>CM035440.1:5584940-6047440 GCA_020310875.1 Ceratopteris richardii
TGTGTGTATGTATATGTGATGTGTGTGTATGTGTATGTGCATGTATGCATGTGTGTGTATACATATGCGAGTGTGTATATATATATGTGTGTGTGTATGTAATATGCATGTGTGTGTGTGTATGTAATATGCATGTGTGTATGTATGTATGTGTGTGTGTACATGCATATGTGTGTGTATATATGTATGCATATGCATGTGTGTATGCACATATGTGTGTGTATACATATGTGAGTGTGTATGTAATATGCATGTGTGTATGTATGTATGTGTGTGTACATGCAAATATGTGTGTATGTATGTATGCATATGCATGTGTGTATGTATGCATGTGTGTGTGTAACTGTGTGTATGTATATGTGTGTATACATGTATGTATGTATGTGAGTATGAGAATGAATATGTGTGTGTATGTATATGCATGTGTGTATCTAATATGCATGTATGTATGTAATATGCATGTATGTATGTAATATGCATGTTTGTATGTAATATGCATGTATGTATGTATATGTGTGTATGCATGTGAGTATGTAATATGTATGTGTATGTATATGCATGTGTGTATGTAATATGTATGTGAGTGTGTATGTAATATGCATGTGTGTATGTAATATGTATGTGAGTATGTGTATGCATATGTGTGTGTATGTATGTATGCATCTCTCTCTCTCTATCTCATTCTCTTTCTACTTCATCTCTCTCTCTCTTTCACTCTCTCTCTATCTTTCTCTTTCATCTCTCTCTCTCTTTCTCTCTCTCTCTCACTCTCTCTCTCTCTTTATGTTTCTCTAGATCTCTCTCTTTCTTTCATCTCTCTCTCTATCTCACTCTATATCAATCGAAAACAAAACAATCACTTACATCAATGTAATTGTTTGGAGCATTGTCATCAAGGTCCACTTAATGTTTCCCTTGGTCGAATTCCACAGATTTGATGCCAAAAAGCTCCTGCAAAACGAAAGAGAAGAGAAATTAGAAAAGGAAAAACACAAAGAAAGAGAAAGGGTGCTACAATATGTGCAATTCTTACCAAAATTTTAGATCTAGAGAAACAGAGATGTAGAGAAAGAGAGAGAGAGAGAGAGAGAGAGAGAAAGAGAGAGAAAGAGAGAGATGTGTGTACACAATAGGTTCGGAATGTAGTTCGTGTGTGCAAACTCGATAGTAGCAAACTTTGGTTCAAAATGCAAGCAGATGTCGAATTTTTGCTCTCGGGCCTGGTTAAAAGTTGCCTCGGTATAAGCGTTGGTAACTTACAGTAAAGTACCGACACCTATACCGGTGCTCATACCGACGCCGTGTATACCAACGATTAAATGGCTGTCGGTATTGCATCTGTGGTTTTTCAAATCATGTAAATCTGCATCAGTAATGGAATGATTCGCATCATCACATGAAACTTGCAAAGGTTGAGAAGTTGCCTCATTAGGACTAGCACTAGACTGTCCACCTGTAAAAAGAGGCAACAAAGTATCATACATGTCTTTGGAGCTAATAGATGTCTCCTTCGTACATGAAAGTAAGGGCTGAATAGCATCTTCCACAAAAACATCACGGCTAACCAAAATGCATTTAGTCTGCGGATTATATAGACGATAGCCTTTTCTTTCAGAACTGTATCCAACAGAAATACATTTCACTACTTTATCATCCAAATTTCTGCATGTTGTTCAGGCACTAATGCACATGCTATACAACCAAAAACATGCAGATGAGCAACATATGGCTTGTCACCATGCCAAGCCTCATATGTGTTGAGAGTTCCATACTCCACCCTTTTCTCCAAGTCCACTTTCATTCTCATGCAAGCTCATTTATCCCACATGCAAGGGAATTCTCCCAAACTCCATATAAGCAAGGCCTCCCTTCACTCCAAACAAGCCATTCACTCAAGCCCTTGGCAAGAGTGTCTCATGGAGTCGACATGCTCATAGAGCATTCTTTTGTAAGTTCATTTCTATTAATTTAGTTCATCATGTTTTCTTATCTTTTCTTTCTACCTCCACAGCTGGTAGGATGGTGTTGGATAGTAGAATAGGAGTAGTGCTTTGTTATTTTAACATGGTATCAGAGCATAGGTTTTTTTCATTGTCACTCTTAGACATTGGGTCTTGTTATTTTGCTTTTAACCTTCATAGATCTTCATGCCATCACTACAACATATCGAGGGAATACCGACAGTCAGTATACCGACGGTCACCTGTCCGCGTTGGTATGACCCTCGGACAATTTGGGAAAGCCGCTTTGCCTCCGAAAGACTACGTCGGTATAAGCGTCGGTATAAGCATCGGTAATTTGCTATAAGTACCAATGCTTATACCGACGCCCTCTTTTTAACCGGGCCCAAAACCAAAATTCATCATTCTGAGCGTTTTGAATCTAGATCTTCTCCTATCGGGTTTGCATGCGCCAACAACATATCTCTGTTTGTCACCCTTTGTCTCTCTCTCTCTCTCTCTCTCTCTCTCTCCCTCCCTCTTTCTCTCTCTCCCTCCCTCTCTCTCACTCTCTCTCCTTCTCTCTCCCTCCCTGTCTCTCCCTCCCTCTCTCTCTCTCTAAACGGACCTCTATCTTTATAGATCTGAAGTTTTGGTAAGTAGATTGCACATATTGTAGCACTCTTTTTTATTTCTTTATGTTTTTGCTTTACTAATATGTTCTCTGTTTGGTTTTGCAAGAGATTTTGCGATCAAATCTTTGGAAATTCGACGAAGGAGAACTTCAAGTGGATTTTGATGACCTTGATTCAAACAATTCTCTCTCTCTCTCTCTCTCTCTCTCTCTCTCTCTCTCTCTCTCTCTCTCTCTCTCTCTCTCTCTCTCTCTTTTCCTCTCCTTCCCTCTCTCTCTCTCTAAGCACACCTCTATTTTTATAGATCTAACGCTTTGCTAAGTAGATCGCACATATTGTAGCACTCTTTTTTTTTTCTTTATGTTTTTCCTTTTCTAATATCTTCTTTCTTTAATTTTGCAAGAGATTTTTGGGATCAAATTTTTAGAAATTCGACGAAGGAGAACAAGTGGATTTTGACAACCTTGATTCAAACAATTATATCAATGTAAGTGAGAGATATATCACTTTTTTTCTTTCTTTATGTTTTTGATTTTCTAATATCTTCTCTTTTTAGTTTTGTTTTCGATTGAGAGAGAGAGGGAGAGATATATACATATATACATACACACTCACATATGTATAAACACACACATGCATATGAATACAAACATGCATATGCATACACATACACATGCATATGCATACAAATATGCATATGCATACAAATATGCCTATGCATACACACATGCACATGCATACACACATGCACATGCATACACACATGCACATGCATACACACATGCACATGCATACACACATGCACATATCTACTCCATTTTATATTTATGTATCCTATCTACATGATGTGTATATATCTTTACATATATTATGAATCATGATCCTCGTTGATTCGAGTAGCTATATATAGAGGCATAAGGTTGGGAGGAGAGACATCTCTCTAGTAGGACGTCGGAGGTGTACATATACTTCAAACATATGGCTAAAAGGTTGAATTAGAGTTTTTAAATTAGGGATTTCAAAACCCTAATATCGAGATTAGTGCTCTCTGTCTCTCTCATAGTGGTTAGCAACGGGATGGCAACGTCGTAGGCAACGGGTTGCTAACGCGTTAGCAACGGGTTCAAGTTGCGAACCCCAAGTTGCGATAAAGTTGCGTACAAATCAATTTTTATTTTAGATTTTTTTATATGTATATGTGTGTGTGTGTGTGTGTGTATATATATATATATATATATATATATATATATATATATACATAGATACATACATACATATATACACACACACATACATACATACATGGATTATATTATATTACATACATAGCAGTAAATATATACTACATACATACGTGTAATGTAATACACACATTTTTATGTATATATACACATAGTATATACATATTACATTTATACACAACACATAGATGTATACATACATGATACACATGCATACATACATACTACAAAAATAGAAACATGTATATTAGATACATATATAAGTTAATATACATGCCTTTCAGTAAACATAGAGTAATAGATTTTAGGAATGACATCATACATACATAGATGCATATATAGATACATACATACGTACATACATACATAGCTAAATAAATAAACATATCTTTGGGTAAACATACAAAAATAGGAATATACATCATAGATTACACATATAGTTAGTACATACATACATACATATTACATAACCACACACACACACACACACACACACATATATATATATATATATATATATATATATATATATATATATATATATATATATATATATATATATATATATATATATATATATACATACATATATATATATATATATATATATATATATATATATATATATATATATATATATATATATATATATATATATATATATATATGCACTTCTCTTTTCCACCTTGAGGTATTGGTCTTTCTTCCTTGATCAACAACTTTTTTGTTCATAAGTTGTAAGGGTTAAGACTTAAAAGACCCTTGTGGACCATTTTTGGACTTTTGGGAAATATTTTTTTTTGAAAGATTAGCAACGCGTTGCGAACGTGTACGCAACATGGAGTTGCGTTGCAAAAGTTGCGAACGTTCGCAACGCGTTGCGTATGCAACACTGGTCTCTCTCTCTCTCTCTCATATACATACATACCGTGCATTGTCGCGACGATGAGCCATAAGTGTCCGCATCTCTTTTAAACACCACTTAAGGGACCATCCTGTCCCAAACTCTGTCTCAAGTGAACTAAGCACGTACTTTTTATCCCTCTCATCATGCTCACTACAAAAATAAAAAACATAATGTAAATAAAACATAAGATATACATTTCAATTTATATGTAAAACTTTTACTTACTTCCATGGTAAGTGGATAAAGCGCAGGTAAGAGTCGCATAGTGCCCGCATTCTTCTCTTGAACTCAATCCATTCCCTATGTACACAATGTTCCCCTCCGGCTCTATGTCACACTCTAGTCCTAAGGTGCCTATGCATGTCCTCATAGGCAACTCTGCTCTGCTATCACGTGCTGGAGGTGGTATAGGTGTCCTAAAAATAGATAGATAGAAATAAATAAAAATATGTGCTATAATATCATTAAAAAAATTTATGAAAAAAAGCATACCTATGAGCAGATAACTCTCTTCCTGCATGTGGATCCGCAGAAGAGCCCTCGTCTGATCGCGTAAGCATCTGGATCGTATAATCCAGCTCCTCATCGGACATCTCTGCGTAGTCCCACATTATGGCCCCTAGAGTATCTGACGGAACTCTTGCTCTCATAAGACTTTTTATAAGAGTAAGTTTCGCCTTTCTCTCTTTACTGGGATCCATAATACCTAACATATAAAACAAAATGGTTAGAAATCAATATATATATACGTGTATGTGTGTGTATGCATGTGTATGTGTGTGCATGCATGTGTATGTGTGTGTATGCATCATTATGTGTGTATGTGTGTAGGTATATGTGTGTGTTGTCTATGTGTATGTGTGTGTGTCTATGAGTGTGTATGTGTTTATGTATATGTATGTATCTACGTGTGTGTATGTATCTATGTGTGTATGTGTATGTGAATGCATGTATGTATGCATGTGTGTGTATGCATATGTATGTGTGTATGCATCATTATGTGTGTCTATGTATGCATTTGTACGTGTGTATGCATCATTGCATGTGCATGTGTCTATGTGTGTATGTGTGTGTATATGTGTGTGTGTCTATGTGTATGTGTGTGTGTTTATGAGTGTGTGTGTTTATGTGTATGTATGTATCTATGTGTGTCTATGTGTCTAAGTGTGTATGTGTATGCATGTATGTATGCATATGTATGTGTATGCATATGTATGTGTGTGTATGCATTATTATTTGTGTCTATGTATGCATGTGTATGTGTGTATGCATCATTACGTGTGTATGTGTGTGTGTATATGTGTCTGTATGTGTGTATGCATGTGTGTGTGTATGCATGTGTATGTGTATATGTGTATATGTGTGTGTATATGTGTGTATGCATGTGTGTGTGTATATGTGTGTATATGTTTGTATGCATGTGTGTGTATGCATATGTATGTGTGTGTATGCATTATTATGTGTGTCTATGTATGCATGTGTATGTGTGTATGCATCATTACGTGTGCATGTGTCTATGTGTGTGTATATGTGTGTGTGTCTATGTGTATGTGTGTGTGTCTATGAGTGTGTATGTATTTATGTGTATGTATGTATCTATGTGTGTGTATGTGTATGCATGTATGTATGCATATGTGTGTGTATGCATATGTATGTGTGTGTATGCATAATTATGTGTGTATGTGTCTATGTGTGTATGTGTGTGTGTATACATTATGACAGTGTATGTAAGCATGTGCATTATGTATGCATATAAGTATGTATGTATGCATATGCATATGCATTATGTATGCATATGCATATGCATTATGTATGCATATGCATTATGTATGCATATGCATTATGTATGCATATGCATTATGTATGCATATGCATTATGTATGCATATGCATATGCATTATGTATGCATATGCATATCCATTATGTATGCATATGCATATGCATTATGTATGCATATGCATATGCATTATGTATGCATATGCATATGCATGTGTATGCATATGCATGTAAGTATGTATGTATGCATATGTGTGTGTGTATGCATATGCATGTAAGTATGTATGTATGCATATGCATATGCAATATGTATGCATGTATGTATATGTGTGTGAATGTGTGTGAATGTGTGTGTGAATGTGTGTGTGAATGTGTGTGTGAATGTGTGTGTACATGTGTCTGTATGTGTGTATGCATGTGTATGTGTGTGTATGCATCATTATGTGTGTATGTGTGTGTACATGTGTCTGTATGTGTGTATGCATGTGTATGTGTTTGTATGCATCATTATGTGTGTATGTGTGTGTATGTGTGTGTGTCTATGTGTATGTGTGTGTATCTATGAGTATGTATGTGTTCATGTGTGTGTATGTGTCTATGTGTGTATGTATCTGTGTGTGTGTATGTATCTATGCATGTGCATTATGTATGCATGTAAGTATGTATGTACATTATATGCATATGCATATGCATTATGTATGCAAATGTATGCATGTATGTGTTTATGTGTGTATGTCTCTCTATGTGTGTGTATGCATATATGTGTGTGTATGTGTGTGTATATGTGTCTGTATGTGTGTATGCATGTGTATGTGTGTATGTGTCTATGTGTGCATGTGTGTGTATATACTATATGTGTGTGTGTGTCTATGTGTATGTGTGTGTACCTATGAGTGTGTATGTGTTTATGTGTGTATGTGTCTATGTGTGTGTATGTGTTTATGTGTGTATGTGTATGCATGTATGTGTATGTGTGTGTATGTCTCTCTATGTGTGTGTGTATGCATATGTGTGTGTGTGTATGTGTGTCTATGTGTGTATGCATGTGTATGTGTGTGGATGCATCATTATGTGTGTATGTGTCTGTGTGTATATGTGTGTGTATGTGTGTGAGCGTCTATGTGTGTGTATGTGTGTGCGCGTCTATGTGTATGTGTGTCTGTGTGTGTATGTGTGTGTATCTATGAGTATGTATGTGTTCATGTGTGTGTATGTGTCTATGTGTGTATGTATCTCTGTGTGTGTATGGATCTATGCATGTGCATTATGTATGCATGTAAGTATGTATGTACATTATATGCATATGCATATGCATTATGTATGCAAATGTATGCATGTATGTGTTTATGTGTGTATGTCTCTCTATGTGTGTGTATGCATATATGTGTGTGTATGTGTGTGTATATGTGTCTGTATGTGTGTATGCATGTGTATGTGTGTGTATGCATGTGTATGTGTGTATGTGTCTATGTGTGCATGTGTGTGTATATACTATATGTGTGTGTGTCTATGTGTATGTGTGTGTACCTATGAGTGTGTATGTGTTTATGTGTGTATGTGTCTATGTGTGTATATGTGTTTATGTGTGTATGTGTATGCATGTATGTGTATGTGTGTGTATGTCTCTCTATGTGTGTGTGTATGCATATGTGTGTGTGTATATGTGTGTCTATGTGTGTATGCATGTGTATGTGTGTGGATGCATCATTATGTGTGTATGTGTCTGTGAGTGTATATGTGTGTGTATGTGTGTGAGCGTCTATGTGTGTGTATGTGTGCGCGCGTCTTGTGTATGTGTGTCTATGTGTGTATTTGTGTGTATGTGTGTGTGTGTCTGCGTATGTGTGTGTGTGTCTATGCGTGTATATGTGTGTGTACATATGTGTGTGTGTGAGTGTGTGTGTGCGCATACCTTTTGTATGTCTCGCTTCTCTCTCTCCCTCTCGCGCGCTGTATGTCTCTCTCTCTCTCTTGGTCTTTGTGTTCTTCCTCGCGTTCAAGGCCCGGCACAAATGTGCCGGGAGAATTGAATTTTTTTTTTTACATTCCAGAGCGTCGCATATGCGACGCTCTGCAGTTTGCCATCGTCGTTAAGTGCGTCGCTAACCTGCGACGCTACTAGCGACGCTTCTGGTCTAGCGTCGCTTATGCGATGCTATCGTCGCTTATGCGACGAGGCTCGGCCAAAAAAAAATATCCGAAATTTTTACCGTCGCTTATGCGACGGTTTCGTCGCATAAGCGACGGTTTTCGTTTTTTTCCCGATTCGGGGGTGTCGCTACGCCCCCCTTTTTCTTGTAGTGAACCAACGGGCACAAAGGAATAATGGCCAACATCCACGAGGGAGCCTTTCTCCCTTATCCTCTCTAGCCTCCCTCTTTGGTGAGGGTGTTATGAAGTGGTAGGCCGAATTTTCCACTAAAGAGCCCTATATGGGATAAAACTTTGGGTTCTGAGAGCTCAACATGGCTGAGGATTGAGCAAGGAGGCATTCAAGCTAGTTCAAAGAGGTATAAAATTATATTTTCTTGCTAATTTGGAAAATAATTTCATGGAGTAAAAGCAAACCTTTGGGGAGGGAAAGGGCATGAACATGTATATTGGGCTATGGATATGGGTTAAAGGCCATTAGAGTAGGTGAAATACCTTTCAAGCATCCATTTCCAAGTTCCCAAAGTACACTTCTCATGATGAATTGCTTTTTCACTTCCCTACCTGACATACCCATCTTCTCTAACCCGTAGCTTTGTGATCCAGCATCTGATTGAAGAGACTTTTGTCAAATTACGAAGCTACACTCCTAAGCTTTGATGAACAAAAAATAACACTTGATTTGGAGAGTTTTGGCCCAACCAAAATCCCTCTAAACCATTTCAATAGAGACTATGCATGCACTCTTGGGCTTAGTTTTTGGTCATTCGGCATTGAAATCAACTTTCGTCACTTGCCCTAGTCTCATAACTTTAATTTGCACATCTTGGACCACTTTTTTTTTTTTAACTAGTGAGGACTAGATAGAACCAAAGGCATTTTAGTTTTGCTCGGTTTCAATATTTTGGGATATTGCCACACACTTTTGGCATCGTTTTTGTTGGTATTTGGTGCTTAGACCCCTCTCAAGCCAACTGGACATTTCAGGTTTTGATTTGGGCCTCGTGAGGATTTTTTATCACCACCTTGACACTTCAAAGACTACTTCAAATTGACTTTGAAAGGATTAATTTGTATCAGAGAAGTGCTCTAGTGCTACTTTTTCTCTCTTTCTAGCATATTAAGTTTACTTCCATTGCTTTTATACACTCTAGTTAGTAAACATGGTAAACATGGATCTTAAGGGTAAGCAACCTTTAGAGCATGCTTCTCCACGTAGAGGGAAATAAGTAGAGGACCTCGACCATAGGATGGAAGAGGTAGAACAAGTGCAAGAAGTAGAGCAAAACATAGAGAAAAAAGAGAAACAAGAAGAGGAGTCTTCTTATGTGGACCTTTATGATGAGTTTGTTACACACAAACAATTCACAAAGTTCAAGGAACAAACTCTTAGGTTAGAGAGAGACATTGGTAGCATGACTTCTCTCATTGAGGAGCTGAAGTCTCACATGATCTCACTAGAGACACATGTTACCTCTTTCCTAGCTAGGAAGGAAAGAGAGATGCCTACTCTTCCTATAGTTGAGACGGCTAGGAAGGATGTTCCTTTTCTTAGCAAGCATAAAAAAGAGATTTCTAGGAAAGCTCCCCTCTTGAACGACCTTAAGCCCCCTACTTTTATGGGGGATGACCATGAGAGAAATAAGGATGTAGTCTATACTTTTCTACAAAACTAGAATGACTCGTATCAATTGAAGGGCACCCTACCTAAGTATTGTGTGCTAGAAGCAAGTCTCTTGCTTGGCTTGTGTGCTGATAAGTGGTGGATGAGTCTCAAGGAGGCGAGTTCCATCCCTATGGATTAGACTCAATTTGAAACTCTTTTCTTGAAAAAATTTCTTCCTAAGAATAATTAAGAGAGGAATTGGGATGAGTAGGATAGTGTTGATATATTTAGGTAGTGATGTGTGTGAACACTCTAGGACCGCCGGGGCACTTTTTTCCCTCTTTAGGAGGTTTTTTTCCCCCGGCTTGTATATACGCCTATTGCCCTAATGGGCTACTTATCTTTGTACATTCTCTAGTAATACATTCAGTCTTGTGTGTTGTGCTCCAAGCTTCTTCTTCTTCCTTGTGCTGTTCGCGTGCTTCCGCAGACGTCTAACTCCAACAATTGGTATCAGAGCAGGTCGTTGCTTCTTCTAGGGCGCCGTCGACACTCCTCCATTTGCAGTCTCAGATTCGCATGAAATTTGGTGAGCATACTCAGGGTGTTTCCTAGATCAAAACTGCTTCGCTTTGTGGTGCCGAAATCGCGATCTGAGCTCGTTTCAGCCTCCGAACGCACTATCGCAGCGCTTGTGCAGGCTATTTCATCCTTTTGTGCCAAAGGTATATACCAGTTTCTGTTCGCCAGTTTAAGCGTCTCGAAGTCTGCTACAGGTCTAGCAGAACTCGTCTAGGCAGTTCCGTTCAACTTTTTGAGATACAGTCAATTTTCTGCATCAAGGTATTTTAGTCACCGGCCATGGCTGAAAGCAGTGATGTATTCCGTATGTTGGCTGTTGAGGATAAGTTGGATGGTACCAACTACCCATTATGGGCTTATATGATGCGACATGTACTGGTTGCAAAAGGATTGTGGAACATTGTGCAGGGTGTTGAAAGACGTCCTGTTACACCTGTAACGACAGGTACTGCAAATACAGGTGTTGGAGCTGATGAAGATGGTGTCGAAGATGATATTCCGCAGATTCCTGTTCGTGCTGCTGTTTCTGTTGCACCTACTACAGAGCAGATTCGTTGGGATGGCAGAGATGCCCAGGCACATGCATTGATAGCTTTGTCTGTCAAACGTGCCATTATCCCTCACATTCGCTCTTGCAGAACAGCAAAGGATGCTTGGGATACACTTACCACTTTGTACCAGGCTAGGAATGAGGCTCGTGTTGCTTACCTCCGAAAACAGTTGGAGAGTGAGCACATGAATGAAGGTGATTCTATGGACAGTTTTCTTACAAAGATCAAAGACCTGAAGGAACAATTGATTTCTGCTGATGAGGTTATACCAGATAGCTCACTTGTGCAGACCGTTCTGAATGGCCTTCTTGATTCATATCAGAGTTTTGCCTCTACTCTTCGATTGATGATGAAAGGCAATCCGAATGCCTTGTCATTTGAGGAATTAGTCTCTGTTCTGTTGCAGGAAGATCAGTCCAGGCAGAACAGGTCCATTATGCGTGTTGCAGATCAAGCTTTCCTGGCTAGTCAGAAGGGCAAAGGAAAATGGAGCTCTTCTACTAGTAAGCAGAAATCTGCAAATGCTGCACAATCGAAGAACCAGGATAAAGATGAGAAGAAATCAGAAAAGCAGAAATTGTTCTGCAAGTACTGTAAAGGAAATGATCATATTATAAAGAACTGTCCAAAACTGGCTGCTAAAGAGGCAAAGAAGAAAGAGGCTGGAATGGTTGTTGCAGAGGCCTCTACACCAAAAACAGAGTCTGCAAATCTTGTGCAGGAAGAAGAATGGGCGTTTACTACTGTCTGCAGTTTTGACCCATCTTCTCATGATCAGTGCATGTCTGCAGTAGACTCAGATGTTTGGTACTTTGACAGTGGGGCGACCAAACATATTACCTCGCAGCGCAGTTTCTTCTCTTCACTCGAGCCTGCCCCTACAGGGAATACTGTCACATGCGCCAATAACTCCTCTTATCCTGTTATGGGAGTTGGTAAGATCATTTTGACTACTGCTGATGGTAGTTCTTTCACTTTGTCAGATGCTTTATTTGTGCCAGGGATCAAAAAGAACCTGTTATCAGTTTCTGCATTAGCCAAGATTGGCTTGGTTGTGAAATTCGTTGATGACAGGTGTACAGTCCATGATCTCTCAAATGGCGATGTGATTATTGCTTCTGGCATTTTATGTCGTGGGCTGTATAAGCTCATAGACTATGAAAGATCTGTGAATGATTCGGCATGTGCAGTTCATGATTCTCAGGCTATGTCAGATGCAAAGCTTTGGCATGCACGCTTTGGTCATCTGAATTTTGCTAGTTTGTTACGCCTGCAGAAATCTGAAATGGTGTCTTCTTTGCCCAAACTTGAGGCACCTGGAAAACATGTTTGTGAAGGCTGTATTTTGGGCAAAATGCAGCCTTCTTCCTTTCCAAAAGATGGTTCAGTTCGGGCTATGCAGAAATTGCAGCTTGTACATAGTGATGTCTGTGGTCCTATGCAGACACCCTCTTTTGGAAATTACCTTTACTTCGTGACTTTCATTGATGATTTTTCCAGGCATGCATGGGTATACCCACTCAAAGCAAAGTCCGAAGTGTTCATGTGCTTCAAACAGTTTTTGGTTTTGGCTGAAAATCTGTCAGCATGTAAAATGGGCACCCTCCGTTCTGATCGAGGGGGGGAATATATGTCTTCAGATTTTAATGCATTTCTGGCTGAACGTGGGATAAAACACCAGTGTACAGTGCCGTATACACCTCAACAGAATGGAGTTGCTGAACGAAAGAACAGGTCACTCATGGAGATGGCGAGGTGCATGGTCAAAAGTCAGGCTTTACCACATAGTTTCTGGCTTGAGGCTGTCATGTGTGCAGCATATGTACTGAACAGGTGTCCCACCAAAGCGTTGCAGTCTATCACTCCATATGAGGCTTGGCATGACCGCAAGCCATCTGTTGCTCATCTGCGTGTTTTTGGTTGTTTGGCATATGCATTAGTGCCTGAACAACATCGCAGAAAATTGGATGATAAGGCAGTAAAATGTATTTTTGTTGGGTACAGTTCTGAAAGTAAAGGCTATCGTCTGTATCATCCACAGACTAAACGCATTCTGGTTAGCCGTGATGTTGTCTTTGTGGAAGATGCTATTCAGCCATTGCTTTCATGTACTAAGGAGACATCTGTTAGCTCCAAAGACATGTATGATACTTTGATGCCTCTTTTTACAGGTGGACAGGCTAGTGCTGGTCCTAATGAGGCAACTTCTCAGCCTTTGCAGGTTTCATATGATGATGCAGATCATTCCATTTCTGATGCAGATTTACATGATGCACTTGTTGATGAGAGAGCTGATATTGAACAGGCAAAAACTATGCCAAAATGGCTGGTGCAGACTTTGCGTGACAGCAAATTAGATGCACCTTTGTCATATCGTACTCGTTCAGGCTCTCATAGTACCTCCTTTGCATCAGATTGCTATGCTATGGCTGCATCTAGTCTCTGTGATGAGAATGAGCCTGTTTCTTTTGATGAAGCACAAAATTCAGAAAATTGGATGGTTGCTATGCAATCTGAATATGATGCTATAATGAAGAATGGTACATGGTCTTTATGTGACTTGCCTCCTGGCAAGAAGGCCATTGGCACTAAGTGGGTATACAAGCTGAAGCGTAAACCTGATGGTACAGTTGACAGGTATAAGGCTAGGCTTGTTGCAAAGGGTTATGCGCAGGAAAGAGGCATTGATTTTGATGAGACCTTTGCACCTACATGCCGTATGACTACTGTTCGGAGCATTTGTGCACTTGCAGCCCATCATGGTTGGAATGTACATCAGTTGGACATTAAAACAGCATTTCTGAATGGTGACTTGCATGAAGAAGTGTATGTTTTTCAGCCCCGTGGCTTTGTGCAGAAAGGGCATGAAAACCAGGTGTGCAGGTTAAAGAAGGCGTTATATGGTTTAAAGCAAGCACCACGTGCTTGGTATGAGAAGATACATGCCTATCTGATTGCACATGGTTTTGAGAACAGTCCAACTGAAAGCACCTTATATGTTAAGCGTGCTAATGATGTGCTTCTGATCATTGTTGTCTATGTAGACGACATGCTGCTCACTGGTCCTCTTGAGAAGCATATTGCTGATTTCAAGGCTGATTTGCATGCCTCATTTGAGATGTCTGATTTGGGGCATTTGCATCACTATTTGGGCATTCAATTTATGCAAGTTGATGGTGGAATGGCTTTGTGTCAAACGAAATATATTGACACATTATTGCAGCGTTTTGGCCTTGAAGACTGTAAGCCTATTGCCACTCCTATGGAGACAGGTTTACGATCGAGTCTTCATGATGCTGGAGATGCATTTGATGCTGTTCTCTATCAGCAGGCTGTTGGATGCTTGATTTACTTATGCATTACTCGGCCAGATATTCAGTTTGCTGTCTCACAGATGAGCAGGTTTATGCATTGCCCAGGAGTCACGCATTGGAAAGCAGTTAAGCGCATCTTTCGCTACTTGAGTGGTACTCGGCTACTTGGGTTGTTTTATCCCAAGGGGGGATCACCACCGCCAGATTTGCATGCTTTTTCTGACTCAGATTGGGCTGGTTGCTATGACACTCGTGTGTCCACCAGTGGTTTTTGCTTCATGCTTGGTAGCTCATGTATATCTTGGTTGAGCAAGAAGCAGCCTACTGTGGCCACTTCCAGTTGTGAGGCTGAGTATAGGGCAGCTTTCACAGCGACTGTTGAGTGTGTGTGGCTCAGACGCCTTATGGCTGATTTGGGTGTTGGCCAGTCTTCTGCCACCACCATCTTCACTGACAGTCAGAGCGCATTGGCAGTTGCGAGGAACCCTGTGTTCCATGCTCGCACTAAGCACATTGAGGTGCATTATCACTATGTCAGGGAGAGGTTCTTTGCTGGGGAGATCAGCTTGGCATATGTGCCCATGCAGGAGAACATTGCAGACCTTTTCACGAAGGCTCTGCCTAGGGAGAAGTTTGAAGCTTTCCGCAAAGCTTTGGGCTTACTTCCTTTTGTGGAGTGATTTCCACATAGCTCGGCACTTCCTTATACATGAGTGCCAGCTCCTTGTTCACCGCATCACTCCCAGGGGGGATTTGTTGATATATTTAGGTAGTGATGTGTGTGAACACTCTAGGACCGCCGGGGCACTTTTTTCCCTCTTTAGGAGGTTTTTTTCCCCCGGCTTGTATATACGCCTATTGCCCTAATGGGCTACTTATCTTTGTACATTCTCTAGTAATACATTCAGTCTTGTGTGTTGTGCTCCAAGCTTCTTCTTCTTCCTTGTGCTGTTCGCGTGCTTCCGCAGACGTCTAACTCCAACAGATAGGATCACTCAGAGAGCGTAGGCCTTTGTTGGTCTACATTTCCCACTATAGGGAGACCATTCTGAAACTGAAGGGTTTGGATGATTTACAAAAAAACAGAGGGTTTGTTAGGGGCTTAGACAAGGCCATCAAGAGAGAGGTAAGAAGGAATACACCTAAGACGTTTGAGGAGGCGATCAAGTACACTCAGATCTATGAGGACCATAATTGTCCTCAATATACTCTCGTGCAGACGGATCAACCCCTCAAAGCTCTTAGTATGACCAAGTTCAAGAAAAAAGTATCAATGGGGAAAAAAACAAAATCTTTATCAAGAAACAAAGATACGAAGGCCTAGATTACCTACTGAGCTGTTTGAGAGGGCCAAGAGAGAAACTTGTGTTTTAGGTGTTTGTCTCCTAGCCATGCATAGTGGAACCATACACTCAAGAAGGGATCAAAAGAAAAAAAGAAAGGACCAGAGAGTAGTACCATGCATGATAAGGGTAAAAAGGCAGTCCACCTAGTGCACACACTTCCTATTCATGGCAGCTCTAGCTGCACGGGAGTGGAAGTGATGCATGAGGACATTGAACACACATGTTGTTTGACACAGTCATTGTGGTCACCTTAGTTTGGACCACATGAGTTGGTTAAACTTCATGGTAATGTACATGGGACTAGGGTGTGAGTCATGATAGATGACTCTACCACTCATAACTTCATAAAAAATGCATTGGTCAAGAAGCTAAAGATTCCTCGACAACCCACTACACATAAATACATAGTATCTATGATGCAAGGGGAGGACAAGAGGATATGTGATACTATGTTATCCACGTTGGAAGTCAAGATACAAGATTACACTTACCATATGGACTTCCAAAGCATGAATATGGAGAGGTTAGACCTTGTATTAGGAAGACACACTTAAACGCAGTTACCAAAACAACACTCTTGAGTTTGAAAGAAATGGAGGTAAATGTTGTATATAAGGAGAGAGAGATGTACCTAGTGCACCTCTCATCTCATCTTTATAGTTGTATAGTCTTTGTCATTTTCAACATGTACACGAGATCCTTTTTTTGTATAGTCAGGACTTTGAGCATGTACATAAACTTCATCTGATGTATCTTTTCCTACTAGAAATAGTCTATCACTCCATATTGTTAAAATAACAAAGCACTACTTCTACTCTACTATACAACACCATCCTACCAAGCTATGGAGGTAGAAAGAAAAGATAAGAAAACATGATGAACTAAATTAATAGAAATGAACTTACAAAAGAATGCTCTATGAGCATGTCGACTCCATGAGACACTCTTGCCAAGGGCTCGAGTGAATGGCTTGTTTGGAGTGAAGGGAGGCCTTGCTTATATGGAGTTTGAGAGAATTCCCTTGCATGTGGGATAAATGAGCTTGCACGAGAATGAAAGTGGACTTGGACAAATGGGTGGAGCATGGAACTCTCAACACCCCCCCTCCATATGATGACCCTTTTGTTGTTAATATGGGGGACTAGTGACATATGGGATCACTTAGTCCATTTGTTTTTTAGGATCTAAGGACATATGGGATCCTTAGACATAACTTGGGACATATGGCATCCCTTGGTTTTTAGCTCCATGGACATATGGGATCCATGGTGTGTGAGGATCTAGGGACATATGGGATCCCTAGACATTTAGGGTTTACATCATGGGGTAGGTAGTGCTTATGGAACCATTTGCCACCTCTTGAGCATTGTTCTTTTTGTTGTAGTCTTCATGAGATCCATTGATGGGATCTTTGGTGTGGTCTTCTTCTTGTGGACTCAGTTTTGTTGATTTTGAGCATGACTTTTGGTTTTGAGTGTCTTGTGTTCAAGCCATAGAGAAGGTCTTACCACTTTGTTGAGGCAGTGTCTAATCCCCTTACAAAAGAGCTTGAGGAAGTTATTGCACATTATGAAATGAACTGATGCATATATGGTGCCTTGGAGATATTATGCGATACATTACTGTGTGTCTGATATTACTTGACACTTTTGAGGAAAGAAAGAAAAGAGCATGCTTTTACATCATGGATGGCTCTTCCTTATTTCGAGAAAGTGTTTACATAGTAGAAATGCATCCAATGTGTCTGGACAACACGCTTGCAACGAGTAACTCAGCATTTGATCTGCTATTTCTGCCCACTTCAGAAGAGCCCAAACTTTTACACACCACTACTACTTACTGCTATTTCTGCCAACTTCAGAAGAGTGCAAATATCCAAATGTGACATCATTGATTAGGTCACTAAGATCGCTCATATCGGATGAGAAGTGCTCTCCACTATTCAATGAACGTGACAAGATAGAATTTTATTGATCCTGGAGTTTCTGCCGCTTGTCTATCGAAACCTCATGAATGTGGCCTGCTAGTAGCCAATTATTTGAGAAACGTCAACAGTTCGTGGCAATGTTACCTCAAGGTCGCGTGTAGGCCAAGTAGGAGAAGATACATGCCCCGTCATCATTGCTTCTTTCTCCAAGATATGTGCTCATTGGAGGGGTTTGGAAACGTTTTGGTGCTCCATTTGACAGGGAAACAGAGCATCGTTTCTCTCCAGTGTTGTGCCTTCAGATACGGCAACATCTAGCCATTGCTACCACATCTGATGCCTGAGCGTCTAAATGAGTTGTGCCGATCTGATTCGAGAGCAGGAAGACGAAGAATAGCTGCTGTTGTGAATTGGGTTTCTTTGAAGTGCAGTAACTAGAGGCTAGAGCCTTGACCTTTCTCTGTCTCTTTCTATATTAGAGAGCTCTGTGTAGTCATTTCAAGGAATAGCCAGTATCGTGCATTGCTCATCACAATGTTCTGTTGTAGATATTTTCTTGCGGTCTCACCTTCAATCTGGTAGTTCACAGCTTCCCTCTCCATCTGGTAGATGTGTTAACTTTCTACCGAGCCTAGAGTCCGTTACCTGAACATTTAATCTCCTCCAAGCTTAGCTTGTCTATGTTCTTTGTGACATGCGCAATGAAACAACACTGTAGTTCAACATCTCCGCTTGATGATGCAATGGCAGTAGAAGGGATGAGAGTGGCTTGCTTCGTCCACAACCTCCTTTCAGGAGTGATGTTCTCTGAGGATCCGAATGTAGCAAAGACTCTAAGTGGAACATATCAAATACATCGCTTGTCTCTAGGAGCAACAGCTTTCAGTTCTCAAACTTTAGCTTCATCACATGATGGGAGAAACTGAAATAATAGCGCTAAAGGAGGGCTCTACAATGTATATCAAACTGCGTTGATGATTCTTATATATCATGAGCTACAAAAGCATTCTTGCCTTTGTTAACGCAAGTGCTCAAAACGAAACATACATATGAAGAGAACCTTTGATTTGCCGTTGGAGAAGAAAACTATAGCATGCACAATCTGAAAATTATGGACGAAATGATGTGCATCAACTATGACTCAACATCTAAACAAACTGACCATGCAATTTGCAACAAAGGAAAATGTGAATGATAAAAAATATTGAAGAATGAATGTAGTACTTAGAAGCACTTCTTATGTGTATGACATATGGGAGGGAGGGAGGGAACAAAGAGGATGCACTACAACATATCGAGGGTATACCGAGGATGCTACCGAGGCAGATCAACGGGCATGATTTCTTCGCGACATCGGTGTTAGAGTCGGTATACACGTCGGAAAGAAAGCGCCGATATAGGCATCGGTATGGATGTCGGTATAAGCATCGGTATATGCGCTGGTATATGCCTCAGTATTACCGATGCTTATATCGACGTCCATACTGATGCCCGCACTGGGCGTACCGACGTCCATACTGGAGCTACTGAGGCGTATACCGACAACCTTATCTGCACAAATTTTTTTGGGCAGAATGTGTTGTCTTTTGCTACAGCATGATGTTGTCTAGCAAAAGACAATACACTCTGCCCAACTGAGTACATGTGTTATGTACTCTAATGGCAACCAAAACATAAACTTATATGAGCAAAAATGATCAATGAATCATGTACGAAAAGTTTTATATTCCATAAATGAAAAATGTACAAAAGTGTGGCAAACCACTTCTATATATGAATCGAATACAAAATGTGACAAAGCACTTCCATATAGAAATCAAATACAAAATTATGGTACATCATTGCCACATAGGAGTGTAATTGTGGCAATGTGACAAAACACTTCCATATAGGAATCGAATACAAAATTATGTTACATCATTGTCGTATGCGAGTGTGATACAAAATTGTGACATTCATCAAAATATTTACACCTACAATCCTGCAACAAAACATATGTATAAAATAAGACCAATTAACATGAAATTTACAAACAACAACTAAAAACACGAAACCAAGATATAACTTTACCTAATCAAGAATATTCTCCCATGAGATGATTGCACCGCGTCCCTCTAAGTCTTGTAACAGTGCAGTCAGTCCATGTCGATATCCATATGATTCTTCACTTCACGTCGGAGGACGACCCATTGCCAACTCCTATAATAAATATGCAAAATGTTAGATGAACATACATAATGTGCTTAACACAAATCACTTCAATAATTAACATGATACTTACAAATTGGTAGCGCATACTGTCCTATCTGCCGCTACCTAAATGCGACATTCCAACCGTATCTAAACGTGTGGCCTCCGCATTTCTTTGTTGACGATATCGATCAGGAGTATGTTGCTGCTCATCCTAAATTGATTCCCATTCTTCGACATCTAGCCATACAAGCTTCGGTAATCCTGCTCTAAAAGCATCGCGAGCTTCCGATCGTCGATGAGACATTACCTCACGTGTCGTATGTCGAATCTATTCAGAACTTACAATAGGATTCCCAGGTGCTGGCCGGTACTCTTCATATATGCATTGTGTGATATGATTTTTAGAGTCCCTATCTTGTCCAGTACATTTTAACATTACTGAATGACCGAATTCGATGGAGCAGAGTTGTCAATGCGTCTTTCCGGCCGCATCCATAACTAGAGCTCCATTACGGATATGATATATCTTTGATTCATCATGATCATGCGCACCCCAAGGTGTACGTGGAGATCCCATCTGATGCAATGTGAAGATCTCATCTCATCCAATGTATATATATGCATGCTTGTATGCATATGCATTCATGTATGCATATGTATGCATGCTTGTATGCATATGCATGCATGTATGCATATGCATGCATGTATGCATATGCATGCATGTATGCATATGCATGCATGTATGCATATGCATTCATGTATGCATATGCATTCATGTATGCATATGCATTCATGTATGCATATGCATGCTTGTATGCATATGCATTCATGTATGCATATGCATTCGTGTATGCATATGCATTCGTGTATGCATATGCATGCTTGTATGCATATGCATGCATGTATGCATATGCATGCATGTATGCATATGCATGAATGTATGCATATGCATGCATGTATGCATATTCATGCTTGTATGCATATGTATGCTTGTATGCATATGTATGCTTGTATGCATATGTATGCTTGTATGCATATGTATACATGCATTCATGTATGCATATGCTTGTATGCATATGCATGCTTGTATGCATATGCATTCATGTATGCATATGCATGCATGTATGCATATGCATGCTTGTATGCATATGCATTCATGTATGCATATGCATTCATGTATGCATATGCATGCATGTATGCATATGCATGCATGTATGCATATGCATGCTTGTATGCATATGCATTCATGTATGCATATGCATTCATGTATGCATATGCATTCATGTATGCATATGCATGCATGTATGCATATGCATGCTTGTATGCATATGCATTCATGTATGCATATGCATGCTTGTATGCATATGCATGCTTGTATGCATATGCATGCATGTATGTATATGCATTCATGTATGCATATGCATGCATCTATGCATATGCATGCTTGTATGCATATGCATGCATGTATGTATATGCATTCATGTATGCATATGCATGCTTGTATGCATATGCATGCATGTATGTATATGCATTCATGTATGCATATGCATGCTTGTATGCATATGCATGCATGTATGTATATGCATTCATGTATGCATATGCATTCATGTATGCATATGCATGCTTGTATGCATATGCATGCTTGTATGCATATGCATTCATGTATGCATATGCATGCTTGTATGCTGATGCATGCTTGTATGCATATGTATGCTTGTATGCATATGTATACATGCATTCATGTATGCATATGCTTGTATGCATATGCATGCTTGTATGCATATGCATTCATGTATGCATATGCATTCATGTATGCATATGCATTCATGTATGCATATGCATTCATGTATGCATATGCATTCATGTATGCATATGCATTCATGTATGCATATGCATTCATGTATGCATATGCATTCATGTATGCATATGCATGCTTGCATGTATGCATATGAATGCTTGTATGCATATGCATTCATGTATGCATATGCATTCATGTATGCATATGCATTCATGTATGCATATGCATTCATGTATGCATATGCATTCATGTATGCATATGCATTCATGTATGCATATGCATTCATGTATGCATATGCATGCTTGTAGGTATATGCATGCATGTATGCATGTGCATGTGTGTACGCATATGCATATTTGTATGCATATGCATACATGCATTCTTGTATGCATATGCATTCATGTATGCATATGCATGCTTGTATGCATATGCATGCTTGTATGCATATGCATGCTTGTATGCATATGCATGCTTGTATGCATATGCATTCATGTATGCATATGCATGCATGTATGCATATGCATGCATGTATGCATATGCATTCATGTATGCATATGCATGCTTGTATGCATATGCATTCATGTATGCATATGCATTCATGTATGCATATGCATTCATGTATGCATATGCATGCTTGTATGCATATGCATTCATGTATGCATATGCATTCATGTATGCATATGCATTCATGTATGCATATGCATGCTTGTATGCATATGCATGCATGTATGTATATGCATTCATGTATGCATATGCATGCTTGTATGCATATGCATTCATGTATGCATATGCATGCATGTATGCATATGCATGCATGTATGCATATGCATGCTTGTATGCATATGCATTCATGTATGCATATGCATGCATGTATGCATATGCATGCATGTATGCATATGCATGCATGTATGCATATGCATGCATGTATGTATATGCATTCATGTATGCATATGCATGCTTGTATGCATATGCATGCTTGTATGCATATGCATTCATGTATGCATATGCATGCATGTATGTATATGCATGCTTGTATGCATATGCATTCATGTATGCATGTGCATGCTTGTATGCATATGCATTCATGTATGCATATGCATGCATGTATGCATATGCATTGCATGTATGCATATGCATTGCATGTATGCATATGCATTGCATGTATGCATATGCATGCTTGTATGCATATGCATTCATGTATGCATATGCTTTCATGTATGCATATGCATGCTTGTATGCATATGCATGCATGTATGTATATGCATTCATGTATGCATATGCATGCATGTATTTATATGCATTCTTGTATGCATATGCATGCTTGTATGCATATGCATTCATGTATGCATATGCATGCATGTATGCATATACATGCTTGTATGCATATTCATGTATGTATGCATATGCATGTATGTGTATACATATATATGCATGCATGTATGTGTATGCATATGCATGAATGAGTATGCATATGTATTGTGTATGCATATGCATTGTGAATGTGTGTATGCATATGCATGTGTGTATGCATATGCATTGTGTATGTGTGTATGTGTATGCATATGCATTGTGTATGTGTGTATGTGTATGTGTATGCATATGCATGTGTATGCTTCACACATACATGCCTAAATGCACACATAAATATATATATACATACTAACATATTTACATGTACATATTTACACATACATGTACATGCCTACATGCACACATAAACATATATATACATGCATACATATTTACATGTACATATTTACACATAGACACATATACATATATACATGTACACAATTATAAACACTTGCATATATTACATACATGAATACATGTATACATATATCACACACATGCAAACACATACATATACATGAAATACATATATATGCATACTAATATATGTATACATATAATACACATGAATACACACAGATATGCATACATACATGATAAAAATTTACTCTTCGAAGATAAAGCTATATATAAAATAATTAGGCAGACCCCTGAGCTTCATGTTCTAACTTAGAAGAACATGATTTCATCTCTCTAGTAGGATTCATCGTTATTCAAGTTAATAAAAAAAACCTATTATCTGATATCCATTCAGAAGCTTCAAGTTACTATCTAATCTGCTCATATGTTTTCATTATTGCCATCATTTTGGTAAGACATCAATATAGTCTCATCTTCATTATCCTTATTGATTTCATTTATTTCTTCTATTGTTAAATCTATGTTCTCATGAATCACATCATCTATTGGTGGATTAATATCTATTTCTGGTAATTCCTCTTCCTCATCAGTAGAATCAGCATGTAGAGAATTATCCTCTTCATCAAAAAGATTAGTATCATTATCACGTATAATGAGTCTAATTTCTATTCCAGATGTCGATGTATCAGTATCTGATGCTGAATCATCAAGAGGACTTTCTTCAATCTCTCTAACAATAAACTGTTCAAACAATGACCTACCTCTAGGTTGCACATGAATGACTTGCCACCAAGGATGAGCATCTAGGTTTTTATAAAAAAATGCTTGTTCAATATGCCTAGGAAGAATATATGGTTCTTTAGTAGATCGCATTACCTTGGAAGAATCAATTGCCCAAAACCCAGATAATTCCTTTCTTATTGTAGAATTACTACCTTTATACTCCGCTCGATACCAGTCAACCTTCAAAATGACCTATCAAAATATATAACAACAAAAACGTCCCATTATTAGGTGCTTAAAAAAATAACTAACTCTAAAAAAAATATATAAACTTTTTTTTACCTGTTTGAATGTACGAAATGAAATTTCGTAGATACCAACAATAGTTCCTACGTAACCAAGTTCGCTATCTATAAGGTTCGTGTCTTTTGAGCTAGCACGTGATAGTTGCTTGAAACAAGCAACAATACTAGAATCCTCTGTTTTACGTAAAGAATCAATGGATTTGATTCTAATATGCTGTCCAAAAGCCCACATATTAGTGAACATTCGAGCCTGCAAAATAAATTCAATTAGTAAATAGAAACTAACATACATATATGAAAAAAATAAAATATATATTTTAATAAAATTACCTTTTGTTCACAACCTATCATTAACTCTCTTTGCTCATCTGAGATTTCTTCATTATTTGCGTTGGCGCGTTGCAAACGACTATATAGCCAATCCGTGAAAGAAGGTATATCTGTAATCTCATTATTATCGAGATTACGTCTAGATCTTTTGTTTTTTCGCCTTTTACTTTGGAGACTTTGAAGTTCCTCGTACTCGCTAACGAATGCTTGCATGCATTCGCTATTATATGCTACAAAAGTAGAAACATCATTTTTTTCTTGAAATGTAAATAAGAATGGAACCCCCTTACCTGATAATACCTCATCTGTTATTTTTGAAGAAGACTCGTTGGTCCATGCACGTGGAGCTTCTTCATGAACTCTTTCAAGGTACTCACTAACGTAATACATGCACTCTTCAAGCATCCAACCCTTTGCCATGGATCCTTCTGGTTTTGCTCTTTGTCGCACATAACCTTTTAGTATTCCCATAAATCGCTCGACCCAAAACATCCATCGAGTGTTGACAACACCGGCAATCTCTATCTCATCTACAAGATGGACTAGTAAATGAACTTGAATATCAAAAAATGAAGTAGGAAGTTCTTTTTCCATCAAACATAGTAGCTCTTTGCATTCACGTTTTTTTTGTGGGATCGAATTTTTATCGATCTCTTTGGATGTAATCCACCTATACAAATCATAAAAACAATTGTAAAGAAGTTAATTAAAAAATAAAAGATATCCAATATTCATACATATTAAATATAAAAGTATCATAATTACCTTATAAGTGATCCAAGACAATAGATCACATCTCGTACTCCTTTCGTTGTACATCCATCGATAACCAAAGGTAAAATATGTTTCAAAAAGTTATGCCAGTCATGGGTCTTTAATCCAGATAAGCTCTTATCATCCATAGTAAACATGTTTTGAAACGATGCTCCATATCCTGTAGGAGTCTTGATCAATTGAATTCTATTGTTGATAGTCTGTATCTCTTTTGTCGTAAGTACCCAAGGAGCAGATGCATAAGTCGTTTCTTGTCGATGTCTATCAAAAACTGGCCATAACTTTGGTTTGGATTTTTGATCTTTCAAATCATTCCTTGATGTTGTGGTATCTTTTAGTCCAAGAAGATGCTGCCATAGTGAATAACCAATATTTTTGAATATATGCATAGGATCAAGAAGATGAAATACTTTTAACTCTTTCCAATACTCCAAAGAATACCATATTGATATGTTCTCTGCGAGTGCCAATTTCCCTTTACCTTTGTTCACATACTCATTATCTGAATCATCACTGAAGATTTCTGCTTCTGGATCTATCAGAGGTCCATCTGTCCATTTTTTATACCAATCCATAGGTGTCATAGGTTTTGGATACTGGCCTGTTTCAAGCTTTCCATTAAAATGTATCGCTTCTCTTTTAGATCTTAATGGATGATCATCAGGCAAGAATCGTCGATGTCGAAGATAAATATTTTTGTTGAGATTCTTACTATAGATTGATCTCAACCAATCACCACAATATGGACAAGCTTTATAACCCTTAGTAGATATTCCTGCATCATGGAAAAGGATAAAAATATAATTAGATTAAATCATATTTATTTACATGCATATTGAATAAAAAAATTACATCAATACCTGAACAAACGCCATATCCAGGAAAATCGTGAATAGTCCAAGCCACAATACCACGAATCGTAATATGTCTTTCATTGATGCTTTTTGATATATCAATGACATTAATACCTCTCCATAACTCTTGAAGATCGTCAATGAGAGGAGCAAGATATACATTCATATCTTTAACTTGTCTTTTGCCTGGGATTAAAAGTGAAAGCATTAAATGTTCCTTTTTAATGCTAAGATATGGCGGAAGATTGTAGTTTATGACTACCACTGGCCATGTTGACCATTTACTGGATTTCATGGAGAATGGATTAACCCCATCTAATGCAACTCCTAACTTTAGATTCTGTGGATTTTGTGCAAATTCAGGCCATGTAGAATCAATATGCTGAAAAGCAACACTATCATGAGGAATTCTGATTATTCCATCAGTACTTTTGTGATCATGTCCCCAAGTCAAAAGCTTTGATAATTCGGGGCTTTGAAACATATGTCTAATCCGTGGAGCCAATGGAAAATGTCTCAATACCTTATTCGTGATTTTACCTTCTTCACCCTTATATCGAGGAGATTGACATTTGGGACATGTCAAAGAGTCTGCATATTCACCTCTATATAAAATACAATCGTTAGGACATGCATGTATACAATCTATACCAAGATTGTTGATTATCTTCTTCATTTCATCATGTGAGGTGGAGAGACAGACACAGGAGGGACGATCTCGATCGTCACAGGGTGATCATGAGGATGAGGATGAGGAAGATCATGATGATCATGATATTGTTGATGATGATGATGATCATGATGATGATGATTAGGATTTTAGACGTTGATTATGACATTGGATTATATGTATTTACATTGATATATACATATATTTATCTATATATTTTTCATTTCAGTCATGTTTTGAATTGTGTGTATGGTATTAAGTAATGAAGAGTTTTGTTCTATTGATTGTTATTATTGTTTATATTAAGCATGTTTATATTAGCTTAGCTGCTTGGGCCCTTCACGTGTGAAGGTTGAGCGGAGGTTCAACCCTTAGAGACTTTGATCGAATGCCCCTCACCACTTGGATAGTGAGATGTTAAAAAAACTAGCTCATTCAAAGGACTGTTGGGCTTTCATTCTACCCAATTCAAATCAATTATCTCATGTGGCCTTAGGCCTCTCCTTACCTAGTGTCTAGCTTAGCAAACCTTTGGGCTTTATATCCTTGTAGTTGTTGTGTACAACCCATGCTTTACGGGATTCGAAAGTCACATGTGTGCTATGCTGTTCTTTCGTTGTAGTCTCAAATTAATTCAAGCTAATCCAAAAGAGTAGATCTCAATGATCAAACTCCATTTACACAAATTAAAGAGAAGTGAATAGATGGGACATAAAAAATGCCTCGGGATGTTTGTATACAGACTAGTTTCATATAAGGACAATGGAACATGTATACAAAATAGTAGTGTTTCACATGGAAATTGAGAATAGTATAGTCCCAAAGCTTATGTATTTAGAAATGAGGGTGAAAAAGGTGTAAGGTGTAAGTGTGTTTAAAGTCTCCACTCTATGTGAATACACGAGGGTCCACGTAAAACACATTATGCAATCCTTTGTTGAATGAAAAAGAAATAATTATTTTTATTCGTTCTAGTGTCAATTGAAAGTACAAGTGACCATTAGATCAATACTTATGGGACGCCTTGTATTCCACAAAAGAGCTTAGATGTCTAACACAACTGAGGTTACATAGTTTAAAGATGCTTACTTTCCTAGATATGTTTGATTTAATTGAAAAAACAAGTGAACACTAGATCAATACTTATGGGACCTCTTGTATTCCACAAAGGAGAGGTTAGATGCATAATGCAACTAAGATTACATAGTCTAAAGGTCAACTAGGGTATAGCTTAGGGAAGATAAGTGGGAAAGCGATCGATTGATGGATCAAGCCAATCATCGATTATACGGCACACACAGGGTGATTGTTGGTGGCTCAAGTGAGCGAAGTCTCAAATAGAATTCCAATGAAAATCATAACACTTATCGATTCAAAAATATTGATTAGAGCACTTTGAACAAATTTTCATAATAATTTACTTGTTGGTGCAATCATATGTGCCAAGAACATGCATCAAAGCTTTGATATTACTAACTTACAAAGTGATTGTTGGTGGGTGAGTGCAAAAATTTATAAAAGCATATGAGAAGAGCGGTGCTAGATCAACAAGCTTGTATTGACATCAAAAGTACTTTACGTGGTTTGGGTTAGCATTCTTCCAAAGTCTCATAACTTAAAAGTTCGAGACTAGATTCAGTGACCTATTGTAGAGGAATTAAGAGACTTCCTAAGAATTAGCCAAAGCAAAACATAGGTGCATACTTGAGAAACTTGGAAATCAAACATATAGAGGTTACACATCTTAGGTATCTTTAGTCAAATCAATGGACAATCCTTCTTAAAAGTACAAATATGAAAGTATCAAACGCATCAAGACCCTAACATCAATTTATACATTTGACTTTACTCATGAGGTACAACATGTCAAAAATCAAGAGATTAAAACAACGTTTTAAGAATAGATATGCATTGCAACATGCTATGAAGAGTTGCACTTCGAATCAAATGACCAAACAATTGGTAGATGCTTGCAAGTACAAGCATTAAACCCATCTTCTCCAATCTCATAATCTTCAATCAGTCTGATCTGCTATATAATAAATGTCACTCTCAAATATGTGCTCTTCTTCTAAGATGTCATCTTCATCATTATGTCGACCGCTTCACCAAACTCGAAATCCTCCAAAGATAGTGCTGAGGGTACACTCCTTAGAAGCTTCTTCCAATTATCTCATAGATGGGCTGCAAAAATCATTAAGAAAAACAAGTGTTATACAACACACACACACACACACACATATATATATATATATATATATATATATATATATATATATATATATATATATATATATATATATATATATACTTATAGACACAAACACTTGCGCACACATTAAACTCAACTTAACACACACAATACATGCACATGGACCACTACACATGCACATCACACATAATTTGCACTTAACTCACACACAATCATACTCACGTACTCACATTCATGCACACGATCACAATCACACACTTAGATATTGATTTTCACGTAAATTATTTTATGTGTTTTTTTTTTGTTTACTACTTAAAACTTAAGACAATTAAGAGTTAAGACATATAAGACTTGAGAAAACTAATTTGTTTAAGACATAAGACATATAGAAGTCATTGCCAACACATATACATATATTTACAAACACATACAAGTAGATGTACATACACATTCACTCCCTATACATACACATGTGGTCACACATAACACAATACTCACACAAAATATCATATCATATCAAGCACATCAACGCATATATTGAGTTACATGCATAGGCAATCACACGTATATCTTAGGGGTTCTTGTGAACACATATAGGCACATAGGGTTTGCACACATGCACTTAGGTTCATATCCATATCCACATACATATACATAAACACCTAAGCACCTCTAGGGTAGACACACACATAGGCATATGCATAGATATTCACAACATATGGGGCTCATACAAAAATCTATGACTATCCATGCACTCATAGACATATGGATACACCTATAAAAATACATCCATATTAAGTTGCTTATTCACATACTCTTAAGATAACTCATATGTAGGGTTGTCCATCTTTAGGGAACACAAAAACACATAGGAGGTAACACATTTTCCGAAAGTTGTAGTACACACTTAAGGTTTTCTCATTTATATACTGAAGGTTATATATGGAAGGTGCAAATGGAGATAAACTGGAGGATTCCAATGAAGGTTCAATGATCTCTTTCTGTTCTGATCAAAGCACATGTTCATCTTCTTCAACCTGCAAGCAAGCAGTAAAGAGAGAAATCAAGTAAATCAACTAATCACATCAAACATGCACTAAAGAGAGAAGTCAAGTAAATCAACTAATCACATCAAACATGCACTAAAGAGAGAAGTCAACTAAATCAACTAATCACATCAAACAGGTTTTTAACAGATTAGAGGTCATCACACTTGAAAGAAAATTTTTAATTTTTTTGAATGTCAGTGGGAGTGATGAAATCCTTCCAACAACAACACTAAGATCCAAGGTCTAATAAAAAAACAAGATTGATTGACCCAAAGAATGAACACATAGGTGCCCGAAGGCTAGATGCCAGAAGGCCAACATCGAACAAGCATGAAGACTTATATTCGTCCACCCATTGAGGGAAGCGGGTGTCCAAACTCCAACGGTCGAACCCAAGCCCTCCCTCACCCGAGAGGCTCTAAACTTAACCACCATGATATGCACGCTAGGACAATTGAATGATGATGGGAAAAAGTACAATATACTATCACTTGATTGGAGACGCATGTATCCATGAGAGAGATGGAAGCTACAAAGATCAAGGTGGTAAGTTGAAATTTCAAAGGGAAGGAGGGTGGGGGGCAATGGACATAAAAGTTGGGCGTATCTAACGTGTATTTTTGGGGAGGAGGGTTGAGATGTGGGCAAAGCATTGTGGAATACGGGATGTGTGTGTGGGTCTGTGTTTCTTTGGGAAGAGAGAGGGATGGAGGAAATCAAAGTACAAAGCAGAGGGAAGCGTGAAGGCGGGAGGTGGTGTCGCTAAAAATATCAGGCAGCTAGTTTAGCAAGAGGGGGTCTAGTGAATCTGTGCGGCTGTGCCTTCGACTTTCTGGTTGTGACTTCACTAGCTGGTTTGTATGAACTGATGACTCGTTCTCCTCCGGTAAGGGGCCCGAGTTTATGAAAGTTAACCTCTCCGGGAAAATGCGAACGTCAGGCCATTCTTCCATGGTGCCTCTCTTCACTCGGTTAGATACTGCTTTGAGGAGCGCTCATGCACACACAGTTCACACTTCCCCCTCTATCGGATCCACCTCGGAGACCTTACAGCTAGATCGATTCCAACCACTGTAGCTTGGCTGTGAAACGTAACAGAAGGCTCTTTTCCGCACTCCGGGATTGTGCAGTTAGGACCTTGAACTAGGCTTTCCTACCCAGTTCACTTTCACACACGTATTTGACATACACAGTCGGCGGAGCTGGAGGGCTCTTCATCAGAGAGGGTCTCTCTGCACTCGCTCCTCTTTCTAATCAGTGACAAGTGAGTTTCGCACCCAACGTGTCTCTTTCGTTTCCTGTCTCCATTTGCTTTGGTGAACCTCCATGCGAGCTCCACAGTCACATTACAGACACTCACCTCGCACATGCATGCTCGCGCAGGCGTCTCCCTTTTTTCACCAGCCCTCATTTCATACCCATCCCTTTCACTTCTATAACACACACGCAGCCCTCATTTCATATCCATCCCTTTCGATTCATAACAGGTGACGCCGTGTATCTTTGATACGCTTGCTTGCATAAACACGGACATCTAGTGGCAATCCAGTTGCGAATCGTCGCCTCCACACTCCTCACTCTAGAAGAAAAAGTTTATCCTGCTCACTAAAGGTGAGGAGATCTTGCCCGTTCTTCTTTCTTCATCGCATATATTCTCTCTCCTCTTTCTTTTCCTCTCTCATCTTTATCTTTCAGCAGACCTTGACATACATAAACTCACACATCACACTCCTTCGCCAGGATGCTGAAGAAGATACCTGACTGCATCGTGCCTCTTTTTTTCTTCCTTTCCGAGCGTTCCACAGATTTTAAAATGTCTTTCACCTCTATCTGCTATATGAACTCGCAAAGCACTCATTATATATTTTTAGAGCTAGGCGGACGAGAATTACTGATGTAGGAGCTCACATATTTTTGATGTAGGAGCTCGCACGTTTATATATGCATAGTTACCATCCCCGCTACGCCTCACTGTGGAGCAAAGCCTAGCGTCTTTGGAGCCCGCCTTTGTATCTTTTCCTGTCTAAGCAATGCGTCACAGGGTAATGATGGGTAACTCTGATAGGTTTGCATGAGACCCAGAACGAAGGCGAGGGGTTAATTGCCCACGGACTCATTCAGATATGGCGTTCTCTCCCACAGAGGCCAACGCCGACTTTGAGCAATCGAGCCTTCTTTGCAATGAGGATACTTGCACGTGCTTCTTTGACGAGGCAGATGGCGTGAATACTAATGCAAGCCAAATGTTTGACGACTGCAGCTGTCACTATGACGAAGATGATGCCTACAATCTCCAGAAGGACATGTCTGAACATGAGGACTTGGCCTCGGGACTTCAGAGATCACTCTCAGAGTTGTTCGAGCGAGAAAATCACTATTTACCTCAGGCAGACTTCGTGCTATCGGCCACAGCACAGAGTAGCAGAAATGTGGATGCTTCTTCCAGAAGACAAGCAGTGAGCTGGATTTTGAAGGTGATTGCAATCCACTTACTGCTAAAATTTGTAATGCGTAAGCCTTTGAATTCACTTACGGCTGAAACCAACCATGCTGAAGCATACGGAGCAGCTTGACGTCATTCGCTTAATGCACTTGCTGCTGAAATGAGACATTTTGAAGCTTATGGACTAGGTTGCCGTCGTTCGTAATTGAACTACTTCCGTGGTCCTTAGGCGTCCGATCGAACCTCTGGCCATTGGAAGAGGCCTCTGAATCTAAAGGATTTAATTCAACTTGTCCGCACTTAATCTCCACTATTGATTTGTTGTTAAAATTATGACCATAGTCGTATGCACATGTACGGATCAACCGATATTTCCTTCTCTCATCCCTCTCAACCTTTTGGGATTGTCTTTCTTTATTAGGCACGTCCTTAACATTTCTACCTGTTTCCGACATACTTTTTCCTGCAGGTGGTTTGCATTCAATATGTGACCCTCCACGGTTGGTCTTTACATGGCATGTTGATCACCTATTTTCGATTCGTGAAAACTATTATGGACTAAGGATCCCCCATATCTACTAATTTTTGCTCTATCTAGTCTTTGTAAGGAATGTACTCAAAATGTTTTATCTTTTTATCTTACAGATGCGTGGATTCTTCAGATTTTCTGCTTATACAGTCTCTCTGTCGATAAACTATTTTGATCGCTTCTTGTCATTACACCAATTGCCGGTAGGAAATTGATGCAACTTATCTCCGCGTTAGGTATCTTAATCAATTGACTTAAAGATGATTTATTTTCAATCCTTCAACCTTAGCTCTTCGGCACATTCAAGGTTTCTTGATAGGATCAACTCTTATCCTCTGTAGACTGGGAAAGCATGGACTTTGCAGCTCTTATCAGTGACCTGCCTCTCACTGGCTGCAAAGATGGAAGAGATTGACGCTCCTTTGCTACTGGATCTTCAGGTACTTTACATAATTCTGCACCTTCATCAGTCTTTGGTGATTTCTTCATTGATAAGTATCAGGACCACAAATGTACCATGTGTGGGGGCTTGCATAATTTACTACTGGTATAAAGGTTTCTCTAGGAATGAGATATTACAATGCATTTCTGGTGTACCTGGGTACATGCATTTTCCACAGGGGTCTGGTATTCAGAGGAACGTAAGGCAGTGTCCAAAGGTATCATTAGTTCAGGACTCGGTTATCCTTCATGCTATGCGATCACCAGATTTTCCATCCTCATACACATAAGTAATCTGTTTTGTGTTTGTCAAATGGCTTAACTATGGAAACACTGCTGTATTCATGTAAAACAAAATTGAATTGAATCATAGGTTGTTTGGGTCCGAAACGAGGTGTCGAAGTGCTCCTGAAAGTTCAACCGACGTACAATGCAGTGGCTTGCTTGTGGATCTGGCATCTGAGTTGAAAGAGTGGTTTGACATTTGTTTATTTCATCATCAATAGCTTATTAGAATTATTCTATAATGCAGTTGATGGCACTGTAAATGCTGCTACATGATCCCATGCTGCAATAGGCTGTGGCTTTTGGCGTATGATTAGTAATTACATGAATTCTTTGGGACAGGGATTTTGATGTGCTTTCTTGTTTCGTCACTTATCAATCAAAAGTAAATTCATGTCATGCAGCTCTATGAACTAGTTTGATCTTATTTATAAGGACCAGCTATTTTTTGATCTGTGTATGGAGAATGCTTCTAACCTGCTTCACCTGAAAATTAAGCGTATTATATTCGTTTTGCATTGAAGATAAATAGACATAACGTGTCCTTTATTTATTATCTTGCCATTCTGGAATCATGAACATAGTGTCAGGTATTCACTAGTTTTAACTTTAAGACTGCTATTTTTTCTCCACTGTGTTAATGCATATTTGGAATGTATACTGATATTGGGATGACTTTTCTGATGCACGTTAATGATAGGTTGGAGCAGACCTTGTGTTTGAGCCTCGAACAATCCAAAGAATGGAGCTACTTGTTCTCAGCACACTGGGCTGGAAGTTGAGCTCTGTTACACCCATATCTTATACAAGCTATTTCATCATAAGATTAGATTCTGACATCAGGACAAAGCAGGCATTGACTCTACGAGTCAATGAATTGATCTTTTCCTGTGCTTTGGGTTAGTCTTTCCTCTGAAACAGTCAGTTCATCTTCTTATTTGAAAGAACATCAGAAAATGATATCAATTTTTACTCATTGAAATACACCTGCACAAATGCCTTAGGAATACATATCTACGTATAAACAACATAAATCATGTCATCCATATTTATTTGATGCATTTTACAGAGATACGATTTCTGCGCTTCCTACCTTCTTCTATAGCTGCTGCTGCCACACTTTGTGCATTGCAAGAGATCCTTCCTTTGCAAGTTGCTGAACAGAAGCGATACCTACTCAATACCATGCCACATCAGTCCCAAGTATGTAGCCCCTCTACTCTAGATTTATGGGGGAACTGATCAAAATTATGCATTGCTTGATGTGTTCATGAGGGTGCTGTTAAGGTATACTACTATACATTAATAGTGCTTCATCCACTATTGAGCACTGAAACTACTTGTAGGATTGCTTTGATTCTCATGATAAATATGATGATAATCTTGTTGACAGCTGTACATTTTGTTATGAAGTAAATTTATGTGTTTTCTGGGTTCATCTATATTTGATATGTCGGATTTCTGCAGGAAATAGTTTAGAGCTTCACCAGCTCAATATAAAAGTTATTACTTGCAGTATCAATAACCTTCTTGGTTTTCTTTGCGTTCAACATGTTTGATGACACTGATATGTGATTAAAGCAAGTAACCTCACTAGCTGACAGTGTACATTAGAGCTAATAGATCCTCTTCTTCACATGAAAAACATTGAGCAAAGTTATAGGTTATTGCAATGTATCTGCTTTTATTTAGAACTATCTATCTAGCTTTGCTGTCATTGTTGCTGGTAAAGTGTTACGTTTCTTGATGATATCTGTTGGATGCGTTTGACTGTTTACATGTGATTCATCAGAGATGCACTGAATTATGTACTTATAAGGCTGTCTATCAGATGTAAAATGTGCTGTCAAAAGACTGGCACGAAGTTCTAAAACACTTAAATGATGTCTTATATTGAGGATTGTTTTTCTGAATTAATTTTTCTTTTCAGGCATCTTGTCAAACGAATGTCTGTAATATCGATAACTTAATAATCCTTAGGATGATGTCTGTTGAATGCATTTTAGTTAATGGATCTGCTTCATTAGTGATGCAGCTTGAATGATGGATGCTAAGAATCTAGTTTCACCTTAGATTTATTTATTTATTTATTGATATTTTTGCAAAATCACCACGCTTATGTCTGTTCATCTCAGCATTTTTGCATCAACACCGTGCTGTGTTTTACCCCTCATCACTGTTTTACAGGTCGAGCTAATGAGCTGTTATCCAGTCATGATGGAACTCTTCAGTACAGTGCAATGCTCAGTTGCCAAGGAAGCTGAAGATTCAGTGCCACAAAGTCCTGTTGCAGTTCTTGATGCATCCTTTAGCAGCAACAGCATGAGCAATGCCACAATGACTAGCCATAGCTGCCCTCCTATTTCTCCTGCACCTTCCAAAAAGCGAAGGATAGATTCACCACAAAAATAACACATCTGGACAAGATTTATGCGTGTGCTTCTTTGTTCCCTCTTTTCTTTATTGGCTTTGATTTATTTCAGGTTTTCTGTTCTTGCCTTGCTTGGTTCATTTGCTTTTTGTACAAGAGAATCCCACTCAGCATATTTTTGCCTGTCCTTTTTCTCCCACCAATTTCTATTCTTAAGCAACAGCTAGAAAAAGAGAAACAAGAGACCAGTGTAACATAAAAGAGTCCGTTTTTCTCCTAAGGGGTCGAATGAGTGAGTTCTCGTTTGAGCACCCTTTGATGTACATTGAGATTAAGCATTGCTGTCATTTTTGTAGCTCAGAATTCTCTTAGTCTGATATTGAAATCACCTTCCCTCTGATTTTTATCCTTGTGTTGAAGTCTCGGATAGAAATAAGAGTTGCCGTGAAATAGTTTATTGGATATAGCATGTTGTCGCTAGTTCTTGTAGTTAATTAGCTAGCACCTTAGAGGGTGCATCCAGTCAGACGTCTTGTTGTCTGTGTATGTGTATGATGTTTTGAAGCTTCAACAAGCTTCTGTTTAGCTGTGGAAAACTTTGTCCAATAGAACGTTCTGGAGTGTGAGCTACTTGTAGTTCACACCTAGTTAATAGAGAGGCGTTGGAATGCTGTAAACGAAAGCCTTAGAAAGAGTATGTGCATATCCTCAGAAGCGCATGTCCATGCATACATATCTATGTTGATGATTGCGGTCGCTAATATAATGGAGCTTAACAAACTTCTAATTTTGTGGTGGACTTCTTAATTCAATACGACGATCTGCTGTGAACCGTTCAGAAACAACATGAAGAGAGCAACTGATTTTTTCCATGCAGGAGCTTTGTAGGTATGTGTATTTGCAAGTATCCTCCATTGTACGTGTTCCTGTAGATAATTGGGTTAAAATAGTGCATGCCTATTCTCGGGAGGCCTCAACGATTGAATGGACAGACACGTGAACGGGCATATTAACTGCGGGAATTCCTTATATCTCACAAAGTAGGGCCATGTTAACTGGGGGAACTTCTTACATCTCATGAGTCACGGCGAACACGATTAGCCCAAAGACTGTCAAGGTTTAGATGGCTTGAGGACCCAATTAGAGCGTCCTTTGGGCCAACTCATTTCTGGTCTGAAGCCTGAAGGCATACAGGTTTTCAACCCCGAAGCACACCAGTAAATATGCATGTTGAGTCCAAATGTAATATGGATATGATTGGTTCGATGGTCGTGGGTGGGTAGAGAGGCTGTGTGTATATTGCTTCAATGGGTATGATTTTGTCTATTTCAATAATAATGGCCTTGCTATCCAATCCGTACAGACAGAAACGTGCAATAGAGACGGCCCACGGGTCACGGCATTGCGGAGATCTTCAAGTCCTTGTAGTGGAGATAGAGATGGTCCTACAAGACAGGCTCACAAACAAACATAGCAACATAAACGCCACTCAGAAAAGAGGGTAGAAAGAGTCCATATAGTACAGAAGGTAGTAGATGGGATGTTGGTGGGAAGCAAGGGAACAGTGAGCTTTCCATGGAAAAGAAGGCTGTAAAAATGAAAACGCATAGGGAAGTGATTCAGCAAAAGGAGGGGAAATGGCATTTTTAGTGCTCCTTTTCTTTGTGCTTGTGGCACATTCATTCTTAGGGTGGGTTCACTTTGTGCATCTCTGAGGGCTATGTACTGATTGCGAAGGAACACGTGGTTGGTATTTCTGAATCTTCTAAGAATGAGCTTGCGGAAGTTGTTTCCTGTTTGATCCTGAACTTGGAATGATTCTTTCATGAGGTTTGAGGCGTGTGATGAGAGCCATGCCGATGCCATAGCTCTGCGTATATGACATCCGAGGGCCGGAGGAATCCATCACGCTATTCCAGCGAGGCCTGTCCGAGCATGCTCGAAAACTTTTGCATCCTCTCCTCTTGACAAAACGGTGCTGTCAGGAAAGGTTCCAATCAATCAGCGACACATTACACTAGCCCTTTCAACCAGTTAAGTAATTCCGTTTGGCAATGCGGCTAACGATTAGCAGCAGCACTATATTTTCTTTTTCCAGCTAGCACACGGCACAGAATGTGGCCTTGTTTGTTCCGATACCCCTTGCTTCTCATGTCTCTTCCACCCTTTATGTCAGGAGACATTTGTCATTTGTAACTTGCACGTTAATGATAGTACAAAAAGAAAACAACCGTTCCGTTTTGATTTTTCGTTCGCAACAGTAAATGGAAGAGGGTGATGGCGTTCCATTTCCACCATCCGTGATCAAAGGCACGGCGGAACACTGGAAATTGTCTCTGTTCTAGCTGAGGTTCAGCTCGAAGGAGACGAATCCTGTCAACTGCTTTTAGCCCCGCTTGCCAGACAGTTGATTAATTGATGAATAGAAGGCGATAGAATATACCCTTGTGACATCTCCCTCCGGCAGCCTTTCATGGTATTCTGTCCTGGGGAGTCGGAAGATCGGAAGTCTACCTACCGCGGCCGCGCAACAGAAAGGCGGCATTATACTCATAAAATATTGGAGGAGTTATATTTGACTAAAGTCAAAAGCTAAGTAGTGTTTTCCCGAAGTTGCCAGGCGACAAAAGAAATGCATGGCCATTGTCCCTCCCGATGAGTTCTTACACGTGTGAAATTCTGGGAAATAGAACACTGCCACTGCTGGTTTCGCCCTTTTTTGACTCTTGACCAGCACTTGTCACGAATCACAATGTGGTATTCAGTTCATTGGTCTATGAGAACTTAGAACACTTTGCCAGAAACAACATGAAATTTGAGCAAAACTCACACATCCGACTCCCCTTTATGCCACCCTTTCAGAGATTAATGTCAGGCCTATGTGCAGGTATTGGAACTTGGACCTTCAATTCAGGAAGTTCAATGTGTTAACCATTACATCGTCGTTTTAAAGTTCGATCATTGAGATCTACTCTTTGGAATGCAAAAAGCTTGAATTACTCCAAAGCTACAAGTGAAGGTGCACATAGCACCCATGGGTCCTCTCTATTCCCCAAAGCATGGGTTACACTCTTGACACTCTCAAGATATTGAGCTTGAAGGCCCACTAAGGTAGAGTTGGGGAAGGCCCCAAGGCAAACCCAGGTTGAACTAGCTCAAAAGCTCAGCTAGTTTTGAACAACCTAGAGACTCGCAGTAGTGTGAACAACTTGAAGGCAGATGTGTTCATCTCAACACTAGAGTGTTGAGAGGTGTCAATGGTAGCCAATAAGGGTTGAACCCCCACCCCTAGCATAAGAGTTAGAGGGACAAACCACATGCCCCAGTGCTCTCGAACTCCACTACATTTTTATCATTCTTCAAAAATCAGATTCATTTTTAAATGATGTAAGACTTAATCCTGAAATCGTTGATATATTTAGGTAGTGATGTGTGTGAACACTCTAGGACCATCGATGCATTTTTTTTCTTTAGGAGGTTTTTTTCCCCTGCTTGTATATACGCCTCTTGCCCTAACGGGATACTTATGTTTGTACATTCTAGTGGTAATACATTCAGTATTGTGTGTTGTGCTCCAAGCTTCTTCTTCTTCCTTGTGTTGTTCGTGTGCTTCCTCAGACGTCTAACTCCGAAAATTGGTATCAGAGTATGTCGTCGCTTCATCTACGGCGTTGTCGACACCTCTCCGGTTGCAACCTCAAAATTGCACAAATTTTGGTGGGCATACTTAGGGTGTTTCAAAGATCAAAACAGCTTCGCTATATGGTGCCGAAATCGCGATCTGAGCTCATTTCGGCCTTCGGACGCATTATCATAGCGCTTGTGCAGGCTATTTAATCTTTTTAAGCCAAAACTATATACCAGTTTTGGTTCGCCAGTATAAACATCTCTGCTACGGGTTTAGCAGAATTTGTTTGGGCAGTTTTGTTCAACTTTTTGAGATACAATCAATTTTCTGCATCAAGGTATTTTAGTCACCAGCCATGGTTGAAAGTAGTGATGTATTTTGTATGTTGGCTGTTGAGGACAAGTTGGATGGTACCAACTACCCGTTATGGGCTTATATTTACAACATGTATCGGTTGCAAAAGGACTATGGAACATTGTGTTGGGTGTTAAACCTATCACACTTGCAATTGTTACAATTGCAGGTACTGAAGCTGATGTAGGTGTCGAAGATGGTGATATTCTGTAGATTCTTGTTCGTGCTGCTAATTTTGTTGCACCTACTACAAAGCAAATTCGTTGGGATGGCAGAGATGCTCAGGCATATGCATTGATAGCTTTGTCTATCATGCGTGCCATTATTCCTCACATTCGCTCTTGCAGAATAGCTAAGGATGCTTGGAATATACTTACCACATTGTACCAGGCTAGGAATGAGGCTCGTGTGCTTACCTTCGAAAATAGTTGGAGAGTGAGCACATGAATGAAGGTGATTCTATGGACAGTTTTCTGACAAAGATCATGGATTTGAAGGAACAGTTGATTTCTACAGATGAAGTCGTTCCTGACAACTCACTTGTGCGGACTGTTTTGAATGGTCTTCTCGACTCATATCAGAGTTTTGCTTCTACTCTTCGTTTGATTATGAAAGGCAATCCAAATGCCTTAACATTTGAAGAATTAGTTTTTGTTTTGTTCCAAGAAGACTAGTCTAGGCAGAACAGGTTTATTATGCATGTGGCAGATCAAGCTTTCCTGGCTATTCAGAAGGGCAAAGGAAAATGGAGCTCTTCTATTAGTAAGCAAAAATCTGCAAATGTTGCACATCCGAAGAAGGAAGACAAAGATGAGAAGAAATAGAAAAAACAGAAACTGTTTTGCAAATGCTATAAAGCAAATGATCATGTCATTAAGAGCTATCCAAAACTGGCTGCTAAAGAGGCAAAGAAGAAAGAGGCTGGAAAGGTTGTTGCAGAGGCCTCTACACCGAAAACAGAGTATGCTAATCTAGTGCAGGATGAAGAATGGGCATTTACTACTGTTTCTAGTTTTGATCCATCTTCTCATGAGCAGTGCATGTCTGCAGTAGACTTAGATTTTTGGTACTTTGATAGTGTGGTGACCAAACATATTACCTTGCCGCACAATTTCTTCTCTTCACTCGAACTTGCCCGTATAGGGAATACTGTTACATGTGCCAACAACTCCTCTTATCTTGTTATGGGAGTTGGTAAGATCATTTTGACTATTGTTGATGGTAGTTCTTTCACTTTATCAGATGCTTTGTTTGTGCCAGGGATCAAGAAAAATCTGTTATCAGGTTTTGCATTAGCCAAGATTGGCTTGGTTGTGAAATTTGTTGATGAGAGATGTACAATTCATGATCTATCAAATGTCGATGTCATTATTGCTTCTAGCATTTTATGTCGTGGGTTGTATAAGCTCATAGACTATGAAAGATCTGTAAATGATTTGGCATGTGCATTACATGATTCTCAGGCTATGTCAGATGCAAAGCTTTGGCAAGCACACTTTGGTCATCTGAATTTTGCTAGTTTGCTATGCTTATAGAAATTTGAAATGGTGTGCTCTTTGCCCAAACTTGAGGCAACCGGAAATTTTGTGAAGGCTATATTTTGGGCAAAATGTAGCGTTCCTCCTTTTCAAAAGATGGTTCAGTTCGGGCTACACGGAAATTGCATCTTCTATGTAGACATCTTCTTTTGGGAACTATTTTCACTTTGTGACTTTCATCGATGGTTTTTCCAGGCATGCATGGGTATATCCATTGAAGCCAAAGTCTGAAGTGTTTATGTGCTTCAAATAGTTTCTCATTTTGGTTGAAAATTTGTCAGCATGTAAAATGGGCACCCTCCATTCTGATCGAGGGGGGGAATATGTCTTCTAAGTTTAATGCATTTTTGGCTGAACGGAGGATAAAACATCAGTGTACAATGCTGTATACACCTCAACAGAATGGAGTTGCTTAACGGAAGAACATGTCACTCATGGAGATGGCAAGGTGTATGGTAAAGAGTGAGGTTTTACCACATAGTTTCTAGCTTGAGGCTATCATGTGTAGCATATGTACTTAATAGGTTTCCCACTAAAGCGTTGCAATCTATCACTCCATATAAGGCTTGGCATGGTTGCAAGCCATATGTTGCTCATCTGCATGTTTTTGGTTGTTTTGCATATGCATTAGTGCCTGAACAACATCGCAAAAAATTGAATGATAAAGCAATAAAATGTATTTTTGTTGGGTACAGTTTTCAAAGCAAAGGCTATCGTCTGTATCATCCGTAGAGTGAATGCATTTTGATTAGCTGTGATTTTTTTGTGGAAGATGCTATTTAGCCCTTACTTTCATGTACTAAGGAGACATCTATTAGAACATGTATGATACTTTTCCACCTCTTTTTACAGGTGGACAGTCTAGTGTTGGTCCTAATGAGGTAAGTTATGAGCCTTTGCAGGTTTCATATGATGATGTAGATCATTTGATTTTCGATGCAGATTTACATGATGCACTTGTTGATGAGAGAGCTGATATTGAGTAAGCAAAAACTATGCCAAAATGGATGGTGTAGACTTTGCGTGACATCAAATTAGATGCACCTCTGTCATATCGTACTTGTTCAGGCTCTCATAGTGCCTCTTTTGCATCAGATTGCTATGTTATGGCTGGCTCTAGTCTCTGTGATGAGACTGAACCTGTTTTGTTTGATGAAGCACAAAATTTTGAACATTGGATGGTTGCAATTCAATCTGAATATGATGAGATCATGAAAAATAGTACCTGGTCTTTATGTGACTTGCCTCTTGGGAAGAAGGCCATTGGCACTAGGTGGGTATACAAATTGAAGCGTAAACCTGATGGAACAGTTGACAAGTATAAGGCTAGGCTTGTTGCAAAGGGTTATGCACAGGAAAGAGGCATTGATTTTGATGAAACCTTTGCTCCTACTTGCTAAATGACTACTGTTTGTAGCATATGTGCACTTGTACCTCATCATGGTTGGAATGTACATCAGCTGGACATTAAAACAACATTTTTGAATGGTGACTTGCATGAAGAAGTGTATGTTTTCCAGCCCCGTGGCTTTGTGTAGAAAGGGCATGAAAACTAGGTGTGCATGTTAAAGAAGGCATTATATGGTTTAAAGCAAGCACCACGTGCTTGGTATGAAAAGATACATGCCTATCTGATTGCACATGGCTTTGAGAATAGTCCAATTGAAAGCACCTTATATGTTAAGCGTGCTAATAATGTGCTTTTGATCATTGTGGTGTATGTTGATGACATGCTGCTCATTGCTCCTCATGACACACATATTGCTGATTTTAAGGCTGATTTCTATGCCTCATTTGAGATGTGATTTGGGGCATTTGCATCACTATTTGGGCAATCAGTTTATGCAAGTTGATGGTGGAATGACTTTGTGTCAAATGAAATATATTGACACATTATTGCAACATTTTGCCCTTGAAGATTGTAAGCCTATTGCCACTCCTATGGAGACAGGCTTACGATTGAGCCTTCATGATGCTTGAGATGCATTTGATGATGTTCTTTATCAGTAGGTTGTTGGATGCTTGATTTATTTATGCATTACTAGGCCATATATTCAATTTTCTGTCTCACAGATGAGTAGGTTTATTCATCACCAAGTGTCAAGCATTGGCAAGTGATTAAGAGCATCTTTTGCTATTTGAGTGGTACCCAGATATATGTCCTTAGTGTGAGCATGGAACATAGGAATCCTCACAATTGCCAATGCACTCTGGCTGTCAGTGAAGATGGTGGCAGAAAACTCACCAACACCCAAATCGACCATAAGGTGTCTGAGCCACACACACTCAACAATCGTTGTGAAAGTTGCCCTATACTCAGCCTCAATTGAAAATGGCCACAATAGGCTGCTTCTTGCTCAACCAAGATATATATGAACTACCAAGCATGAAGCAAAAGCCACTGGTGGACACATGAGTGTCATAGCAACCAACCCGATCACTGTCAGAAAAAGCATGCAAATTTGGCAGTAGTGATACCCCCTTGGGATAAAACAATCCAAGTAGCGGGGTACCACTCAAGTAGCGAAATATGCGCTTAACCACCTGCCAATGCTTGACACTTGGGCAATGCATAAACTTGCTCATTTGTGAGATAGCAAACTGAATATCTGGTCGAGTAATGCATAAGTAAATCAATCATCCAATAGCATGTTGATAGAGAACAACATCAAATGAATCTCCAACATCATGAAGACTCAATCGTAAACCTATCTCCATAGGAGTGGCGATAGGCTTACAATCTTCAAGGCCAAAACGCTGCAATAATGTGTTAATATATATCGTTTGACACAAAGCCATTCCACCATCAACTGAATGCCCAAATAGTGATGCAAATGCCCCAAATCAGACATCTCAAATGAGGCATAGAAATCAGCCTTAAAATTAGTAGTATGTGTGTCATGAGGACCAGTGAGCAGCATGTCATCAACATACACCACAATGATCAGAAGCACATCATTAGCATGCTTAACATATAAGGCGCTTTCAGTTGGACTGTTCTCAAAACCATGTGCAATGAGATAGGCATGTATCTTTTCATACCAAGCACGTGGTGCTTGCTTTAAACCATATAATGCCTTCTTTAACTTGCACACCTCGTTTTCATGCCCTTTTTGCACAATGGCACGGGGCTGAAAAACATACACTTCTTCATGCAAGTCACCATTCAGAAATGCTATTTTAATGTCCAACTGATGTACATTCCAACCATGATGAGCTGTAAGTGCACATATGCTATGAACAGTAGTGATTCGGTAACTAGGAGCAAAGGTTTCATCAAAATCCATGCCTCTTTCCTGTCATAACCCTTTGCAACAAGCCTACCTTTATACCTATCAACTGTTCCATCATGTTTACGCTTAAGCTTGTATACCCACTTAGTGCCAATGGCCTTCTTCCCAGGAGGCAAGTCACATAAAGACCAATTACCATTTTTCATGATAGCATCATATTCAGATTGCATTGCAACCATCCAATGTATAGAATTTTGTGCTTTATCAAACGAAACAGGTTTAGTCTCATCACACAGACTAGAGGCAGCCATAACAAATTAATTTGATGCAAAAGAGGCACTGTGAGAGCTTGACTGAGTATGATATGATAGAGGTGCATCTAGTTTGCTATCACACAAGGTCTTCACCAGCCATTCTGGCATAGTTTTTGCCTGTTCAATATTAGCTCTCTCATCAACAAGTGCATCATGTAAATCTGCATCAGAAATGGAATGATTTGCATCATCACATGAAACTTGCAAAGGTTGAGAAGCTGCCTCATTAGGACAAGCACTGGACCGTCCACCTATAAAAAGAGGCAGAAAAGTATCATACATGTCTTTGGAGCTAACAAAAGTCTCCTTAGTACATGAAAGCAATGGATGAATAACATCTTCCACAAAAACAACATCACCGCTAACCAGAATGTATTTAGTCTGTGGATGATACAGACGATAGTCTTTACTTTCAGAACTGTACCCAACAAAAATACATTTTATTGCTTTATCATCCAATTTTTTGCGATGTTGTTCAGGCACTAATGCATATGCCAGACAACCAAAAACACGCAGATGAGCAACAGATGGCTTGTGATCATGCCAAGCCTCATATGGAGTGATAGACTGCAGCGCTTAGTGGGACACCTATTTAGTACATATGCTGCACACATAACAGCCTCAAGCCAGAAACTATGTTGTAAAGCTTGACTCTTGAGCATACACCTCGCCATCTCCATGAGTGACCTGACCTTTTTTTCAGAAACTCCATTCTATTGAGGTGTATATGGCACTATACACTGATGTTTTATCCCACATTCAACGAGAAATGCATTAAAGTCAGAAGACATATATTCCCCCCTCGATCAGAATGGCGGGTGCCTATTTCACATGCTGATAGTTTTTCAACCAAAAGTAGAAATTGTTTGGAGCACATAAACACTTTGAACTTTACCTTCAATGGATATAACCATGCATGCCTGGAAACATCATCGATGAAAGTCACGAAGTAAAGATAGTTCCCAAAAGAAGGTGTCTGCATAGGACCACAGACATCACTATGTACAAGCTACAATTTCTGAGTAGCCCGAACTGAACCATGTTTTGGAAAGGAAGAATGCTCCATTTTGCCCAAAATACAGCCTTCACATACATGTTTACCGGGCGCCTCAAGTTTGGGCAAAGAGGACACGATTTCAGATTTTTGGAGGTGTGCAAAACTAGCAAAATTTAGATGACCAAAGCATGCATGCCAAAGCTTTGCATCTGACATAGCTTGAGAATCATGTACTGCACATGCCAAATCATTTAAAGATCTTTCATAGTATATGAGCTTATATAGCCCATGATATAAAACGCTAGAAGCAATAATGGCATTGCCATTTGATAGATCATGAACTGTACATCTGTCATCAATAAATTTCACAACCAAGCCAATCTTGGGTAATGCAGAAACTGATAACATATTTTTCTTGATGCTTGGCACAAACGAAGCATCTGACAAAGTGAAAGAACTACCATCAACAGTAGTCAAAATGATCTTACCAACTCTCATAACATGATATGAGGAGTTGTTGGCACATGTAACAGTATTCCCTGTAGGGGCAGGCTAGAGCGAAGAGAAGAAACTGTGCTGTGAGGTAATATGTTTGGTTGCCCCACTATCAAAGTACCAAAAATCTGAGTCTACTCCATACATGCACTGCTCATGAGAAGATGGGTCAAAATTTCAATCAATAGTAAACACCCATTCTTCATCCTGCGCAAGTTTAGCAGACTCTATTTTCGGTGTAGAGGCCTCTACAACAACCATTCCGGCCTCTTTCTTCTTTGCCTCTTTAGCAGCCAGTTCTGGACAACTCTTGATGACATGATCATTTGCTTTACAATATTTGCAAAACAATTTTTTTATTTCTTCTCATCTTTGTCTTCCTTCTTCGAATGTGCAACATTTGCAAATTTCTGCTTACTAGTAGAAGAGCTCCATTTACCTTCACCCTTTTAACTAGCCAGGAAAGCTTGATCTACAACACACATAATAGACCTGTTCTGCCTAGACTCGTCTTCTTGCAAGAGAACATAGAGTAACTCCTCAAATGACAAGGCATTTGGATAACCTTTCATCATCAAACGAAGAGTAGAAGCAAAACTCTGATATGACTCAGGAAGACCATTCAAAATGGTCTACAAAAGTGAGCTATCTAGTATAACTTCATCAACAAAAGTTAACTGTTCTTTCAAATCCTTGATCTTTGTGAGAAAACTGTCCATAGAATCACCTTCATTCGTGTGCTCACTCTCCAATTGTTTTCGAAGGTAAGCAACATGAGCCTCATTCCTAGCCTAGTACAATGTGGTAAGTGCATCCCAATTATCCTTAGCTATTCTGCAAGACCAAATGTGAGGAATAATGGTGTTGGAACTCAAGGTTGAGCATAAAGCATGGAAGCACATCAAAGAAGTGGACACAGAAGAAGAGAGAGCAAGTAGCGAGCTCCAAGAAGTGTATGTCAAATTTTCAGAAGAATCCCCTACAAAAATAGTGATTTTCATCACTAAAAACCATTGTAAATACCATTCCACATTTTTGAAACTCCATTTTGTGCAAGCAAAGGAGTCCTCAAGCTTGAGGAGCATTAGAAGTATCATCCTACCAATTTTCATAATTTTTAGACTCCGTTTGAGTCCTCAAATAAGCCTTGGAACCTAATTTTTAACTAGGCTGGACACTAGGTCTGGACAGGCCAAAACTCTTTTGTAATCAAAGTCCTTCCATTGTTCCTCTCTTTGCTCTTACCTTGTGCGAGTGTGTGTGTATGTGTATGCATGCTTGTGTGGTTTCACTCACACATTTATGCCTTCACTCGCTTGTGGTCTTCATACCAGTCCTCACGTCTCCGCGGATTGACAAGTAAAGGAGGTGGTGCTTACGCTTGAAAAAAAAAGAGGAAAAGAAAAAAAAAGATCAAAGAAAGGAAGAGAGAGAGTGTGAGAGAGCTCGTTCCTAGGTTTGGCTCATGGAACATGAATGAGTCATGTTTAGTTGAAAGTGGAACCATTGATTATTGGGCATTCATCCGTTTTGAGGGAAGTTTGTCTCGGCTAGCATACGATATTATTGCTGTCTTATCTAGTAGATGTCCAGAACTTGGCATGAACATGGCATCCACAACTATTGTTCCCCCTTACCATGGTAGGAGGGAAGAGCTTGAAGGTCCGCAACTTGAGCGATGCGTAACTAATGTATGTACGAGAGCATCCAAGGAGATATCTGGAAGGGGTAGTTCTAGTACCCTGCAAATCCTTGTATGTATACTAGGTGAGAAGACTCCTACTTATGGTGAACTAAAGAAGATATATGAAGCTAAGCTTGCTGTAGTTACCCACTGTTGTTTGTTAAGGAATATAAAGAAATTTAATTCTCAGTATTTGGCAAATGTTGCTTTGAAGAGAGGAGACAAGACCAGGCTCTCAAAGGATTTCATTAGTGGACCATCAACACGGACATTCATCGACAACGCAAGACTAGCAGATGGTCCATCACAATGATGGGCTGACAACACAAAGAGATAAACATCGACCACCTTTCACCATGGTAAGCGCACCCTACTCTATAACCATGATAGTCTAGAGAACCTCTTGGTCAGCATACCCTTGAGCATTTCGCTCAAGACCCACTTTCTTGCACCATACTTCTTTCAATGGATTCCCCAAGTATGCATACATAGGGCCACATTACAAGGCCATGCACAAGGCACATATTTTGTTCAACCCATGCACTAATGCACTTACCCATCATCCATTATGGGTTACAAGTACTTGGCATAAAAAGTGTAAAAGCTATGTTTGGAAGAACTAGAGGACATCAAGGTGACAACAGCAAGAGCCAGGAAGCAATCCACTATCGAGAGCTGCTCACAATCAATATTGACAAACTCCTTTGAGCAACTCGCAACTTTTTAAAGCTCACAAATACATCATCATGCAAAAATCCAAGGAAGACGTACATACCAAGGGACTATAACTTGCAAAGGCTCGCAGTGATAAAATGAAGAACCAGACAACCGAACCTACTACAATTGGAAGAATGGACGACTCTTATTCATGCATGATAGGCACTACCTCTCAAAGCACTACATGGAACAACCAATACATCAAGGGTCTGCCAGGGACGACAGACTCGAGAGGGGGGAGTGTTGGAACTCAAGGTCAAGCATAAAGCATGGAAGCACATCAAAGAAGTGGACACAGAAGAAGGGAGAGCAAGTAGGGATCTCCAAAAAGTGTATGTCAAATTTTCAGAAGAATCCCCTACAAAAATAGTGATTTTTATCACTAAAAACCATTGTAAATACCATTTTACATTTTTGCAACTCCATTTTGTGGAATCCAAGGAGTCCTTGAGCTTGAGGAGCATTAGAAGTATCATCCTACCAATTTTCATAATTTTAAGACTTCGTTTGAGCCCTCAAATAAGCTCTGGAACCTAATTTTTAACTAGGCCGAACATTAGGTCTGGAGAGGGCCAAAACTAGTCCAAAAACTATAAAAAGAGCTAGAGAGCTCATTTTTGAGGTTATCTTGTTGTAGATTTGAGCTTTTGTAAGAGAACTCTTTGGTAATCGAAGCTTTCCATAGTTCCTCTCTTTGATCTTACCTTGTGCACGTGTGCGTGTATGTGTGTGCATGGTTGTGTGCTTTCAATCACGCACTTGTGCCTTCACTTGCTCATGGTCTTCATACAAGTCCTCACGTCTCCACAGATTGACAAGTAAATGAGGTGGTGCTTACGCTTGAGCTACACCAAATTTTGGCGCCGTTGCCGGGGAGAGAGCTTCGAGGATGAGCGTTCTGATGGTAAGATCGTAGATTTGCAATGTTGGAAGGTAAAAAAAACTATCATTTTTGTTCATTTTCTGTTTTTTTTTTTTTTCATCTTCATCATCATCACCATCTCCATCTCCATCTTCTTCCATCTTCTTCTTCATAGAAATTTCTTGTTTTTTAGTACATTTCCACCATTTTCATACCATTTTTCATGCATTATTATGTGAGAAGGAGTTAGGAAGTGCAAGGGAGAGCAAGCGCCTGTGTTTTTTCATGATTTTTTGCACATATGGAGCTCACCATTGCTCGGCGCTCAAAAATTTGAATTTCTTGCCAAAAAACACGATTCTTACTGAAAATCGCGATTTTCATAAAATTCAAAAAAAAAAAAATGTGATTTTCTATTTTTTGCCTAAAAGCTTTCTGAAAAGAACACGATTCTGAGGTCATTCTTAGAATTGCGATTCTCTGGTTGTGCTCAAAATCAAAAGTCTCTAAGTTTCTCAAAAAACCACGATTCTTTGGTCAGTTTGAGATGCGTGATTTTTTGGAGATTCTCAAAAACACGATTATGAGGCAAAGTCACGATTTTTATATAAAAAAACATGATTTTGGGAAAAAACACGATTTTCAATTGAGTTAAAATCGTGATTTGTGATTGTCAGACAAAAACACGATTTTGGGAAAAACATGATTCTCTGTTGGCTCCAAAATCGTGATTTTCAAAAACACGATTTTCAATCAAAATTGTGATTTTCAAGTAAAAACACGATTTTGAGGAAGCACGATTTTCAATCAAAATCGTGATTTTCTAGTCATTCTCAAAATCGCGATTTTCAGGCCAAAAACACAATTTTCTGTCAGAATCGTGTTTTTCATGATTCTCACTCAAAATCACGTTTTTCACGATTATCACTCAAAATCGCGTTTTCCACGATTCTCACTCAAAATCGCATTTTTCACGATATTCATTCAAAATCACATTTTCACGATTTTAAGCCAAAATTGCGTTTTTTACGATATTCATTCAAAATCGCATTTTTTACGATTCTCAGCCAAAATCACGTTTTTCACGATTTTCATTCAAAATCGCATTTTTTTGGATTGCTCAAAATCATGATTTTCATAAGTACTCAACATCGTGATTTTCATGATTTCACAAAATTGTGATTTTTATGGTTGCTCAGCATTGCGATTTTCATGATTTCACAAAATCGCGATTTTCATAAGAGCTCAGCATTGCGATTTTCAGACCCCCCAAAATCATGATTTTCACACAAAATTGTGATTTTTCCAAAAGGTCCTGTTTGCCTGTTTTGTCTTCCAAGAGCCTGATTTGACATAACTTTTTCATCAAAAGTCCATTTTTTGAGCTCTATAGCTCGTTGGAAAGCTCGTTTCATGAGTGCTCAGGATCACGATTTTTATGATTTCACAAAATTGTGATTTTTGCGGTTGCTCAGCATCGCGATTTTCATGATCCCTCAAAATCGTGATTTTCATAAGAGCTTAGCATCGCGATTTTTAGACCCCCAAAATTGCGATTTTCACACAAAATCGTGATTTTTCCAAAAGGTCATGTTTCCCTATTTTGACTTCCAAGAGCCTGATTTGACATAAATTTTTCATCAAAAGTCCATTTTTTGAGCCTCAGGTGGGACTAGGAAACCAAGGGGACTCCAAAGGATTTTGAGTAATATAAAGGGGAATATTGAGACCAGAAGACAAAGCTTATGAACCTGAGATCTGGTAGACACCTAGGCAAGGATAGACAAAGCATTAAATCTTCAGAGGCAAGTATCAACTATACAGCTAAGACTTGGGCACAACAACTAAGTGGTTATCCTTACATACTAAGCTATGACACAAGTGACTCAGAAATGTCTTTTAGCATGGGGAAACCTGTAGGTGGCTTAGGAATTGCCTATCTACAAACACCAGAAGGTCCCTATAAGACACAATTGGAGTATATCAGGACCAACCGAGGATGGCCTAAGGCGATCAGTGGTCCAAATCAAAAACATAGATCAACCCTTTGGACTTGAACACCCAGTAGTTAAGTTTGAAGAAGATTTATACATTGATAAGGAAGGAACCATGTATGTGGTCACCAACCTGCTAGATAGGACATATGAGTTTGGAAATATCATTCGTGAGAGTGAGATAGGAGACCTAGAGCAAGGAGATGTAGGACAAGAACCCAAGACTCCTAGAGATAAGTCAGTGTTGACCAGAGTGATCACTCCAGATTGGATCCTTCAAGACAACAAAAGCATAGAGTTATTCTTAAATAGAGAAATGGAGGAAGCCTTTTGGAGATTCAAGCTAGATCAACCTAACCAATTGGGCATAGTCATCATCTACGAGTTCAAGGATCTGAAGACACCAGGAAAAGTTTTCTACCTGGATAACACGTAAGAGAAAATGTTCTTGGTAACAAAACATGATAGGCATGCATACACTTGGAAGAGTGAATTGATCTTCCCTCCATGAAGATCCAATGTTTCCCATGGCCTCCAAGGTGTAGGATCGTCCAAGGCTCATGAAAACCAGAGGGAAAGAGCCAGAGAGAGGCCTAAGGTAAACTTTACACACAATATGGGTAGAGATAGATCAAGAATGGAAGGTGAAAGACATGAAAGAGAGAGACATCAAGCACATAGGAATCAAAGAGATGAACAAGATTTTCCATTGCCTAAATCTCCATAATACCAAAGAACCCTTAGACCCACTTAAGTGATCAAGGCAATGAAGAATTACTTTGATGGGTCAAGAGATCCTTATGATCATGTGGCCGAGTTCAAACAAGTGTTAAGAGCTGAACAGGTTGAGGATTTGTTCACTCAGTACGAGGCATTTGGTTTGACTCTTAAGGGCATTATCTTGGCTTGGTTTCAACCACTAAACAATCATAACTATCAAGATATAGGTCAATTGCTAGAAGCATTCAATATTGTAGAGTTCTCCAAGAGTGGCATCAGGCATAATACGTCATTCCTAATCCACAGCTTCAATCAAACACCCCAAGAAACAGTGCGACTTGCAAGCAGACGGTTTAGACAATACTTAGAAAGGTACCCTATGCCAGAATTACGCACACTAGCCAAACAAGTGGCTTTGTTTTTAGATGGCTTACTGAGCACCAAGTTAAGATCATGTGTATTTGAAAGAGCGTAGATCCATATAAGAGTGTGTGCGGATGTACATTGACATAGAAGATAACTTGGGCGAGGAGCTAGGATTCTCCAAACTCTATAAGGATTCTGATAGTTCTACTAGTCATACTTCGAGAGTCTCCACGAAAATAGATAAGGTAGCTAAGCAAGTTGCCAAGAAGCTACGAGTCCAAAATAGACAAACACCAAGAGTCACCTCATTGAACCGGTGTTATACTTGCGGAGGGGACCACATGGCTAACATATGCCCAATGCAAAACCCAAACATAAGAGAAAGGAATGATCCATATTGCACTATTGAGAGAAAAGACACAAACCATATGGCTCAAGATTGTCCATACAATAGGCAGGCTGTTAGACAAAATTATCAGCAACCTTACCAGTCAGGTAGGTATCAAAACCAATACCAACAGCCATATATAGGCCACAACAACAATATCAACCTCAGTACCAACATCAATATCAGGCAACATACATGCCACAACTAGTCCTAGGAAACCAGCCACCAGCTCCTACCAATGTAATTCCAGTTAAGTATGTAGTGGGAGAAGAGAACCTTAATAGAGCATTGGTGCCAGTGACCCCACTGGTCTCAGAGAATGACCATCATGCTTAGATTTCTGACTACTCCTACGAAGATAGTCCACAATCTTATTACACAGAGTCACCTAAGCATAGTGAGACTTACCCTTATCACTATGAGGCACCACCTATGGAACAAAATTGGGAGCCTGAATACTCCAATATCATGTATACGAATCCTAACCATAGGCACCAATTGAGACAAGGAAGACCACAAGCCCTTAGAAGACCATGTTTTAGATGTCAAGTTGACCACTTCATTCGTGATTGTCCCCACCCACCATCTCCGGGTCAAGGACATGCCATCACAATACAAGCTTTTTGTCTTGAGTGTGGCAAAGACCATCTCCCTAGAGATTGTCAAAGAAACCCCTCTAGTGCGCCCAAGGTTACACCCATTAATGTGGTAGGCTTAGTGGTGGATTCAAGAGCAAGTAGTAGTAATGTGGCTCCTGTACAGGCAGTTACTAAGGCACAAACATTAAAACAAGATAAACCAGTAGAACAATCAGAGTCAAGTGAATCGGGAGAGCCTAGTAAGAGAAAAACAAGAACATGGAAGGATACTAGGGAGAAGACCAATCGTAAGTGGAATAAAAAGCTATCGGAACTAGAAGAAAGCCTAAGAGATGCAAAAAGCAAAATAGAAGATATCACCTCTCAAAATCCCTCACATTCATAAACTCCATCCACTCCATCTCATCCCACCCCACCACCCATTGTAAATAGATCACAACTAGGGTCTGTTCTTGCATATCCAACCCTAGAAGGCTTGGACATGATGTTCAAGGCCTACATGCTCGACTTCAAGAAGGGGCAACAACTGTAAACCTAGACAAGAGTTACCCTAGAGCCGACTTAGAGGAAAAAAATGTGCATGAAAATGGTAGAGCTAGCTTAGGCTATGCTCGAGACCAGCCAATCATTCAATTAGACAAACTCTGTCAAATCGGATTTGCATTTCTAAGGCTTACTAGAAAGATTATAGCAGTTGGTAAACAAACCACAAGTTTCTTTACCTCCACAAGCTCAACCAGTTGTTGAGAGAGAAAGCTCTCCACCAATGAAAGCTTATGTTCCCAATTCTACGGATGTTGGAACACCTCTTTCAATTCAAGAGTACTCTCAAGAGTTCTTGTGGGAAATACAAGAAGAGAAATGGGCCAAGGAGAAGGGTAATCCCCCTCCTATTCTTGAAATTGATGATCTTCACGATCAATTTCCCCAAGACATTCCATCCATTTATGGAGAACAAGCAAAGCAACAAGAAGATGAGAGATTAGATTTTGAATCTAATTCTTTACAAGAGTTGCCTCAATTCACTGGCCCATGGGAGTCTGAATCTCTTCAGATCAGAGCTCCCACAATACTGGTAAGAAATGAAGACTCAGTGGTTCCAAGAAACAATGATGTCATGAAGAACACTAAGGTTCAGTGCCATCTCACTGTAGAAGAGCTACTCAAAGCAAAACCAAATCTATGGAAACATGTGAAGGATCGGGTCCCAAAACTTGATTCCAATATGCCAAAAGCATGCTCTAAGCAGAAAGTACCAAAGATACCTCTAGACAAAATAGGGGACATGAGTGAAGGTGAAGAAGTAATACTTATCTTCCGATCACCTATCAAGGTTACACAACCAAAGCAATTGTAGATTCAGGTGCTGGTGTTGCTATTGGGACCACCTCCTTGTGGAAGCGATGGGGCAAACCCACATTAAGACCAACTAGAATGAAGCTTTAAGTGGTAGACGGTCATTTTGAGATGGTCAAGTAGTGCAGGATTGGGGAACCAACTCCTTGTACTTGCAGCACTTAGGGGTCACCACCAAGGTCAATTTGAAGGATTATACCTTCAGAGATGTACCACCCCTATAGTGGAATCCTATCCACAAAGCGAAAGAAGATTCAGTCTCTGTGCATTCTGGAAGTTCTCTTGACCCCTCTTGGATGCATGAAGATACTCATTTGTGGATGTGCAAGGTTGGAGTGGAAGAGGAAAGATGCCTAAAAGCAAGAGAAGATGGAATTTCTCAAGGAGATAGACCAGTTAAAGACCCAACCTATACACTGATGATATTTCTAAATGAGGAATTTGAGCCTCATGGCTGGGCAGAAATGTTAGCCACCATGGAAATTGTTGTCAATGAAGAACAGTGGACACCTCATTGTGATGAGGAGGGTTATGATATTTTTGTATTCATGTGTCAACCCTTATTGGAAGAATGTGACCCTAGTGATATCATAGAAGAAGAAGAGAATGATGATGATCTAGAGTCCATTGTGATGGATAGTTGCTTTAACTCAGAGGAGCACTATCTAGAAGACATAGGGGTATTTACCCAAAAAGAAGAAGAACCTCTCACAAGTATCAAAATTGTAAATTCAAAGGATGGAAGTGAGAGCAATCAAAAGAAAAATAAAAGAAAAGTAGTAAAACAAGAAGAGGAGGAATTATTGTTTGAAGTACTAGAAAACTTCAAGAAATATGAAGTTGAAGACCGCAAAATTTTGGTACAAATGCCTAAAAGAGAGGCCATCATAGGAGAAGCATATGATAACAAAGAAAAGACCAAGAAAGTTGTTGTAACCATTGAAGGGAACGAAGAGCAATGTACATACATAGGAGAAGACCTAAGTGTAGAAGAAGAAGTAGAGCTTGTAGCTTTATTAAGGGAATACAGGGACGTGTTTGCATGGCACTATGGAGTCTTGAAGGGAGTAGATCCAAAAATATGCTCTCATACGATCCCCATGACTGCTAACGCTAAGCCTACCAAAAAAAAAGCCCTACACATTTAATGACACTTATGCAACCAAGATAAATGAAGAATTTGATAGTTTGATTGAAGCTCGATTTATCTATGAGATTGAGCATACTGAATGGGTGTCCCCCATTGTAGTGGTGCTCAAGAAGAATGGGAAGTTATGAGTGTGTATGTTAAAATGCACATTTACATTACAGGCATTTTAAGTTCTTTCGGGTTCTTGGGAGTGGTAGGGGTCTGATAAATCAGAGGCCCTATAACTTGATTTTCCCAATTAACTTATTCAAATCGCAGTACGTTAACATTCAAAACTCTGTTTAATACGAATTGCTGTCAAGAATTTGGTTAGACCTCTCACAGATTTACTGTTCATACTCGGGTTAATGCTGTTTAAAGTGCGTCACGTAGTAATTACTGATTATCGTCGCACAGACGTATATCAACAATAGAACCTTATGTGTTAATCACAAATTAATGAAATTAAACAAAGGTAAGGATGACAATACTCAGACTTCTTGAATACTGCACTACGGCTTCTCCACAGACAGCAATCGCCCAGACAGACAGTCTGGCGATCCCGCTTGTCGTTACCGGAGCGTCACCTTAATGCCTTTTCATTAGTTGATAAGTAAATACATCTCTTCACAACGACCTTTCGGTTCGTGCGGAATAGGAAACCTTTCAGTTCGTGCGGGATAGGAAAATACAGGAACAATGAAAATACAGAATGCCAATCCAGCGGCTTACACTGGCACGCACGGTGGACTTGAACCCGCAATGGAAACAAAATTTAGGGCTCATCTACTATACCCTGTAGATACATGGTGCGAGCTATTTAAAAGTTCGAGAAATCTTCTGCTTCAAAGATTCCAACATCAATTTTAAAGTTTCTGGTTCAACTAACTGTGCGTCAGTACGGACAGAGCTTGCGGTAATGACTTGACTCATTAATATGTCAGCTTGTGTCTGCAAAAATGCCTCTTGCAGGTAGAAATCATTTGCAAGGCTGCGTCACGACCCAATTTCATGTCTTCAACCTGTTTATCTATTCTGGATAAATGTTCTGCTTGAACACCTAACTGTTTCTCTCTTCTCTCCAACTCCTGAGACTGATATTGAATTGTCTGGTAATAAGCATCTCTTTCCTTTCGAATTCCAGCTGCCTCCTTCTGGAGTTGAGCGGTTAAAGTCATCTGGGTTTTAAGAGCAGAATTTGCCTCAAACAAATTGGCATTTGCGTGTTGAAGTTCTACATTAGTCTGTTTGGCTAAATCAGCCATCTCCTGTCCGCGTTGCACGACTTCATCAAGCTGTACTCGCGTTTCTTCTAGTAAATTTCCAAGTGCTACGCGAGCATCCTCTTTATCCTGAACTAGTTGTTTTAACTGGATAATCTCTGCATCACAAGCACTTAATAAATCATCTTTGGCTCTTAACTCAGCCAACGCCACATCTCTTTGAGCAACCAAAGAATCCTGTTTAGTAATCTGTGCTTGAAGGTGCTGAATCTGTACGTGCAGGGCATGATTTTCTGCTTTAACTACATCCACTTCTTCTTGCAATGGAGTAATATCTGCTTCTAGGAGATCGACTTTATGCTGCAATTCTTGACAAATATTATCAGTGACCATTCTGAGTTGTGTCGGTAGCTGTTGTGAGAATTGGATCAACATACAACCCATCAATTCTAATTTTGTAAACATGGGAATCGGAGGAAGAAGAGGAGGAGGAAGTGGTTGGGATGAAGAAGCTGACAAGAGGTGATGGGAAGATGGTGGAGAATAGTTAGGTGAAGAGGATGAAGTAGCAGTTTCTTCAGGAACAATCGGTTGAACAGGGATAATGGGTTGAATGGGGACAATGGGCTCAACCGGAGGCATTGGTGGAGGAGTGAGTATAAGACTGTTGGGCACCAACACTATTCCAGTAGGTTGTTGCGTAGTCACTGTAGTCCGGTCAATTACAACATCAACCAAGGTAATTACTTCATTTATTATCTCCACAACAATGGCTTGCACATCAACTTGGGTCTGCTACTGAGATTCCTCCTTAGAAGAAATTGCGTCAGATGCGGTGGCGGATGCACTTTGTTCCTACTGCTTATTCGGAGAAGATGGACCAGAAGATTCCACATGGATTGAAGTGGCAGTGTCGTGAAAAACTTATTCCTCATGTCCGACGGTAGAGCCTTATACTTGACTCTCAGAGGGGCTTATCCGTCTGCGTTTCCGGCGAAGGAGTTGGAAGAGATCTTCATCATCATCTTCTGTATCTTTGAGCACTTGGGCAGATTCTTCATGATACGAGATTGGAGCTCGTGGCGAGGGTTGCGCGGCTTGAATGACTGGGAACAGAAAGGTAAGTATATGTGGTAAACGCGAACGTGGAAGCTCTCCCTTGTTAACGTGCTTAATAACCGTAACACATTCACGGTGAATGCGCCTGAAATAGAACGAGGCTAAATTAACAGGCTCACGAGAAGCCATGTCAATCATCGAATGAAATAGGCGTGAAATCCTGTAAGTACATTTCTGTAAATTAAGGATATCCATAAGAAATTGTAAGGCGGTACGTTCAAGGTCAGGGCGACACAAAATGGCGTATTCATTCGATGAGGATCGTGGGAATAAGTTGACCATGGTGGCAATAGGAAGGAGAGGACCATTCTCCACGCCTTCCCTGGGCAAACGAAATGCTGCAGCGAATGACGCTATCATGATTACGACGCGAGATGGTAAACATGTAATTGGCCAGCTCTGCTCGGTAGCAGGGGTGGCGGCAATGGCTGCAATAATCTGTGCATAATAAGGGTGAAACTCCACTGAATGCCAAGACAATTCAACGAAGTTCAACAAGCCGCGGATACGCAAGAACTCACTCACGTCATGAGGGAATCCGTCACGGAAGGTAGCAAAACTGGCTAAAGCTTCCATGCTGCGCACACGAAATCACAATAACACGAATACACGACAAACATAGGAAACACAATGCACATAACACACAGACACAATAACGATTAACAGGGAAAAGAAGAGGATTAAGTAGACACTTGACAATGGAAAGCGATCGGAAACCCTTAATCATCGTGCGACGTTGAGATGATAACCTTCATAATTGCGGGGTGCATGCATGAGCAGAATCAATAACACAAGGCGGCAATTAATTATTATTATGTATCAAAATGAGGAGCTTACGGTCTTATTCAACTAACACGCAAAAATAAAAAGAAAATAAGTGACACGCGGCAAAAACGAAGAACACGTCAGCGAGGATCAGGCGCTTGGTGATACGGTCGCAATTTTGAACCATTGATCACTTTAAGAAGAGGAACTCCGATCAAGGTAGTCAACCGAAAAGTAGCCGGTCCCACTTGCTCACTAATCCGGTAAGGACCGAATCACCGTAATTTAAATTTCCCAGTAGAACGATTTGATTTAGCATTATAAAATAGCATAAGTTGGCCCACCGTAAACACAGGAGTCTTGAGGAAATGATCATGAGTCCGGGCTTGCCGCAATTGAACTTCTTGAAGAGTTAGAAAGCTTTCCCAACGATGTTCATCCAAGTCTCTGAGTGCTTCCAACCGAAATGGCAAAGAGTTTTCGGGTAACAGCTTCTGAGTTATGGCCACGCGTAAGCTTGGCACGACAATCTCCATAGGTGCAATTGCTTCCAACCCATAAGCAAGCTTGAAAGGAGTCAGTCCGGTTGCAACTTTGTATGTAGTCTGGTATGCCCATAAGACTGCAGGTAGTAATTGATCCCATCTTTTTGGTGATTCCACGATTAATTTGCGAAGCATACTCAACAACGTCTTGTTGGTACTTTCAGCTAAACCATTAGCACGAGGATAGTACGATGAACTAAATTTATGCAGAATTTGAAAAGTGTGCGTTAGTACTCGCATTAAATTGTTAGCAAAGTGTGTTCCTTGATCTGTCACAAGTTCTAGAGGTAATCCATAACGCGGAAAAACATCCTTCATCAGGCATTTTGCCACCGAAATAGCTATAGCGGACCGTAAGGCCCAAGCTTCTGCCCACCTGGTAGCGTAATCTGTGTAGGTCAGAATGTAGCGATTATTGCTAAGGGTCGCTGGAGGTGTGATTGGTCCGATAAAATCAAGACCCCACTTTTGGAAAGGTTCCAAAGGTAATATAGGTTGTAGAGGAGAAAAGTGTCTCTGTAATGGCTGTCCAGCCCGTTGACAAGTGTCGTAGTGCTGCACAAACTGAAGTACGTCTTTATACATGGTTGGCCACCAAAGCCCACTTTGCAAAATTTTCCGATGAGTGAGATCTGTAGCAAAATGTCCACCGGAGGGTATCACATGTGCCATAGTGATGATTGAGTTTGCTTCATGTGGCGGAATGCAGCGAAGTAATACACCAATGTGATCCATATAGTATAACTGTCCTACCAGCAACTGGAATCGGCGACTATAAACTGCAATCTTCTATCGCATAGCAGGAGGTGTATGAAGAGGAAGACATCCATCAGTCAAAAAAGTTAACAACGTATCATAATAGGAAGGCGACACACGATGGTTGGTAGATTCGTCACAAGTTGATTCAGCAGCGTAAATTGCTGGTGTGGTATCGTCAACGCCCACCGGAGCTTCGTCGGAATCCAACCGAGAGAGGAAGTCTGCTAAGGCATGGGCTGTACCCGGTCGATGAATCACTTCGTAGTCGAACTCCTGTAGCAATAAGACCCAACGAGCCAAGCGACCACCTAAGTGTTGCTGCCGGACCAGATATACAAGTGCAGCATGATCTACGTGAAAGGTGAATTTTCGGCCTAGCAAATAATGCCTGAATTTCTTTACAGAATATACCAATCCGAGGCATTCTCGTTCAGTCACAGAATAATTCCTTTCCGCAGGAGCGAGTTGGCGACTTGCATAGTAAACAGGCTGAAACCATTTGTCCGTTTGCTGCATTAAAACACTGCCAATGGCTATATCCGATGCATCTACAAAGACATGGAATGGGCGTTCCCAATCAGGAGGTTGCAAAATGGGAGCCTACGTCAATAATCCTTTTAGACGATTGAATGCAGTTTGGCATTCTGGAGTCCATTCGAACTGTCATGGAGTACTAGTCATTAGCCGATTTAGTGGTGTTGCTAAATGGGCGAGCCACCGTAGATGCCTGCCATGCCACCGGATTTGACCCAAGAAGCACATAACCTCTTTCGGCGTTGTAGGAACGGGTGCTTCCAACACAGCTGCGACTTTTTTTGGATCAACTTGGATACCTTGTGCCGATATGATATGTCCAAGGAGTTTACCACAAGACACCGCAAAAACAGATTTTGACGGGTTCAGGCAAAGTCGGTATTCACGGCATTTCTCAAAACAGCACCGTAAATGATACAAGTGCGCCGCAATCTTGCCGAATAAGGAGAAGCCATCTAAATAGACTTGCATAAAAGTGGTTAGGTAGGGTGAGAAAACTTCTTGCATACAGCGTTGAAATGTGCTGGGAGCATTCCGTAACCCAAACCACATGACCGTACAAGCAAAAACACCCCAGTTTGTAATGAAAGCTATTTTCGGTATGTCTTGTTCAGTCATTCTAACATGGTTATAACCACTGTAGCCGTCCAAAAAGGAATACATCTCATGCCCGGCCACTCTGTCAAGCATTGTGTCAAGAAAGGGCAGAGGAAACGGATCAGGTACCGTGGCCGCATTCAGTTTCCGGTAATCCACACAGATTCATCGCTGCTTATTTTCCTTAGGAACAATAACGATCGGAGATATCCATTCAGCGTGTTCTATTGGCACGATGAATCCCACCTTCAATAACCTATCGAGCTCTGCTTTGACATGTGCTGCATAATTGGGATTCATGCGGTAACTAGATTGTTTAATTGGCTTCACTTCCGGCTTAAGCACGACTCGATGTTGATAGATTCGCGGATCAAGACCCTTCATATCGTGGTAATCCCAGGCAAAAACATCAGAAAACTCACGCAGGAGTCGGATCAAATCTTCTTGAAAGGCCTCGGACAATCCTGCCTTAATCTTCACAGGTCGCGGATTAGCTTCATCACCCAAATTATAGGTCACTAACTAGTCTTCCGGGACATAAAATTAACCAGGTTTCCCCAAGTCGTCAATTGACTGTAAAAGTTGTTGCAGAGTGGCTCCATCCATAGCAACATTATCATCTGCATCTACTCCTCCGGTCACAGGAACAACCATACATGCTGCCGGACTCTAGTTATCTGCTACAGCTTGAAGATCTATAGCACCTAAGGAAATCAAATCTTTATTGTTCGTCAAAAAACGCCTTTTCTTCGTCGTCAGATAAGCCATCCAACATGTGGACCGGCTCTGCTACATAGGGCCTGGCATGAAGCTCACAGGGTTGAATGGCATCTAGTTTGACAACACGGTGATTATCTTTAAAAGTCAATTCCTGCGCTAACCAATCCTGTATAACTTTGGCCTGTTTCAACCATGGTCGACCGAACAGAAGATTATAGTCGAGGCTGGATTCTAGTAGTTCTAAGACTACAAAAGTCATTTTAAACGTGGTGCCCTGCAAAGTAATGGGGATATTCCTTACGAGTCCCACCGGATGGACTTGGGATTGATCTGCCATTCTAACAAAGAATTGAACGGGCTCAATTTGGGTCCACCCTAACTTCTTGCAGAGAGCTGCAGTTGCTATGTTCACACCGGAACCACCATCGATTAACACTTGCGTAATCTTGTGATTTTTATGCTAGACAGTGATTAAGGGGACAGAATGATCCACCGTAGAATCAGTTTCCGGTTGTATTGTTGCGGTCACCGGAGTATTGGGAGATTCAGGGCTGACCTGTTGCTGGACTTGTTGCCTAACGCGGGGCACCAAGGTGAGTAGTTGCCCCAAAGGAAGTGTAATTGAAGCCTTCGAGAGAATATCCCATACTTGGTCTGTTGGAATTGCACTCTTCACTGGTTCCGATGATGATTCTCCTGTTACTGGAGTAGAATATCCCATACTTGGTCTATTGGAATTGCACTCTTCACTGGTTCCGATGATGATTCTCCTGCTTTCCCATTTGGCAGGGGAGCCTGTGTCATCGGAATTGGATCAGGGAACACGGTAGGCTCTTTGTCGGTCCATTGGCTGGCTTTGGTATACATTCGATGCTGTTCACGGATGCCAGGTTCAAACACCTTAGCTGCGGGTTGCAACTGCTTACCGGATCTTGTCTGGACCACTACTGCTTGCGAATCCATTGGGGAGATATAGACCATGTTGGTCATCGGGTTTTGACGCTCTTTCTTTCGTTGGTCGTATTCGGCTGCATCCTTGCAAAATCTCCGGATGTGGCCAAGTTCACCACAAAAATGACATCGAGGTGGGGGGGGCAGAGAAGTATTCTCCGCTGATGTACTGGCCTGCCATCGATTTGTATTGAAATTGGTATTCCGTTGTCCCCGATAATTTCGGTATCCTTGCGGTTGATTGTTTCGCATCTGCAGTGGTACATAGTGGGTTGCGGGTTGACCTGGTTCTTGTATAATGACGTTTACAGCTGCTTGTCCCTGCACTTTGGCATTATGCGCATAATTTTTGGTTGAGTGTCTGGTGATATTGCAGATGGCGTAATACATCTGATTAAGGGCACAGGTGGTACTGGTGTGCTCGGGATTTTTGCACTTAGTGAAATACATCTGTTTAGCCGGATCATCTGTAACGTTTTTACTGGCCTTCAACCACTCCTAGTCTTTGGTGAATCCTCCAACCTTATGCTCTAGTTGTAGGGCCATCGCGATAATAGCATCCAGTGTCATAGCTCCCACACAGCTGATGATCATGATTTGTCTTAGCTGTGGGGTCAAACCATTAATAAACCACTGGGTTCTAACATCATCTGGTAAATTAGCATGTGTCGAAGGCAATTGTCTTAAATGAGTTCGAAATAATGTGGCATATTCCTGAACAGTCTGGTGCGGCTTCTGCCTATTGTTCTGCAAGTAATCAAAGATTTCGATAAGGTCCTTCTTCAGCCGGAACCTCTGTAAAAACGCATCCCTTACCGCCTCATAGATAACGAAATGATTGAAATCATACTCTGTTAACATCGCGCTGCTTCATTTACTAATGTTGACTGAAACACGATGGCCTTGTATGCTGGATCGGGTGGATGGTTTAACACGGCATAAATTATCTCAAAAGTACGCACATGGGCATCAGGGTCGTCACCTGGAAATCCACCGAACTTTGTGTAAGTTACCCCTGTTGGAACTGGTCGCAGTGGAAGGGCTGTTGCTATTGCTGCTGTTGTTGTTGCTGCTGTTGCTGCTGCTGTTGACCACTCATGGTGTTAGCTATGGTACCGTGGTTGTCTCTTGAGTTCTAAGGAGGTGTTTCTGGTCCTTCGGAGTCTGTATGGTCAGACTGATCACTTCCCGGCTTGAAAATAGCGTTTAATCTCTTACGGATCTCCAAATCGAAGAGCCTATCCTCAGCTTGGATATCCCAGGTAGGCAAATTTGCCCCGAACAGTGGTGTCCAAAATGAAGATTCACCAAGGAGTATCACACAGTCACCGGAAAACTATAAATTCCCTGCAATTGGGACCGAACTGTCACCGGAATTTGTCCAACTTTCCCCAAAAGAGGGTATTCTTTGACCGGCAAGGATCTCTCTGGGTAACACCACTTTATTCTCAAAAAAGTTCGAATGCTGACCAGACAGTGTCGGGTCAACTACGCACTGGGTCTCTGTACACTCCGAAGTTACTGTACCTTCTATAGACTGCACCAAAATTACACTGGAATCTACCAGAATTTCCTCCTGTGTCACCGGAATTCTACCGGAATCGCTGCTAACAGACTCTGTTCCTTCGACAACTGGACTTAATCGGTCTATGCTTCTGCCGACTGGGGGTGTCCCTAACAAATTTGGTACTGTCCAGGGATGCTGGTCTCTCTTGTACTTCGGATACGACTCGCCAGACCGAGTAACTGGCATATATCACCTTTGCACCACTTGCGTACTAATCCACCTTACTGATTATTCACAGTTCTGTGCCACTTTCCCACAGACGGCGCCAGTGTTAAAATGCACATTTACATTACAGGCATTTTAAGTTCTTTCAGGTTCTTGGGAGTGGTAGGGATCTGATAAATCAGAGGCCCTGTAACTTGATTTTCCCAATTAACTTATTCAAATTGCAGTACGTTAACATTAAAAACTCTGTTTAATACGAATTGCTGTCAAGACTCTGGTTAGACCTCTCATAGATTTATTGTTCATACTCAGATTAATGCTGTTTAAAGTGTGTCACGTAGTAATTACTGATTACCATCACACAGACGTATATCGACAACAGAACCTTCTGTGTTAATCATAAATTAATGAAATTAAACAAAGGTAAGGATGACAATACTCAGACTTCTTGAATACCGCACTACGGCTTCTCCACAGACCGCAATCGCCCAGACAGACAGTCTGGCGATCCTGCTTGTCGTTATCGGAGCGTCACCTTAATGCCTTTTCATTAGTTGATAAGTAAATACATCTCTTCACAACGACCTTTCGGTTCGTGCGGAATAGGAAACCTTTTAGTTCGTGCGAGATAGGAAAATACAGGAACAATGAAAATACAGAATGCCAATCCAGCGGCTTACATGTATTAACCTTAAAAAAGTTAATACTGCTACAATTAGAGATAGCTATCCGCTTCCAATCACCGAACATCTATTGGAGCGTGTTGCAGACAAGGAAGTTTATAGCTTCCTTGATGGATTTTAAGATTACAACCAAGTAGCCATTGCCCCAGAAGATCAACACAAAACAACTTTTGCTACAGAGTGGGGAATCTTTGCATTCCTTGGGATGCCATTTGGGCTCGCCAATGCACCTACAACATTCCAAAGGCTCATGTGTCATGTCTTCAAAGAGTTCTTGCGAAAGAGCTTAGAAGTATATGTGGATGATTTATGTGCTCATTCCCAAGAAAGAAGACTCCACATCCCTGAGCTCAGACAGATCCTCAACAAGTGTAGAGAATATCGAGTTTGTCTGAACCCAGAAAAATGTGTGTTCATGGTAGGACAAGGTAAAATATTAGGTCATATTGTTTCTAAGAACGGAATCTCAATAGATGAAGACAAAGGTCGAGCCATAGAAGAGTTTCCAAGGCCAAGGAACGTTAAAGAGGTACAAGCCTTTATGCACCATTGTGGATATTACCGTAGGTTTATCCACATGTATACGATCATAGCTAAACCTCTTTATGCCTTGTTGACAAGTTTCGAATGGAACGACGAATGCAAGAATTCCTTCAATGAGCTGAAGAGATGTTTGTGCACAACACCAATACTGACCACTCCTGATTGGAAAAAACCATTCCATGTTCATGTAGATGCATCCAATTATGCAATAGGATGTGTGCTAGCACAACCCACAGGTGAAGGAAATTTAGATTTACCCATAGCATATGCTAGCAGACAGCTAACCGCAACTGAACGAAACTATACCACAACAGAGTGAGAGGGCTTAGGCATGGTATATGCTGTGAAGAAGTTTAGACACTATTTATTGGCCAACAAGTTCAAGTTTTTCACTAATCATCAAGCTTTGTTATATTTGGTCAATAAACCTTGCAATACAAGATGCTTAGTAAGATGGTTCCTCTTACTAATGGAATATGGCTTTGAAGTTGTTGTTAGGAAAGGTAGAACCCACCTCAGAGCAGATCACCTTTCTCGCATCACTTCAGGAGAGCCACTGCAAGGAGTGTCTAATGAACTACGTGACGCTTATCTGTTCAATTTAGAAGTTGTTCCTAAATGGGCAAATAAGTTGGAACTTGTCCTAACCTTCAGACCTGCAAATAAGAATGTGAAAACATCACAAGAAGAAATTGTAAAATCACAAAAATATCACATATTGGCAGGAAGCATGTACAAACAAGATACTGAGGGCGCATTAGCTTGTTGTGTTGAGAATGATGAACATAGTAGTTGGTTGCAACAAGCCCATGAAGGATTGCTAGGAAATCACTATTCTAAACAACGAACATTGCAGAATCTAAAACGTTTAGGAGTGTATTGGCCTAGCAAGAAATACATGAGTGGATTAAGAATTGTCCAATGTGAAAAGAGAGACCCCCCTAGTGGAGCATGCCACCCTTTATCAAGTGTCATTAATTCTGGATTGGAGCGCTCCATTGGTAGAGTTTATGAGACTAGGAACATCACCCAAAGAGGCTAGTCTAGCAAGAAGACAAAGCATGGAGCAAGAGGCTCATGACTATGCCTTAGTTGGAGACAACTTATATCGAAGAGGCAAGGATGGGTATCTATGATTGTGCGTTCATGAATCAGACTATTTGAAAGTCTTAGAAACTGCACACAACGGTGTTGCAGGTGGACACTTCAGTCCTGATCGAGTAATCAAGACCATTCTATTCTCAGGACTTTGGTGGCCCACTCTTCATATGGATGCACATACCTATGTGAAGAAATGTGACACATGCCAACGTGCACAATATCCTATCAGAAAAGATGAGATGCCTTTGAGACTGAGGATGGGACGATGAGCATTCTCGAAGTGGGGAATAGACTTTGTAGGTCCTATTAACCCCCTGGCTAGAAACTCCCATGCAGAGTGCATTATTGTAGCCACAAATTACCTTACCAAGTGGGTAGAAGTCAAAGCCACAACAAAGAATGATGCTCAGACCACGGCTAAGTTCCTTTTTGAGAATGGGTTCATGAGATATGGACTACCAATAGAGTTAGTGAGTGATAGAGGTACACACTTCTTGAATGAAGTCATTGAGAATCTTCTTCAAGAATTCATGGTTGTACATAAGAAGTCTACCCCCTGTCATCCACAAGCTAACAGGAAAGCTGAGAGCACAAATAAGATTCTATGTAACGTATTGACAAAACTGGTCAATAATAAATGCTCTGATTGGGACAAACAAATTCATCATGTTGTTTGGGCTTACCGAGTTGCCTATAAAATGGTACTCAATGGCACCCCATTTCAGATGGTCTTTGGACAGAATGCTGTGCTATCATTAGATTTTGTAATCCTAGCATTAAAAGTAGCACAAGAGCATGAGTGGAATGGACATGAATTGTCATCTAGGAGCTTTGATTTAGAATGCTTAGGTGAGGCGAGGCTACGAGCGGCAATATATCGACGCTGCAAAGAAAAGACAAAAGGTATACTTCGATGCACACATCAAGGATAAAGGATTGAAAGAGGGAGACCTAGTGTTGGTTTATACACTAAAGCAACCGTCATGTTTAGTTGAAAGTGGAGCCGTTGATTATTGGGCATTCATCAGTTTTGAGGGAAGTGTGTCCTGGCTAGCAGATGATATAATTGTTGTCTTATCTAGTAGATGTCCAGAACTTGGCATGAACATGGCATCCACAACTATTGTTCCCCCTTACCATGATAGGAGGAAAGAGCTTGAAGGTCCACAACTTGAGTGATGCTTAACTAATGTATGTACGAGAGCATCCAAGGAGATATCTCGAAGGGGTAGTTCTGGTACCTGCAAATCCTTGTATGTATACTGGGTTAGAAGAATCCTACTTATGGTGAACTAAAGAAGATTTATGAAACTAACCTTGGTGTAGTTACCCACTGTTGTTTGTGAAGGAACATAAAGAAATTCAATTCTCAGTATTTGGCAAATGTTGCTTTGAAGAGAGGAGACAAGACCAGGCTCTCAAAGGATTTCATAAGTGGACCATCAACATGGATATTCATCCACAAAATAAGACTAGGAGATGGTCCATCACAATGATGGGCTGAGAACACGAAGAGATAAACATCGAGCAACCTTTCACCATGGTAAGCACACCCTACTCTATAACCATGATAGTCTAGAAAACCTCTTCGTCAACATTCGCTCAAGACCCACTTTCTTGCACCATACTTCTTTCAATGCATTCCCCAAGTATGCATACATAGGGCCACATTACAAGGCCATGCACAAGGCACATATTTTGTTCAACCCATGCACTAATGCACTTATCCATCATCCATTATGGGTTACAAGTACTTGGCATACAAAGTGTAAAAGCTATGTTTGGAAGAACCAAAGGACATCAAGGTGACAACAACAAGAGCAAGGTAGCAATCCACCATCGAGAGCTGCTCACAATCAATATTGACAAATTCCTTTGAGCAACTCGCAACTTTTTAAAGCTTACAAATACATCATCATGCAAAAATCCAAGGAAGACGTACATACCAAGGGACTACAACTTGCAAAGGCTTGCAATGATAAAAAGAAGCACCAAACAACCGAACCTGCTACAATTGGAAGAATGGATGGCTCTTGTTCATGCATGATAAACACTACCTCTCAAAGAACTACATGGAACAACCACTACATCAAGGGTCTGTCAGGGACGACATACTTGAGAGGGGGGAGTGTTGGAACTCAAGGTCGAGCATAAAGCATGGAAGCACATCAAAGAAGTGGACACAGAAGAAGAGAGAGCAAGTAGGGAGCTCCAAGAAGTGTATGTCAAATGTTCAGAAGAATCCCCTACAAAAGTAGTGATTTTCATCGCTAAAACCATTGTAAATACCATTTCACATTTTTGGAACTCCATTTTGTGCAAGCCAAGGAGTCCTCAAGCTTGAGGAGCATTAGAAGTATCATCCTACCAGTTTTCATAATTTTTAGACTCCGTTTGAGCCCTCAAATAAGCCTTGGAGCCTAATTTTTAACTAGGCGAGACACTAGGTCTGGACAAGGCCAAAACTAGTCCAAAAATTATTAAAAGAGCTAGAGAGCTCATTTTTTAGGTTAGCTTGTTGTAGATTTGAGCTTTTTTAAGAGAAATCTTTGGTAATCAAAGCTTTCCATTATTCCCCTCTTTGATCTTACCTTGTGTGCATGTGTGTGTATGTGTGTGCATGCCTGTGTGCTTTCACTCACGCGCTTGTGCCTTCACTTGCTCATGGGCTTCATATCGGTCCTCACGTCTCCATGGATTGGCAAGTAAAGGAGTTGGTGCTTATGCTGGAGCTACAAATGGCACGTTTGATAGGCAAAGCTATTAATGCATGTGACTGAGCATCTCTGCCATCCCAATGAATTTTTTCTGTAGTAGGTGCAACAGAAACAACAACAAAAACAGGAATCTGTAGAATATCATCATCTTCAACACCATCTCCATCAGTTCCAATACTTGTATTTGCAATACTTGTATTCATAGGTGTAACAGGACATCTTTGAACACCTTGCACAATATTCCATAGTCCTTTTGTGACCAATACATGACGCATCATATAAGCCCATAATGGGTAGTTGGTACTGTCCAACTTATCCTCAACAGACAACATACGGAATACATTACTACTTTTAGCCATTGTTGATGACTAAAATACCTTGATGCAGAAAATTGATTGTATTGCAAAAAGTTGAACAGAACTGCCCAGATGAATTCTGATAAACCTATAGCAGATTTTGAGATGCTTATACTGGCGAACGGAAACTGGTATATACCTTTGGCACAAAAATATGAAATAGCTTGCACAAGCACTACGATAGTGCGTTCGGAGGTTGAAATGAGCTTAGCTCGTGATTTTGGCACCATAGAGCGAAGTAGTTTTTATCTCTGAAACACCTTGAGTATGCTTACCAAATTTTGTGTGATTCTAAGACTACAACCGAAGAGGTGTAGACAACGCCCTAGATGAAGCGACGACTTGCTTTGATACCAATTGTTGGAGTTAGACGTCTACGGAAACACGTGAACAACACAAGGAAGAAGAAGAAGAAGGTTGGAGCACAACACACAATGCTGAATGTATTACCATTAGAATGTACAAAGATAAGTAGCCCATTAGGGCAATAGGGATATATACAAGCCGGGGGAAAAAAACCTCTTAAAGAGGGAAAAAAGTGCCCCGACAGTCCTAGAGTGTTCACACACATCACTATCTAAATATATCAACAATGAATTCATTTTCCTCATCTGATTTGGGGCAATCATCCTTTCTTAATTTCACATATGTGGGTAAAGGTGTACTCAATGCTTTGCCACCTTGCATATTGAACCTGTGAAGTACTTTGGATATGTACTCACTTTAAGACAAGTATATGAATCTTTTACTCCTATTACGAGTAATGCCCATGCCAAGAATATGTTTGGCATCCCCCAAATCCTTCATATGAAATGTCCGACTCAACTTCTTTTTGAGAATTAACAAGTCATAAGAGGACTTCCTAGTAATCAACATATCATCGACATAAAGTATCAAGCATATCAAAATGCCATCTTAGCATCTCTTTCTGTAGAGATAATGATCCTTGTTGCTTCCCGAATATCCTTGAGACTTCATAAAAGCATCAAACTTTTGGTACCATTGTCTAGGGGATTGTTTAAGTCCATATAAACTCTTCTTGAGCTTACAAACTAGACTTTCCTTGCCAAAGACTAGACAACCCTTAGGTTGTTCAATATAGATCTCATCTGTAAGATCTCCATGCAAGAAAGCGGTTTTCATATCCATTTGGACTAGGTCTAAGTCCTCCATTGCAAATAATCCAAGCAACATGCTTAGGGTAGTCATCTTGACCACTAGAGAGAAGTTTTTTGGAAATCAACACCATGTTGTTTCTTAAAACTCTTTGCAACAACTCGTGCTTTATACTTTGAAGAAGCAATATTTGATGTGAATTTCAACTTATATACCTAGGTACATGGGAAAGCTTTCCTCCCCTTTGGCAAAGGTACTAAATCCCAAGTACCATTCTTGTGAATAGAATCCAACTCACTCTTCATGGCATGCTCCCACTTGACATGATCATCTCTCTACATAGCCTCTTTGTAGCAAGAAGGCTCACCGACATCTGTTAGCATTAAAAAATCTAAACCTGGAACATATCTATCAGGTGGATGTGAGACACGTATAGAGAGTCTCAATAGTTGCTAAACAAGAACATTTGCAGATTGATATGATCGGACATCCTTTTGAATATCCCTATGTGCAATATTTTTATGCATGCTAATTGGAGGACTATTATCCTCAAAGATGTTGAGATATCAAGCTCAACATGTGATGATCCAAGATAACATGTATCACTTTTTCATTTCTCTGACATGTATAATGGTCACGCTGGTATATGTCAGTTGACACTTCATTAAGCTTTATTAGATTTATCTACCGAGAGTGATGGCACATTTGTTTCTTCCCAGCTCACTCATTCGTGGACATTAGATTTTTCCTTTACTAGTCTTTATATATTGCAATGATTGTATTCTTGTTTTTAGGTCATTCTTGTACATTCCTTTTATGTAATATAAGAAGAAGAAGATCATTCTTCCTTGCCTCAATCGATGTGTGTGATTCTCCTTGATTGTGAGATTGTGTGTGAGCTCTCTTCCTTATCCCCTTTCTTGTGACATGGTATCAGAGCTAGTGTGGCTGTAGAGAGCTCGTGAAGAAGGCCGATGGTGAAGAGTATGCGAGCAGGCATGGAGAAAGTGCGATTCACAAATGACCTCAGATTGCTACAAAAATTGGCATGAAGGTAGAAGACCTGAAATTATTTTGGAGATTTAGCCGTTTAGGGTCATTTATTTTTGCCAGATCAAAGTTTTGAAGCCATCTCAACCTCCATTTTGAGCCTGCAAGGTGGGTCTCACAGAAAAAAGAGGTCAGTTTGCAAAATTCTAACTTGCATCCTAATCGAAAACACTCATATATTCTAGATCCAGAATTTCAAGCGATTTCTTCTACTATTGATACACAAAAACTGTGTTTTTTTGAGATCAAATTGTCATGTCATAGTGCGACAATGTTCAATAGTAGAAGTGCTGCTTGTAGTGTTTTGCAATGTTGTAATAGCTGCAGAAATGGAAAACGCAGATGGAATGAGTCAGCATATGACTAGTAATCTGGACAAGAACAACTTCCATGCTTGGAGATTTAGGATGATGAATTTCGTGATGGGAAAAGCCTATTGGAAGTACATCGAAGGAGAGAACGAAAACACTCCACAATTACCAGAGAGGAATCAGACTGTAGACCAGTTAAGAGCATATGAAGAATGGAATCAAGGAGCAAGAAAGGTAATGTATTGGCTATCTGTTAGCATATAGGATAGCATGATTGGGCATATACAGGATGCCAAGATTTCGAAAGAGGCTTGGAATAGTTTGGTCACATTGTATGAGACCAATATAGAGGCACGAAAATTGCAACTCAAGAACGAGCTGCATACATTAGAGAAAAAGCGCATGTCGGTAAGTGACTACACTCTGAAAATCAAAAGCATATGTGAGTCAATTGCATCTATTGGCATGAATGTAGATGATGATGATGATGATCAGGTGCAAGTGTGCCTTCGTGGTTTAGGAGCTACATATAAGCCGTTCAGAACTTCTATATAAACTAGGGAAAATAGTTTGAATTTTGTTGATCTAGTATCTATGCTGATTATTGAAGAAAAGAATCTTGGTGAGGATTCAAACTCCTAAGGAAAACCCAGTTCTGACTAGGTATTCTATTCTGGAAGAGGAAGATGCAGAGGCAGATGCTTCGAAAGTGGAAGAGGACACAATAACCAAGACCAAGGTCAACAACAGAATCATGCAGGAGGAAGAGAACGATTTCGAGGCAGGGAGAGCCAAAGAGATCACATAAATTTCCAAAGAAATGATTCAGGTAATGATAGTAAAGGATGTTGGAATTGTGGTAAGCTTGGACACTTTGAACATGATTACAGGTTGAAGAATCAAAATAACAAAAGGAAGCAAAACAACTATGCATAAACAAGTGCACATGATTCTGAGAAGCTATTCATGGTTCAACATCACATGAGGAATATGATGTCTTTCGGTGTCTCAAATCGAATGATAATGTCTAGTATGTTGATTCAGGTGTTTCAAATCACATGAGTAGTCATGCGGAATGGTTTAGTACTTTGCAAAAATTGCCAGTTCCTGGATATGTTGAAAGTGATGACACATCACACCCTATCTAGCATACAGGAAACATAACACTATCTATGGAGGATAGAAAGATAAAACATCTTGCTGATGTGCTTCATATTCCAAATATAACAAAGAATTTGGTTTCTGTTGGACAAATGGTTGACCAGGGATTACCAGTTTGGTTCAATGCTGATGGGTTATATGTAGAAGATTATAAATAGGATGAAAGATTGATTGCCAAAGGAAACAAAGTGGGTAGGATGTTCACCTTAAATGTCAAAATTCTTGAAATGAATTGTTGAGCCCATAAAAGTCATGTTGGTCAAAGTCAACTACAGTCAAAGTCAAAAGATCAAAGTCACTTGGTCAACATCAACAAGGTCAAGGTCAAAGTCAACAAGTGCAAAGTCAAAGTGCTAAAGTGCAGGTGTCAAAGTGCACAGGTAGTGCACAATTAATGGTCCACAAAGCGTAAATTGGAGAAAGAGGGTTGCAGGTTGGAGAGGTATTTTCTCTAATTTCCCTAAGGTTCAAAGTGTGTTTTAAAGTGTTTTGAAAGGTTCAGGTGAACCCCCTCTTATGTGCAAAAGTGAAGACTTAAAAGGAAAATGTGAAGGTATGTGAAGCGGCAACGTACGCACAGGTGAAAGTATGGCCCCCATTAAAATTTTTGGTTTTAGTCTAAAGTCACTATAGGACAAAACAGTGAGTCGTTGGCTGCCACTTGTGAAGACAACCTTGGGACATCAAAGTGAGCACCAAGATACTATTGCAGTTAGGAGCGTACGTGATCGACACACTCAAATCAAGGCAAGGACTATTCTTGGACCAATTCTAGAGTAAGCAAGAGAAGCATAGTCTAAGGGAAGCAAGGGAGAGAAGTGCAAGAGTCACCAGTGTGCGACGCAAAGAAGTGGAGTTGAAGGAGTGCATAGAGAGTGACTAAGGGATGGTGCAGAGAGTGCTAAGCTAGTCCCCCAAGGATCTCAAGGTCTCTTTGCAGTGTGCGCGTGCCGATAGAAGGTATTCATTCCTCCGCCTTAGTGGAAGCTTGGTGCAAGGTGTGCACAAGGATAAGCTTGAAGCAGGTAGAGGTCTGGTGCAGAGGAGGCCGGCGGCAAGAAGACTTTGGGATATTTGGTATTTTGTAATTGAGCACTCTGTGTGATTGTGCACAGAAGTAGTGGCTTGTATTGTGCTTCAAACATTGTAATTGTCTTACTGTAATCAATCGGTGGAAGCTTCCAAGGTGTATTTCCTCTTCTGGTCTTTTCCTTTTCTCCTACAAACCCTCAAACTCCTTCTTGTCTAAGAATCCCCCAACAAAATTTGGCACGCCCGGTGGGACTTCCAAGGAGATTTGAGCTTAGGAGAAACCAAGTGCAAAGTATAGCAGAGGTCACGTGTCTACAGTGCTACTTCATCAAACAAAAGGTAAATATTCTTATCAAGTGTCTCATATGAAGTGGGATATGAGCTGCTCATGACCGCAACCCGGTCCCAAACATTGAGGGTCACATGCAAGCAGACAAGAAGGAAGGTTGTTAGAAGGTCCTCCAGTCCACTATCTTCAACCTCATCAGTAAAGAGCATGGCGGGTCAGGTAGACTTGGAAACTTTACTCTCTAGATTAAATATAAAGTTTCCTTCTTTCAAAGGCCTAGCTCAGGAGGATCCGGATGAACACATTAGAAGGTTTTTGGCACTATGTAAGACTAGAGGCTTAATGGGTAGGGAGGATGCCTTTTTGATTCTCTTCCCTACCACACTAGAGGGATTAGCCGATAAGTGGTTCAGCTAGTTTGTTGAAAACCATTTTACCACTTGGGATGTGATGAAAGATGCATTTAAAAATCAATTCCAGCATGGCAACACTGCGGAGATTATCATAGAAGAACTATAAAATTTGAGATTGGGTCCAAGAGAAAAGTTCCCAGAGTTTGTGACTAGGGCCAAAGCACTAATGGCTAAATTGCTAGATCCACCACATGATTTCTTTGTTAAGAAATGGTTAGCTAAGCCCCTACCAGTGAGGAATTAGTGTTACCTACAGCCTCCATAGAGGAGTTCATCAACACAGCCATACGCTTGGAGCAGATAAGGCACTAATGGCTAAATTGCTAGATCCACCACATGATTTCTTTGTTAAGAAATGGTTAGCTAAGCCCCTACCAGTGAGGAATTAGTGTTACCTACAGCCTCCATAGAGGAGTTCATCAACACAGCCATACGCTTGGAGCAGATAAGGCTTGGAGAATGATGTTGCTCAGTTGAGAAGGGAGATTGAAGCACTAAAGCTCCAAAAGGAGGAGGAGGCCCAAGCAGAGGAATTGGCTCAGCTGCGACAGGAGCTGCAGGAACTCAAAGGGAGTGGCATCAAGAGTGGGCTTTGGTGTTCCATGTGCAACAAGCAAGGTCACATAGTAAGTGAATGTCCTCTGTTAAGTGTGACTTGCCAATTATGCAGGAAAGTTGGCCATGAGGCCCATGAATGCCAATCAAGGGGAATGCCTGCAACGACATACTGGACACAAGGAGGACCCCCAACACCAGCAAATGTGATGGCTGCCACACCAAATCAAGGTAACAACTATAATCCTAGACAGAGGAATAACTTTGGAAATGGGCCTAGGAGGCCAATCATCTGTTTCAGATGTGGAGAATGCGGGCACTATCAAAGTAGGTGCACCCTACCAAAAAATGCCCCTCCTTGTAGGAACTGCCTTGAGGCAAGAGACCATTATACAAATTGTTGTCCTAAGAATCAAGCCTCTTCATCCGGGCCCCATATTCAAATGATTTCTGTGCACAAAGAAGAAGTGTGTGATCCAGTCAATGAGCCATCACCATCTACCAGGGTGGTGCAATTAGAAGATAGAATCTTTGACTGTGCAGACAAGAAGCAAGGGGAAGGTTCAAGCAGACATAGGACAAGGATCAAAGATTAAGGAATGGAATCAAGATAGAGAACCATCTGAAGATAAAGCCACCACAGGTGCAGATACAAGTCAAAAAGGAGATCTCATATGCACCAGTGATGCCATTGGGCATGCCTTCAACAGGGCTCATGAGGAGTTTGATAAGTCAACTGGAGCCCATGCTCTCAAGGAATCAGAGGCTTCAAAACTACTCAAGTCCATGAAAAAGGAGGTTAGTATTTTTTATTTAATAAAGATGGATGGGAAATTCAGGTCAGAGTTATTGCAGATAATTGTTGAAGCTTCCACTACAAGTTTGGTGGCAAAGGCTACTGTTTTACATAAAGGAAAAATTGTAGGGGAAGCACCCCTTACAGATTATAGAAGTCCTCGGCTGACAGTATCTATCAAAGGTCATGAATTTCAAGGAGTTATTGTGGATGGTGGTTCTGGCATTAACTTGATGCCTGAACATACAATGGAAAAGATTGGACTCCACCCTTCAAGGCCTGCGAATTTCATTGTTACTTTGGCAGATCAGAGCAAAGTAAGGCCCTTGGGAGTGATCCCAAAAGTTCCACTTGAAGTACAAGGTAATCTATTCATTCTGGATTTTGTGGTTTTAAGATTGCCCCAGGTTGAAGGAGGATTTCCCCTCTTAATTGGATGACCATGGCTGAGGCATGCAAGTGTCATTCATGATTGGGGCAAGGACACTATGTGGGTACAAAAGAAAGAGCAAGAGCTGACACAGATTCATTTAGAAGAGGGCCTAGATAATCAAGGAAACACTAGCATGATGCAAATAGTTGGCATATGCATGGAACCAAAATCGGAGGATCAACCCCAAATAGATTTCGAGGAAGAGAGGATATTCTAAATTGGCTCCAAGCAGGCAACTCTTCCTCTTGTTTTGGAATTTTTCTTAATAATTCTTGCATGACTGAAGGTTATGATGAAGATAAGGAGAAAGTCGAGGTTGATGGATTGGGGCTAAAGGTATGGCTCCAGATCCTGACAAAATCATTTCTATATTAAAGTTGCCTAAACCTAAATCTCCTAAAGAGATTCAGAGTTTCTTGGGGCATACTGGATACCATAGAAGGTTTATAAAAATGTATGCAGAGATAGCCAGACCACTGGCTAGACTTACAGGTAAGGAAGTACCTTTTAAATGGGAAGAAGAGGAGGAAAAAGCATATCAAACATTACAGTCAAGGTTAGTGTCTGCTCCTATTTTGATCACACCTGAGTGGTCAAAAATCTTTCATATACATGTAGATGCCAGTGCCTATGCAGTGGGGGCAGTTTTGACCCAACCCAGTGAAGAATTTAAAGTGGACAGACCAATTCAATATGCCAGTAGAATCTTGACCAAGGCTGAAAGGAATTACAGTACTACAGAAAGGGAAGCCCTAGCAATGGTTTTTGCTGTCCAAAAATTCCTTCATTACTTACTGGGAGTAAAATTTATTATTATAACAGATCACCAACCACTAAAATACTTGCTCAACAAACCACAAGCCACTGGTAGAATATGGAGGTGGTTATTGTTGTTCCAAGAGTTTGATTTTTCTGTAGTCCACAGACCAGGTAAAGAAAATGTTATGGCGGATCACCTATCCAGAATCAATATGATGAATCAAGCTAGTGGAATCAATGATGATTTTCCAGATGCTCATCTGTTTGCTATACAAGCTCAAGGTTGGTATTATGATATCAAGAATTTCATTAAAACTGGGTTGTATCCAGAAAAGGCTAGTGCTGTGCAAAGGAAGAGACTGCTAATCAAGAGTAGACCATATACCTTCATTGAAGATAAATTATATAGACAGGGCAAGGATGACAGGTTTAGGAAGTGTCTGGAAGAAGAAGAAGTGAGGGAAGTCCTTCACTCTGCACATGAAGGAATAGGTGGTGGGCACCTTCCAGGGCATATTATGAGTCAGAGAATACTGGATGTTGGTCTATGGTGGCCTACACTATTTAAGGATGAGGATGAATGGGGAAAGGCATGTGACGTTTGCCAGAGGTGTGGACCTAAGCCAACAAAGCAGAGGCATAGCCCCTTGATTGTTTCCACTTCCTGGCAACCATTTGAGAAGTGGGGGCTAGATTTTGTAGGGTCCATCTACCCTCCCGCAATTCCAAAAAGAGAGAAATATCTCTTGATAGCTACAGATTATGCGACAGAGTGGGCTGAAGCTATTGCCTCCCCCGACTGCACTGCCCAAACTGTTGCTGATTTCATTTATAGTAGCATCATTTGCAGGTTTGGATGTCCACTTGAAATTTGTACAGATCAGGGTACCCATTTTGTCAATAAGGTCCTGCAGGAAATTTTCAACAGGTATAGAATTCTACATAGGACCTCTTGTGCTTACTATCCAAGAGCCAATGGACAGGCTGAATCGACAAATAAGGTTTTAATCTCAATGTTAAGGAAGGAGTGTATGTTATAGCCCACTTCCTGGGGCATTGCTTATCAAGGTTCCCTATGGGCATACAGGTTAGCGTACAAAGAGTCCACGGGATATTCTCCATTCCAACTGGTTTATGGCATATTGCCCATTGAGCCCTTTGAATTTTTACATGGATCACCTAAGATAGCATTCATGCATGGCAAGAAAGATTGTGATGTCTCTCAGAGGCTCGGAGCACTACATAAAGTGGAGGAGATTCGTCTACTAGCAACAAAACAATTGATAGAGACTCAGATGAAGAGGAAGGAGGCACATGATCGACATCTGTAGAACAACAACATAGAACCAGGCATGTTAGTTCTTCTCCATAGACCTCATCTTCATACACAATTGAGAGGAAAATGGCTTCCACATTGGGAAGGACCTTATCGAGTCAAAACAATGCTAAATTGGGGTGATGTGGAGTTAGAGACGCTGAAAGGAGAGGCCTTGCCACTGGTCAACATATCAAGGCTCAAGGCCTACCATCAACACACTTGAAGAAGTATGGATCACCTGGAACTGCAAAATCTGTCCAGGTTGTACATAGCTTTCTCATCTCATTCTGCTCAGTTTTAGTAGTTTTCTTTATCAATTTCATACTTGTTCCTTGAGTTTTTACCAAACCTAGAAGGCATTTCATAACCTCTACAAAAGTAAAAATTTTGGGTATTTTTGGAAATTTTTCTAGCATTTTTAGCATTTTTCTAGCATTTTTTATCCTTCTTCGATATCATTTTCTTGCCAAATAGGAGGAATAAAAGGAGGCTCTCTGTGGTTTGATGAAGGAAATTGGGCCTAGCCTTGTAGAAAATTTCATGAGATTTTTTTCAAAATTTTTTGGCAATTCTTTGGCATTTTTTTGGATTTTTCCTTCAATTTTCTCTATTTTTGGGTTATTTTCCAAAAAAAAAAAGGCCCCCCAAGATTTTCGGGTTGAAAAAAAAAAAAAAATCTCTCTTTCCCCGTCCCCCCACCGACCAACCCCCTCCCCCCCTCCCCCCCCCCCCCTTCCCCCCGCCCCCCCCCCCCTCTCCCCCCCTCTCCCCCCCCCTCTCCCCCCCCCCTCCCCCCCCCCCCCTTCCCCCCCCCCCCCTCGCCCCCCTCCCCCCCGCCCGCCCCCCCTCCCCCCCGCCCGCCCTCCCCCCCCCCCCCCCCCCCCGCCACCGACCACCACCGACCACCACCGACCACTCTCCCCCCCCCGTTCTGACACACGTCCCCCCCCCCCCCCTCCCAATTTTTATTTTTTATTTTTATTTTTATTTTATTTTATTTATTTTATTATTTACTTTATATTTTATTTATTTTTCTTTCTCTTTTATTCTTTTGTATAGGCGTTCGATGAAAAAAAAAATTAAATTAAAAATTTATTATTTTTTTTATTTTTTATGGCTCAAGGCTTTTGGCTCGGGATCGTGCCTTGGTTGGCCGTTTTTTACAAAGCTGGAGTCATTTTCATGTTTTTTGGCCCCTCTGGATTCAATTTTTGCATTAATTTTCTCAAAATCACACCTTTTCCTTGACTTTTGGTCAAAACCCACATGTTTTACGCACATTTCTCACATGTTTTTATTTCCCCATATTTTTCACATGGCTTATTCTCCCTTTGTCTTTCCTTATGTTCCATAATGTCCCATATGCACCCTCTGTAGCTCTACTGTTTGACCATTTTAACCCTCTCCAGACCCCATCATCCTACCCCATGCCCTACCTTTACAAATCTGCCCAGCCACATCCTTAACCCTCCCTATCCCTTCCATCCCTGCCCCTCAGCCCTCCCCTCCACCCATTTCTACCCTCCCATTGCAACCCTTTGCTTCTCCATTACCAAAATCCCTCTTTTGGTTCTTCTCTGGTGCTTGTTCTGGTGGAGTTGTTGGCTGCTCAGGTGTCCTCTTTAAGATTTTGCAGCTCACAATTCATGATGTCCTCTATGCTCAGAGCTTTGGTTATAGCTCTCTGGGACGGAGAGCACATTAGGTGGTGGGCAACTGTTGAGCCCATAAAAGTCATGTTGGTGAAAGTCAATTGCATTCAAAGTCAAAAGGTCAAAGTCAATTGGTCAAAGTCAATAGGTGTAAAGTCAAAGTGCTAAAGTGCAGGTGTCAAAGTGCACAGGTAGTGCACAATTAATGGTCCACAAAGGGTAAATTGGAGAAAGTGGGTCGCAGGTTGCAGAGGTATTTTCTCTAATCTCCCTAAGGTTCAAAGTGTGTTTTAAAGTGTTTTTAAAGGTTCAGGTGAACCCCCTCTTATGCGCAAAAGTGAAGACTTAAAAGGAAAATGTGAAGGTATGTGAAGCGGCAACGTACGCACAGGTGAAAGTGTGGCCCCCTATTAAAATTTTTGGTTTTAGTCTAAAGTCAATACAGGACAAAACAGTGAGTCATTGGCTGCCACTTGTGAAGACAATCTTGGGACATCAAAGTGAGCACCAAGATACTATTGTAGTTAGGAGTGTACGTGATCGACACACTCAAATCAAGGCAAGGACTATTCTTGGACCAATTCTAGAGTAAGCAAGAGAAGCATAGTCTAAGGGAAGCAAGGGAGAGAGGTGCAAGAGTCACCAGTGTGCGACACAGAGAAGTGGAGTTGAAGGAGTGCATAGAGAGTGACTAAGGGATGGTGCAGAGAGTGCTAAGCTAGTCCCCCAAGGATCTCAAGGTCTCTTTGCAGTGTGTGCGTGCCGACAGAAGGTATTCATTCCTCCCCCTTAGTGGAAGCTTGGTGCAAGGTGTGCACAAGGATAAGCTTGAAGCAGGTGGAGGTCTGGTGCAGAGGAGGCCGGCGGCAAGAAGACTTTGGGATATTTGGTATTTTGTAATTGAGCACTCTGTGTGATTGTGCACAGAAGTATTGGCTTGTATTGTGCTTCAAACATTGTAATTGTCTTACTGTAATCAATCGGCAGAAGCTTCCAAGGTGTATTTCCTCTTCTGGTCTTTTCCTTTTCTCCTACAAACCCTCAAACTCCTTCTTGTCTAAGAATCCCCCAACATGAATGCAATCATGTTGCAAAAGGTGCAGGAGTTATTGCCAATATAGAGATCTGGCACAAACGAACTGGACATGCAAATCTACAAAGGGTGAAATTGATGCAATCAAAGGAGATTGTCAATGGACTACCAAATTTAAAAGTTGCAAAAATGCAAAAGGTATGTGCCGCATGTCAATTTGGTAAAGAGTCAAGAGCATCATTTTCTCATGAAGGATGTTAGTGAGAATGTACTAGAAATAGTACATACAGATGTTTGGGGTCCTGCAAAGACCACATCTATGGGCGGTTGTAGGTTTTATGTTACTTTCATTGATGACCATACACAAAAAGTATGGGTATATTTCATGAAAGAGAAGAGTGAGGTGTTCAGTCACTTCCAAAATTTTAAGGCTATGGTGGAAAAGTAGATAGGAAAGTATATTTAGATATTGAGATATGATGGAGGAGGTGAATACATGTCAAATGAGTGCAACAATTTTCTTAAAAGTCATGGAATTTGACATTAGTTTTCATGCAGGTACACACAACAAGAGAATGGCATTGTTGAACACAAAAATAGACATATTGCAAAAATAGGAAGAGCTTTGATGGTTGAGAAGAATATGCCTCATTGTTATTGGGCAGAAGTTGTGCATAATACTATATACATCATGAACAGAACTACGACTGATGCTATACATCAAGTCACACCTGAAGAGAAGTTTACATGTAAAAGCCAAACTTATCACATATAAAAGTATTTGGCTGTATTGCATATGTACATGTTCCAGATGAGTTGAGGATGAAGCTTGATCCAAAAGCAAAAAAATGTGTCTTCATTGGATACTCACTTGAGCAAAAGGGGCATTATAACCCACTCACATGCAGGTGAAGGTAAGTAGAGATGTGGTGTTTGAAGAAATGTCAAGCTTCTATGTAGATGCCAAAGATGGACTTAATCTTGAATCAAATGACAAAGAAAATGCTGAAAAATCAAGTGTAGAATCTCAAGTTTTGAGTGGACTAGATGCGTCACCAAACAATAGTTCCAACTCAAATCCATGGAGTGGAAGATTGCATGGAAATTTTAGTCCAGCAAATTCATCAAATACATCCAAGAAAGGTAAACAAAAGCTTTCTGCTGGTAGTAAAACATGTATATGTTTTGAAGATGTTGATGGAGATTCAAGAGGTTCAGAAAAGAGTCTTGATGAGGAACTTGGATTGCCCTCTCTGAAGACTCTAGGAGTAAGAAAAGCACACACATATGATACAAAGAGAAATGACCCAGGACCAAGAAGATCTGGGAGGATGTGCAGTGATTGACATATGATAGTTACATGGCTCATCATTGTGCCTACATGACAAAGGTAATATTAGATGCTAAACCCTCTTGTTTTGAAGATGTAATTGGAAATGCAAATTGGGAAAAAGCTATGGATGAGGAGATGGCTGCACTTGATGGAAATGATACATGGAAGCTGGTTCCATTGCCCCGTGGAAAGAAACCCATATGTTTCAAGTGGGTTTACAAGGTAAAGCACAATGCTGATGGTAGCATACATAAGTACAAAGCATGATTAGTAGCAAAAAAATATGCAAAAATATATGGAATCAATTATGAGGAAATATTAAGCCCTATAGCTAAAATGTTTACTGTTAGAACACTTGTTGCATTACCTCCAACAAAAGGATGGACTTTGCATTAGATGGATGTGAAGATTGCTTTCCTATATGATGAGTTATAAGAAGAAGTATACATGGACCAGCCGATTGTCTGTGTGAGCTCTCTTCCTTATCTCCTTTCTCATGAAAAAACACCACTCTTCTCACTTCAACCTCCTTAATGGGCTGTTTATGCATCTTAGACTCATTGAAAATGACATCACAACTTCTGGTCACTGACCGTGCTTCAAGATCCCATAAGCGATATTCAAATTTTCCTTCTCGATCATATGCAAGAAAAATGCATTTCTTTGACTTATGGTCCAACTTTTGTCTAAGTTTCTTGGGTATATGAACATATGCTTCACACCTAAAAACTCGAAGATGATCATAATATGGTGGCTTCCCTGTCCATAACCCTTTTTCCACTTTCAAACCTGTGACATACTAGGTGAAAGGTTAATCACATGAACTGCAGTCAACACTGCTTCTGCCCACACGTCTTGTGAAAGGTTTGCATGATGCTGCATAGAGACTACTCTATCTTGAATAGTTCTATTTATCTTTTTAGTTACCCCATTCTCTACTAGGGTATAAGGAGTTGTAAACTCTTTACAAATTCCTCTAGACTGATATAAAAGTATGAATTCATGTGAGGTATACTCACCCCCATTATCTAAATGTAAAGATTTGAGCTTAGTTCCTTTTTCAGTCTCAACTAAAGCAAGCCATTTTTTGAAAGTAGGGAATACCTCATCCTTCAATTTGATAGGATATACCCAAATTTTTCTAGTAACATCATCTATGAAAGTGACAAAGTAAAGAGAGCCACCTAATGACCTTGTGGGCATAGGACCACACACATCCATATGAACGAGATCTAAAGGCTGAATTGAAGAGTCAATGTTCATTTTATGCACATTTTTGGTTTTCTTTCCATATTGATAATGCTCACAAAATGAAAAATCAGAGAAAGATAACATAGGTAAGTAGCCAGAACGAGAAAGATTTTTCATTCCACTATGAGATATATGGCCCAAACAACCATGCCAAATACAAGCCATAGGCTGTTCAGTAATAGATAACAAGTGTTCTTTCTATGATACAAATAAAGGATAAATTGATCCAATTACTTCTTTCTTTTGCAATAACCCATATTGCCCTTTGATATGCAAAAGGACTGAGCATAGAAGACGACCTTGTAACCAAGGTCATCAAGTCGACCAACTGACATCAAACTGCATGATAATTGAGGCACATGGCGTACCTTATGCATAATAAATTTTGAACCATCAATGAGCTACATAACCACATCTCCAATTCCCACATTGTCACACTGATAAGAGTCACCAAGTCTCATGGTACCAAGAGACTTTGTTGCATAATAAGAGAACCATTCTCTGTGTGGTGTCACATGGAAAGAAGCACCAAAATCTAGCAGCCACATGTGGGAAAGAGAATCAACCATAAGAGCCTTAGTTGGCACACTACTATCAAGCATGAACAAATCAGCAACATCAAAAATAGCATTAATTTCTTCAATCTTCATAGTCCAAGTAGATGGTGCAAGTAACTCTTTAACATGCCCATTAATATTGTGTCCTTTACCTTTAGGATTCTTTAATGCATAATAGTCTATCTTCATGTATTCTTTCTTATGACAATAATGGCATTCGACATCCCTCTTCCTTGATTTACTTCTACTATTATTCCGTCGACCATTCTTTTCCTTGTTCTTGCTCCTGCCACATTACTAATTCTTTCCTTGGTAAGAATCACAAACAGTAAATGCATCTCCACTCTGAGTGCCAACCATGAATTTTCTATGAATCTCCTCACTCAAGAGTGCTCTACATATGTCATCATAGACCAATTTACTACCAGGTGCACTATTGCTAATAGCTTTGCAAAATGTATCCCATGATGATGGCAAGGTGCATAACAGCAAGACTACTTTCATTTCATTATCCGTAGCTAATTTCTGAGCCTCTGAGGGAGAATATAACATCAAACTTGTTTAGATGAGCAACAACACTATCTGTGTCCTTCATGCAAAGGTCATATAGTTTTCTCATCAGATACACTTTATTTGATGTTGTCTCTTTTCATATGTATGGCATAACTTCTTCCAAAGCTCCTCTACACTTTCACAATATTATACTGTAAAAACATTATCTTCCATGTGCAATCGAATGGTAGACATGGCCATTTCATCTAACTCATCCCAATCATCTTCATCCATGTCAAGAGGCTTCTTTGAGATTCCATTTACTGGCTATAGCATAGTTCAAGATACCAACTAGACTTTGATAACTAGTTATATCCACGATTTTCTCTCCTTCATGAGCACTTAACTTCAAGTTCATCTCCATAGGTGTACCTACAATCTTTCAATTATACATTTTGAATTCAACAAGTAAGTATTTGATTTTATTATCTGAGTAGGTACATACTCTTTTCTGTGTATACCACTTCCAATCCTAGGAAGTATGTGATTAGACGTAGATCACTGATTTTGAATTCCTCTTTCATTTGAAGTTTGATCTTCCTTATTCCTTCAGCATCATTACATGTAATTATGATAATATCAACATATACACATAGGTATATGCCTTTAGATTGATTCCTCTTGATGAACAGGGAAGGATTTGCTTTGCTCATATTTGATCCTCCATCTTGCAAATAGGTGACAAGCCTATGATTCCAAGCCCTAGGGCCTTGATTCAAAATATAAAAAGCCTTTCGTAACCTGCATACATACTCAGGACATGATGAGTCTTCAAAACCGAGAGGTTGAGCCATGTATAGCTCCTCATATATCCATCCATTTAGAAAATCATTCTTTACATCCATTTGATAGATCTTCAAAGTTTTTTGAAGCTACAATACTCATAAGCACTCTAATGGTTGGCATCTTTGCCACTAGTGAAAATGTTTCTTCATAATCAATTCCTTGTGTTTGTCCACACCCTTTGGCCATAAGTCTTCATTTGTATCTATTTATATACCCATCATAGTTTTTCTTTACCTTGTATATCCATCTTCAACCTATGATCTTCATAGATGGAGATTTGGGCACCAATTCCAAAGTTTGATTTTCCATTAAGGCACAAATCTCTTCCTCCATGGCATTCATCTATTTAGGCTTCTTGTTTGCTTCCTCATATGACGAGGGCTCCTTAGAGTTTCAGTTCTATGCTAGATATACAGAATGTTTAGTAACCAATGAAGTATCATCGGCATACCTTTTTGGCTTCTTCTCCTCTTTAGTTGACCTTCTAATTGTTTGTTGAGAGGATTCTACCACATCTCTCAACTCCTATGCTTTCACTTTATCTTTAGAGTTCCAAGATTTGATTTCTCTCCTTGGAGTCTTTTGATCATCCTCAGAATCACTTGATGCTTCAAGTGTGTGGTCATTCTTCTTTTGCTGCAATCATCTTCAAACCATGATTTCTTTTCATCAAACACGAACATCCCTACTTACAATGAATCTTTTTTTGCTTGGATTCTACAACCTATAACAGTTTTGATTAAGGTCATAGCCAATGAAGATACATTTCTCTGCTTGGGGGTCTAGTTTGCCTCTAATCTATGAAGGTATGTGTGCATATGCAATGCACCAAAGATCCTGTAATGATCGAGGCTAGGTGTTCTTCCATTCTATGTCTTAGATGGGGTCATTCCATCCAGAGCCTTTGATGAATCAACTCCAATAGGTATCCATGCATGTAGCCTTTCTTGGTGAATGGTTGCCTGTGTGACTTACCAAGTGGGCAAGCACTACACTTATATATAATATGTTGTTTGGTTATATTTGGTAGATCAAGTACACTTTGATCCCTATTGATTCATTTGAAAGCTCTTTCTCATATTGAGCTAGTTTTAATAGAGTTTGGGTTCCATAATTAAACAATGCAATGTTCTTGATGTTTTTTTTAGTTCAAAGGTGAACGATCTACCTATCTTTTGTCCTCCAGCTATCTTTTTGAATATTTGATGTGGGTCTTCAACAAATGCTCCATCTCTCTCCCTTTCTTTACTTTCTTTAATAATATAATATAATTTTCTTTCCTATGTTTTTGTTAATTTTCGTGTGCGTGCATTCTCATTCTATATTTCCTCTCTCTCTCTCTCAATATTTCTATATGGAAACTCTCTCTTTGTCTCTCATTATTTCTCTATGGACACTCCTCATATTCCTCTATGGACACTCTCTGTATCACTCTTTTCATATTTCTCGATGGATACTATCTCTATCGAAGTGCCTCGGCGTGGTTAAGAAAGAAAGACAGAGTTTACTACAACAAATATATAGTACGTGAGAAAGGGAGGGGGAGAAAGTAAATGTTTTAGAGAAAATGAGAAAGAGAAAGAGAGAAATGCGAGAGGATTTTTGTGTGTGCCGTGCATCAAGTAAATCTCGTGAGAGCACATGAGATCGAGGAAATGCCTAAAAAATAAAGAGATATAAATAAGTGAATATGAATGTATGTGAAAATACGTATACATGTTGTCAATAAAGATATAAACCCACATATGCTGTACATAATATTTATTGTGATGAGATATATACTGTACATATATCATATCATACACACACACATAGTTTCATACGACATATAACTGCACGTGTGGGTGTGTGTCCTCCATGCATATCATGCACACACATAATTTCATACGATGTAGAAAACTACGCGTGTGTGTCTCCTCCGACTTCAGCAATCGCCATAGCCAAGAATAACGTACGGTTCTTTCTCTGTTTCGGTCTGTCTTGAGAAACAAGACAAATATTCATTCAGAGCGCGAGAGTTCCTTGCTGCGAAAACTTAAAGACGGCCTGCTCAGCTGCTCTGGACACGGAGGTCTCTGTTCGTCGGACATCGCGCTACAGCCAGAAATACCTCTCACCGTCAAGGCATGCTTTGCCAGTTCATGGCCATCTGCGCCAAGTAGACAAATCGGGAGCAGAGGCTTCTGTGTACGCATGTTCGTGATCTTGTCATCCTCTTGCTCCCCCGCTGCCCTCCTTTCTGATTGAAGAGCTACCAGCTGCGCCATGCGATAAGTCAATGCCATTGATCTTTTTGTCTCTACGCGTTCTCGACCTTATCTTCGGTGCTGACCGATTTTCCAGAGCCTGCCGCATCGTATTGACATCCAAAAGCGAGGTGCTCCAGAATCTCGCGGTGTACTTCCAACGACAGTACAGCTACTGACGGTGATGAGTACAACCAGGAGGGTTGTTCCAGCTACTTACTCCAATTTACAACACTGCAGAAAACGGCATAGCTGAACGTCATCAATTTACTTGGAATTGAGATCGTGTAGGCGACGGTCTCTGCAATACCTTCAACTTGGCAGTAAGAATCGCTTTCTCCTACAGAAGATGTCTGTGTAAATGGGAGGTCGTGCTCTAGTCTATTGTCACTTAGAGCTTCCGTCCACTTGCTGAGCATTGACGACGAGCACTCGCTAAAGAGGTTTAACCTTTCTGAGGCGGCCTCCTTCAAGGCGGTCTTCATTGTCAAGCTGTTCATCACTATCTGAATGCTTACATCCTTTCTCTCTTTCTACTTCTCAGTTGTCCTTCTTCTGTTTGTTTTCTTCTTTCACGATCATGGGGAAGCCTAGGATCTCTAGCTGTGTGCTTCCATATGATGTAATACCCATTATTTCATTGTATCCGATGCTATACGTGCTATGGTATAAGTAGCCATATTAGTTATAGGTTTGCATGTCTTCTCATATTTGATTCCATATGTCTATGAACATCCTTTTGGTAGTACCAATCTTGCATTATGCATGCTTATACTACCATGAACATTATGTTTTCACTTAATATGGTCCAATATGCAATCTATAAATTTCTTTCCTTTTGACAATATTGGTGGAAGATTCTAGGTCATGTTTGCATAAAATGCATCCATCTATTCATCCATAGCTTACTCCCATTTTGCAATTCTCATAGCATGTTGAGGACGAATAGCTTCTACATATCGCAATTTCATAGGCATGATGACAAGGCATTAAATTGTCAGTGGTCAATATTTGTATTGGATTTCTCATCATCCAAGGTCTTGTTGGCCAATAAGCCACTCCATCATGTTGTGCTACTTGCATGTGAGTGTGTGGAGTCTTTATAGAGAATATTCCAAAATCCTGATCAAATCATTGTTTTGAAATAGATGCATCACCATCTTATCTTCAGATCTTCCAATCATATTGCTATCTTAGGAATGCCACCATATTTTTGCTTCTTCTTCAAAACGTGATGTATTTGATGAATCTCTATGGCTAAAGTTTCCAAAAAATTTACCATTGCATGAATCCAAACTAGACTAATTTTCAGGAACTAGACTATTTGCCAGGCAACACATCCTTCCCACCTAAATCTTGTAATTCTAAACTTGAATTGAATTCAACATTTCCATTCTCACTAGGACGGATATAATTTTTAAGGACTTTTAGAATATTATCAATGGTAAATTTCCAAGACCAAGGTAATTGTTTGAGGATGCTGGATCTTCTTCCAAGAAGTCTAGTGCTCCAATTTTTTCTCAATAGATAGAGGAAGAAGAAGAAGAAGAAGAAGAAGAAGAAGAAGAAGTTTTCTCAACATCCACAAACAAAGAAACATAGATTCAACCTTCCAAAGAGCAGTTAAGATGGGATTTTAGAGATGCTCAAACACCCTTAGTTATTGCTATGTGTTTGGAGCATCATATTATTGATCAAATCAAGTCATGAAAAACCTCTCATCAAACCCCGTTGCAATTGGAGAATCTCTATCAAAGAGAAAATATTGCTAGGAAAGCTCATCTCAGGAGGAAACAGCCAACATATGCATGAACATTAGTGAATTGATACGATCTCATAGTTTGAAGCTTAAGGACATTTGTGACCAACGTCTTAATCTTAGAATCAATATTTTTTATGATGAGATAGTAAACACTCTTATTAAGTCACTTCCATTTACATCCATTCTTTTCTTACTTCTCTCCCTCTACAAGAGGTAGAATATAAATTCCATTTAAGAATCTATAGTTCTTGTTACTTCAAGATGAACATGCAAGTGTTTGAGGTGGTTAACTTCCTTTCAACAAATATATGTGTGCCTATTAGACTACATCATCTTCATATACAGACTCAAAAATTAAACTCCTATCTCATGCTTCCATTATGTGTGTAAGGTCACCCGTCAGGTGGCTTGAAGGAACCATTGTGGTTGGCATGATCCCTCTATTAGCAGGGGTCATACGTCGATATCTTTACACATTTTTAAGAACTTTGAGTGGTAGCTAATCTTAAGGTTAATATTGCGAGGAAGAAGAGCTTCACATGAGGGTAAAAAGTTGTTAAAAAAAAACTAATAAGGTCATAATCGGGTTCGCTATCACTATTGTGTGTACAACAAATTAAAGGGTAAAATAACAACCTAAGAAACAAGTAAGACCAGGACTTCACTCCACAATCCAAGCCCACAAGGGGTTGTGTATACAAAAAATTAAGGGGTTGTGCACGAGACGCTAAACCAAGTAAAAAAACTCATTATACATACAATGATAAATACTATGCTAAAATTAAGGAGGATATATATAAATACTGTCAGACATTGGTCTACAGAGACCATTCCATGTGTGTGTGGGACAAGGGCTAGTTGACCAAGGTCCTAAGCTCGGGGGTATATCCTAAGGTATTTGATGATTAGTGGGGATGAGTGTTGCATGCTCGCCACATGGCGACACTAGATCATTCCAGATCACTGCTATTTTAAATACAAGAGGATATAATTGGATGGGAGGAGAGTGGTACACACATCATTTTCATATCTTCTTTTGAGGAGAGCCTTACACTTGGTATCAAAGCAGGTTTTTGTTGAGCTAAAATTAGAGGAAATCTTTGAGTAGTTAGGAGCATTGGGTGCATGCGCGTTTGTTGCCTGCCCTTCCTCGTGAGTCGTCCTGTTTTTTTTTCTTGCATGGCATAGCTTGTAACAACGAAGTTTGCCTTCTTCTGTTTATCCACTCTCAGTCTTGCATGGTGTAGTTTGTAAAGCTGGCTGTGTTGGACGTATCCATAAGGACGTTTTCGATCTTTTGTCTGTCGATTTTGGAGGTCCGAAAGTCTCGTTCATTCTCACATATGGCTTAAAAGCATCAGGTTACGAGTCTTGAAACAGAGGTTGGAGAAGCACGCACGACAGAAAGAACGAGATGGCTGCTATCCTGGAGGAGAAAGAAGAGTAGAGTACTGTTTGAAGAAAGCGCTTCCAAGAGTCATCCAAAAGCGACAAGGATGACTTCTTGCGATGGCAGGAAGAAATACGTAGAATGGAAGAGGAACAGGCTCGTTTGAAGTTAGCTAAAGGCAAAGGTAGTGGGAAGGCTACGTCTGTTGTCCACATATCCAAGCCTGTGACTTATTCTACAGAAGGTGTCAAAGAAAGGCCTGCGAGTCCTCCACAAGGAGAGAGTGAATTTGTTGACGATGATGGCACTACATATCGCTGGGACTATGATAGAAAAGTTTGGGTGCCTCAGGGTGAATTGGTTGCTGAAGCTCCCACTTATCGCAGAGAGGAGATGGTCTTTGATGTGGAGGAGGAGGTATTTCCTACACTGCCACCAGTGATTTGTAGCGAGGATGAAGAGCCTGTTGTACCCATCATTGAAGATCCAAGGATTCCAAAGTCTGCAAAGAAGAGAAAAGATCCTGCATCAGAGAATGAGGAGTTCTCAAAACCTCTAGCAAATAATAACCCTGATGGCTCGTTCGAATTAAAAGTGAACACTCATGTCTATGTGACTGGATTACCAGACAATGCGAATATTAAAGAGAGGGTGAAAGCGGACTGTTCTTCATCGAGCATCATCAACGAAGCACTTCTTGAAGATATATGCGATCCACGAACCAAAAGGGAGTGGATATTCTATTCTTTCCTCTTCAATTGAATGCTTCACGAATATCAAAAGAATTCGAGATAAGTATTTAGTCAATATTTGATTGATTATTCTGTTGATTGTGCATATTAGAAGTGTTCTTGCATTACGCGTAGAATGACGTAAGTAGAGCGTAAATAGAGATGTATGTTCGATGCTTGAGCTTTTCTTACAAGTGGTAAGTATCGGCACATATCGATACAAGAAATATTTTGATTGAGGGGCTGTAGAGCCCAACAACATACTTGGAAAATTTTTCAATTGTAGGCATTCGTTGAGAAGACAAAATAAATCGTGCCTGTCGGCACTGATGATTTGATTTTGTTGAATGCTTGACACTTTTTGAAATTATTTCGGATTTTAAAGTGACGTCGTTAGGCTGCGGAAATTTCTAAAAATTAGCATGCATGTGCATTGAAGTTTAAGAAACATATTAAAGTTCTTTTCTTTTGTCTTTTTCTGTTAAGGAAAGGCTTTGATTGGTTCTTTTTTCGCTTGCCACTAGTATATACGTTTTATTAATTAGTCTATTAAAAAAGAAAAGGAGAAAACCAAAAGAAAAGTTAGTTACCTTTAGTCCTAGCATGGAACCCGAACCATAATCACTTGCTAGGACAAATACCTTTATGCCTGAACCTCCAGTTGATCCAATTCAAGCTATAAACAATAGAATTTCATCTTTAGAGAGTTCTCTTCAGGATATCTTGGAACACGTGCGTGGTTCCAAGAAAGAAGAAGAGCCGCTCGATTCTGATTTGCCAAAGATGGAGGTAGATGCTGCAGATGAGCATCAAACTTCAGAAGTCCCTAGAGATAACGTCTTAGTTGGAGAAGCCAGATGGTAGCTTAAGGATCTTAAGCCGTCAAGATATCATGGCTCAACTAGCGATAGGACTGCTGACGTAGTTGAGCAGTGGCTCAGTAAGTGGGAACTATTGACGATCGAATCCCGCAGAGCACATACGCAAAAAATAGAAATAGAAAGAGACAAGACAAAAAAGAGACGACACAAGATTGGGTGCAATCTCCCGTCACATGCTCTCATGGATAACTCTATGAGAGCATGCGTATTTATAGGTAATTCATATTATGTCCTGGATGGAAGATACAAGAGAGCCACACTAAAAATAGTGTACTTTTGCTTTATTTATAAAAATAGCTAAAAATAGCTAAAAATAGCTAAAAATAACTATCTTATAAAAATAACTCCTAAAAGTATGTGAATAAATCCTCTTGTGTTCACACTCATTCACACCCTCATGATCCTCCTGCTAATCAAAACACAACACACATTAAAATCCTCAAGGCATTAAACCTTCATTCCAAATATTCCATAAAGTATAATATACCCCCCAGTTGTCGAGCAACTGACCTCAGTTGATAAGAATAAAATAGACATGGATGGCTAATCACATGTCCCATCACTGAACAATCATAAGCATGTTCCCATGTAAAAATACATGCATGGAACTGAAAAACTGAAATTTAATGTGAATGTGAATGATAAGCAAGATTTAAGTCAAAATGCAATCCAAAAGTGATGACAAAAATAAATATCTCAATATGATAAATGAATAATCGATTTTCTAATCATGAATTTATACTTGAATGCATGTGCATATGAATTTTGTAAAAATTTCGGCAGCATGACGACGTAATTTTGAAAACCGGAGAAATTTCGGCAAACAATCTATCCATAAAGAGACCAAAAGGGGATTACACATCCTCACAATTTAGATTTTCTCCTCGCAAACCTGCAAGAAAATATGTACCTGTCCCTGCAATAAAAATCCATGCACCATACAAGACAAACCATGTATAGACGATGCGTATATTCTAGGTATGATGCAAAACATGCATGTCCAAAATGTAATTCGATGCAAAAAGAAGGCAACGATGCATGTAAATTGACAAGAGAATTATCTGGAGGTTCAAAAAGTAATTTTGAGATGTGTGTAGTAAGGCTGATGATGATCCACTCTTTGTCAAAATAGCATTCCAAGTCCCCATCAAGGGGCTGTGCTTCAAAATGATGCTCGAAAAGGGGGTGTTGAAGAGGTATGGCAAATTTCAAAACTCTGAAGATGACCAAAACTGAAACCAAAGTATAACTTCCAGCCACTCTCTGGAAAGAACCTTGAGAGATCTTTCCATAGGATCAAAAATTTCTGAATTTGGAGCTTGGATGAGCAAGATATGGTCAAAAGAAGTGGCAAGAGGTGGCAAATTAGTGAACCAACAAAGCTTATATCTATGGTTTCTCAACGAAATTCGAATTTCTGTATACATCCCGTCCAGCGACGACAGGGCAGATGCATAGCTCTTTTATCCCATATGCACTGTTCCAATCCGTCAGTTATATATATTCGTCTCTTACGAGCGAGCGAAGGGAAACTTAACTGTCTGCTCTGCCATGCGCATACAAGAGGTGGCCTGCGTGAAGAGTAGTCACGTTGAGACCGCGAGGTCTCTTGAGTCCCAGTTAGGCGCGCGTCACATGCGTGAGAGATCTCTCCTCCTCTGGAGCAAGGACAGGCCTACGTGCGCGCCAATCTTCAAATCTTGCTGCGTTCGTACATGGAATTCTTGGATGTAGACAGCCGGACTACTATCTCCGAACAATCGGTTAGAGGGGGTTCCTATGGAGCTTCCCGAAAGCTCAAAAGACTTCAAGCGTCTATAGAACGATGACGTAGACGAAAACTCGAAGATGAAGATGACGATGATGGAAAAAAGAAAACCAAATGGATGATGATGGAGATCTCTTGTGAGGATGATGATGTTGAAAATTCGAAAATCAACTTTGTGATTCCAGGCTCTGATACCATTGTTGACAATTGTATTCCGCAGAGCATATACATATGCAGAAAATAAACAAGAGACAAGAGAGAGAAAAGAGACGACACAAGATTGGGTGCAATCTCCCCCCATATGCTCTCATGGACAACTCTATGAGCATGCGTATTTATAGGTAATTCATATTATGTCCTGGATGGAAGATACATGAGAGCCACACTAAAAATAGTGTGCTTTTGCTTTATTTACAAAAATAGATAAAAATAACTATCTTCTAAAAATAACTCCAAAAAGTATGTGAATAAATCCTCTTGCGTTCACACTCGTTCACACCCTCATGGATCTCCTCATGCTAATCAAAACACAACACACATTAAAATCATCAAGGCATTAAACCTTCATTCCAAATATTCCATAAAGTATAACAGGAACAGTGCTTCTGCCTGTGTCATATCACTGATGATAGGCACAAGATTCACCAAGCTACTTATAATCTTATGGACGTCGCACATAGGTGGTGACGTAAGATAGAGCAGGATAAGAAGGAGCCCACGACATGGGATCAATTTAAAATCCTATTTTTATAATAATTTTGTACCACCTGATGAAAGATCTAGAGCACTAGATACCTGGTTCTTCATCAATCAGAAGAATGAATTAGTTCAAGAATATGCAGATAGGTATAGAGAGGTACTTCTTAAAGTACCTGATACCATTCTAGAATTTCTTCAAGTCCATAAGTTTGTTTTGGGACTCAGAGAAACTATCCGACCTTTAGTAAGAAAGGAGCGGTGTCAGTCCTTAGCACAGACCACAGAGATGGCCTTGGTTTATGAGGACGGTCACAGGATCACAGGTTCCTAGGGCCAAAGATCCCCATGGACTAGGGTTAGCCGACCTTTCCATACTTCGACTCCTGGTTCGATTAGTGCACAACCTTTTGGGGAGGCTAAGTAGGTGCACATGATCCAGACAGCCTCAGGAGGAAAGAGAAAAGTGTCTACTCTGGGTGAGAGGGCATATAACCGATCTATTCTTACCCCTCAGCAGAAAGAGAAGGCAATGAAAGAGGGTTTGTGCTATGGTTGTTTAGGGCAGCACTTGTATAAGGATTGTCCTAAAAAGAAAAAGATAGCAGCCACCATAGTCATAAATCCGACTCAAGCAAGAGGTGGGAGTGAGGATGAGTTTGGAGATTCCCCATCTCCATTATCATCTCCCATAGTGGCCATGATGGTCACTAAAAAGGTTCGGACTGTGCTAGATGCTGTGCTTTCACCAGTGGCACAGAAAGGATACCAGTTCCCAGATATTGAGCTTATTGTCATGAGAGGAGTCGTGGCAGGATAGCCTGTCAAGGTACTCTTTGACACATGTTCAAATCATAATGTTATTAGTTTTCGATTAGTCAAGAGATTATGCTTAGATACGGTACAGTCAGATTATACTTATACCGTAGAGCTAGCCGACGAGAAGGGAATTGAGACTTGGGATAGAGGAGTAGTTGATCTTCCTATTCAAATCCAGTCCTATGAGGACAGATTGGACTTTGAGATAGTGAGATTAGCTTGATTCTACATAGTTCTTAGTAAGAAGTGGCATGCGAGGAAGAAACCAGTCATTGATTTAGCTTCGTATGTATACCAGTTTGAGCATGAGAGAAGGAGATTACTGATCCGTGGAGAAGCAGATCTCCAAGACATACGATTGGTGACTGCTACTAAGTTGCTCGAAATTGATTGAATATAGAGCATAGAATCAAATTGGTACCAGGAGCGAGTCCGACCGCTCGGCCACCATTTCGAATGAGTTTGCAGGAGGAAAATGAAGCCCGCAAGGTCGTGGACGAGTTTTTTTAAAAAGGGTTGATTAGACTCAGCTATTCACCCTTTTACCGCACTAGTTCTTTTTGTAAAGAGAAAAATGGATCTTATAGGATGTGTGTCGATTATCGAGCACTCAATAAGATCACTATTAGACATAGATATCCCATGCCCCGGATTGATGATCTTTTGGATGCTCTGGGTGGAGCCATTGTATTTAGTAAGATAGATTTAAAGAATGACTATCATCAGATTAGAGTAAAAGATCATGATGTACATAAGACATCTTTCAGGACCCGTTTTGGTCATTATGAGTATTTGGTCATGCCCTTTGGTTTGACAAATGCTCTAGCTACATTTATGCTGTTAATGAATGATATCTTACGACCTTTCATAGGAAAGTGTATAGTGGGACTGTGCGTGAGCATGAAAATCATTTAAGATTTGTGTTGAATATTTTAAAAGAAAATCAGCTGTATGTAAATTCAGAGTAGACACAGTTGTTTCTTCCGAGGATAGAGTATCTAGGGCATGTGATTTCAGTCGATGGGGTACAGATGGGCCCCAAAAAGTATCAGTTTTTTTAGCATGGCTTACTCCGTTGGGCTGATCTCATGCAAGAATTTCACATTGAAATCTTGTATAGAAGAGGCAAAGAAAATATAGTAGCTGATGCATTATCTTGTATAATGTATCAAATGAGCTTTAAAGTTTTAGAAAGCTCATTGCTTCAAGAAATTAAGGAAGCACAGGTGGAAGATCCACATTTTTTACAGATAGTTAGAGCCATTAGTGATGAATCTATTTTAGGAGATGGGACAGTTCCAGCTGTTCCTTCTTCTACTAAAGCAAACAAGTCCATTCCGTATTCTAAGTTCTCACAGGAGAATGGAATAGTGAAGCGGAAAGGAAAGGTTTGTGTGTCAGATTCCCGAGATTTGTGAAAGAAAGTCATGCATGATAACCATGATGGCCCTGCATAGGACATCCTGGTGTTGACAAGATAAAATAGCTTGTTAGAAGAACATTTTGGTGGCCTGGATTAGCCAGAGATATCCATACTTATGTTGCTTTATGTGCCAAGTCAACAAATCAAAAAGGGTAAAGATCCCAAGTCCTTTACATCCTTTACGAGTTCCAGATCAGAATTGGAATAGTATATCCATGGACTTCATAGTGGGGTTACCGCGGACCCAAAGGAAGCGGGATACAATCCTAATTGTGGTAGATAGACTGAGCAACATGGCTCACTTCATACCCACGCAGGAGACGATAGAAGATCCACAGGTAGAGGAGTTGTTTATCCAGCATGTCTTCAGATTGCATGAGTTACCTATATCCATAGTCTCAGATATGGATATCAGATTTATAGGACATTTCAGGAAGTTTGTATTTGACAAACTGAAAGTGTCACTAAAAATGAGTAGTGATGATCATCCACAGACAGATGGTCAGACCGAGAGGATCAACCAAATTCTAGAGGATATGTTACGGGCATATGGGTCTGAGAGACATACATATTGGGATCGTTATTTGCCACTTGTAGAGTTTTCTTATAACAATAGGCCTCACAAGGTGACTGGGATGTCTCCTTTTGAGATGAACTATGGCATGAATTCCACTGCTCCCAGTACCATAGGAATGCCTAAGAAATGTCCTAGTGCTTCCGAGTTCTTAGAAAATTTCCAAGCAAACCTTGAAATAGCTAAAGCCAAGATGTAGCAAGGAGCTGATAGAGAAAAAGAGTATGCTGATAGGAAAAGATCTCCTAGATCCTTTGAGAAAGGAGACCGAGTCTTCCTTCAGGTATTAGCTAGATCTACTTCATTGTCCACAGGGAAGTGTAGTAAGCTATCACCAAGGTATTGTGGACCTTGGAAGATAGTAAAGAAGTTGAGTGATGTTGCATATCGATTAGAGCTTCCTCCAGATTGTAGAGTTCATCCAGTGTTTCATGTCAGTAAATTAAGAAAGTATATATCTAGGGAGGATAATCTAATAGAGGATATTGTTTCTTTGCAGAAAACTGATAGAGCAGATCATTCTCCAGACAGAATACTAGATAGCAGACAAAAACGGTTAAGGAATCGTGTCATCCAAGAGTATCTGATAGCTTGGAGAGGATTACTACTTATTGACTCTACTTGGGAATCAGTGGTTTGTAAATACTTTCCCTCATTGATCATTGAGCACAATGATCTTTAGAAGGGGGACAGAGTGTCAGACATTGGTTTACAGAGACCATTCCATGTGTGTGTGTGGGAGATGGGCTAGTTGGCCAAGGTCCTAAGCTCGGGGATATATCCTAAGGTATTTGATGGTTAGTGGGGATGAGTGTTGCATGCTAGCCACATGGCGACACTAGATCATTCCAAATCACTACTATTTTAGATACAAGAGGATATACATGGATGGGAGGAGAGTGGCACACACATCATTTTCATGTCTTCTTTTGAGGAGAGCCTCGCAAATACCCTGCCCAATAGTCATTGTACCAAAGAAAAATGATAAACTTAGGATCTGAATAAACCCTAAAAAAGTAAATGTTATAATTATTAGAGACAACTATGCATTACCAATAAGATATCATTTCCTAGAAAGAGTAGCTGGGAAAGAAGTCTAAGTTCTTTAGATGGCTTTTGTAGATACAAATAAATTCCAATTGCATTAGAAGATCAACATAAGATGGATTTAGGGTTATGCCATTTGGTCTAAGCAATGCACCAACCACACTCCAAAAGATGATGTGTCATGTAATCAAACATTTTCTAAGACATATTATGGAAATTTATGTAGACGATCTATATAATTTTTGAAATTGAAGGGAAGATCATTTACAAGATCTGAGAGCCATATTACAAAATGTAGGATCTACAAAGTTTGTCTTAACCCAAAAAAATGTGTCGTTTTTATTAGAAACGGAAGGATGTTGGATCACATAGTATCTAAAATGGCATATCCACTAATGAAGAGAAAAATAAAGGCGATAGGAAATTTACCTAAACCAAAAAATGTGAGAGAATTGCAAACATTCATTGGACACTATGGATATTATAGAAAATTTGTATACAAGTTTGCTGATATTGCAAAACCTCTGTATGTATTAATTACTAAATTTGAGTAAAGTGATGAATGTGATAAAACTTTTGAAGCTTTGAAGTCTTTTCTAGTCACTACACCAATACTTAAAACTCCTCAATGGGACTTCATATTTCACGTGCATGTTGATGCTTCCAATTTTGCTTTAGGATGTGTATTGGCACAACCTATAGAAAGAAGTAAGGTAGATTTTTCCATAGCCTATGCTAGTAGACAACTAAATCAGGTTGAGAAAAATTACACCATAGCTGAAAGAGAGGGTTTGGGTATGATGTATGTAGTAAAGATGTCCAAACACTCTTTGTTGTCTCACAAGTTTGAATTCGTTGTTCATCATCAAGTTTTATTATATTTAGTAAATAAGCCTTGTCATCCTTGAAGATAGTAAAATGGTTTTTACTTCTAATGGAATTCTACTTTGAGGTTGTTGATATATTTAGGTAGTGATGTGTGTGAACACTCTAGGACCATTGGGACACGTTTTTCCCTCTTTAGGAGGTTCTTTTTCCCCGGCTTGTATATACGCCTGTTACCCTAATGTGCTACTCATCTTTTGTACATTCTCTAGTAATACATTCAGTATTGTGTGTTGTGCTCAAAGCTTCTTCTTCTTCTTCCTTGTGATGTTCATGTGCTTCCGCAGATGTCTAACTCCCATAATTGGTATCAGAGCAGGTTGTCACATCATCTAGGGCATCATCAATATCTCTCCGGTTGTAGTCTCAGAATCACACGAATTTTAATGAGCAAGCTTGTTTCGGCCTCTGAACGCACTGTCACAGTGCTTGTGCATACTATTTTATCTTTTTGTGCCAAAGGTATATACCAGTTTTGATTCACCAGTATAAGCATCTGAAAGTTTGCTACAGGTTTATCCAAATTTGTTTAGGCATTCCTGTTCAACTTTTTGAGATACAATCAACTTTTTGCATCAAGGTATTTTAGTCACCGCCATGGCTGAAAGCAGTGATGTATTCTGTATGTTGGCTGTTGAGGATAAGTTGGATGGTAACAACTACCCATTATGGGCTTATATTATGCGACATGTATTGGTTGCAAAAGGACTATAGAACATTGTGCAAGGTGTTGAAAAACGTCCTATCACACCTGCAACTGTTACAACTGCAGGTACTGAAGCTGATGCAGAAGGTGTCGAAGATGATGATATTCCACATATTCCTATTCGTGCTATGGTTTCTACTGCACATACTGTAGAGAAAATTTGTTGGGATGGCAAAGATGCCTAGGCACATGCATTGATAGCTTTGTCTGTCAAACATGCCATTATTCCTCACATTCCCTCTTACAAAACAATTAAAGATGCTTCGGATACTGTTGTGGAAATACAACTACTACTCATAAATCTAACTATTAAGACCACACTCCTAAGAGAGAGCACGTATCCACCCATCCAACTCCACCCATATATATACGTCTAGTCCAAGGGGGTGCATGTCCTTGAGATTGGCCAAGTGTCCAGCCAAGTGTCCCTCATGCTGACACTTTCCCAAGGGTGATCACATGCCTTCTAATTTCCAAAGGTCTATCACATGCCTTCTAAATCAAATGAGGATTCTTCTCTCACGTACACACAAGGTGGCTCCTAGAGAAGCTTCTCCCAAGACTAAGGTTCCCACACCTTAGGATAAATCAAGCCTAAGGTTCTAACCATTCAATTGGGAGCTCATATGAATAAATAAAACCAAGGGGTTCACCCAAAGGTTCAAGGCATGTTCGAAGGGTAATTCAAGGGTTAGATCAAAGCAAACATACATCATATTCTAATCTTTAGAATCCATATGTTTAACCTTTTGAACCCATGAATTATACAACATTCTTCCCCCCTTTAACATTTTCATCCTTGAAAATGCGTGTAGTTATAATATGTGAAGTATTCCCCCGTGCACCATGATCTATAATTTGAGCATGGTCATCTCTCTCTTTAGATTCGTTTCCAGTAATCAGATAAAGGCTAATCACTACCTTAATCTAAAAGGAAAGGAATCAAAATCCCTGTCCAAATCACTTTCTCTTAGTCCCCCGAATGTACATGCATGCCCTGTACCTATGGACTAGTGAGATGGGTGGACTTCTTTGGTGGTCTTTTTCTTTTGGCACTTTCACAAACCTTGAAATCCATAAAATAATACATTTCAGTACACTTTGTACTTCCCTAGAATTTTATAATTTTAGGAGTCTATGATAGAGATCCTATCTCTATCTTGAAAGGGCTAGAAACTAGATCCATCTTCCACTTTCAACAGAAAGGAGAGGAATCTTCAGATGTTCTGAACTTCTCATTCCTTGGCAACTTAGGTGGAATTATTTCAATCATCCAGGCTTTCTTGAAACATAAAGTTCAAGTATTCTGAATGACAATATACCCAATTTTTGAAAGTTCATGTCTACAACTAGATCCATATCTTGATCATCTTGGATTTTCCCTAGATTAATTCTCAAAATAGAGTTTAATCCTTTTTGGAGGATTCCACATTCAAGACTTAGATCCAACGATGAATTTAGGAATTGGAATAATTTGGATCTCTACCTTGTTCTTTTGTTAGCTGGTTCTTTCCAATGAGAATCAATACTAACTATCTTGAACTGATTATGGTTCATACTTGAGATAGTTATGTATACTAACCTCAAAGGTCACCAAAGCTTTGCAAAGAGAAAGGGAGTTTACTAAACCAATTCCTTCAAATCCTCAAAATAATTGAGGAATAATACTTTATCAAGCTATCTAGATACCCTCTAGATTTTCTATTGGATGGAGTTTAGATGATTCAAGTTTTGCAGCTTTGGTTCCAAGGTCTTGCAAGAAAGATACCGGTTTCTAGGCATCATATCTTAGATCTTTCTAGGAACATGCCTGAATCACTTGTTCTCACCAAAGATTTAAAAGAAGACGTTTTACAGATCATTCTTTCATTCAAGGTTATTATACTTGAATAGGCTTGAGTTTACTTTTGGAGTTTAACTTGGTAAACTCCCAAAATTCTTTACCCTCTTACTTATCCAAATTTATTGTTCCATATAAAATTTGGCTATGCATTTTATTAAGAAAAATGCATCTGCTTAAAAGGATAAAGGATAGCCTTTTCTAGGGTAAATGTCATGTCCATTCTATTTACCCTTTTGTTCATACAACTAGGTTTATTAAATTGGTTCAAGGAGGTATATTTCTATACCTCATAATGAAGCTAAGACCTTAATCTAAATGGTCTTATCTTTAAGGCTTATCATGACGTTTCCTATCGGATCTTGAGCCTATTTTCTCTCTAGCCATCAAAGAAAAATCTCAATGGGAGTTAGTTCTCACTGTCCCATACCACTGAGTTCTTTCTCCAATCCATAGAACCACATCCTCAATGTTTCCACCTTCTTTGCCCTTATCTTTTCAATTCTCTCTAGTCATTTACCATGATCATGAATTCCATCTTGTAACTCTTTGGCATCATTTTCATGAGAGCAAAGACTAAGGTTTCTAAATCTAATACCAATTAATTCAAAGGTCTCTTTAGGTTGACCTTTGAACTTTACAAAGGGTTTGATCTTTTTTGACCAATGTATGCCACTTGGATTATCCAACCATAAAGGGTCTAATATATTTGACCAAGTTAGGTCACTTGGGTTTCTCAAAATTCCTCTAACTCATTTAACATGAGATAAGATCAAGTCTTTTCTCCTTTAGATCCCTTTTTCAATGATATTTACCCATGGGATTTTCTTGGGATCTTCAACTCATACCTTCATGAGTTGATATCCTAGCTTAAGCCTTTAATATCATGTTGATATTCTTCAACTCATTAACTATTCTCTTTTTAGGGATCAACAATTATATGTTACACCTTTTGACTTAAGCAAGTTGTCATGCTTACTGATCCAAAATTTGGACCCATCTATCCATTCTCAAAAACCCTACTCTAAATATGATTCAAGTCTTTGGCTAGCTTACCTTAGTTTACTTGCCAAATTGGAATTCTTTAATGAATTCCCTTCTTGCATATTTGGTTTCTTACTTTGTTTGAGATTTAACTCAAACATGCTTAGGTACTTATGGACATCCAATGTACTCATTAACTTTCATGAAAGAGTTAAGGAATATCTTTTGCTTAGAAGTATCATATTGATGATACCTTTCTTTCCCCCTGAAGGAGTTTTCGTCCTCGAAAACTGCATGAAATTGATGTTGATTTAGTTTCCTATCCAAATGGGCGGTTCATTTATGCTAAATCCTTGATTGAAAAAGCTCTCCAATATCCTTGAGCTTAAGCTTCCATTATCCTTAAGTTCAGTGTCCCATACCACTGAACCCACTTAAGTGACATTATAAACCTAGATGCCCCATACCATCCGATTTACAATCTCACCTTAGTATAGACAACTTTAGCTCTTACTCAAGGATTAAACTCCATTCATTTTAGTCTTATCAAATATAATCAAAATCTTTGTAAGTTACATTCTTACAGAGTCTTGATTTGTCCTTTGAAAAAACTTTGAAAATTGAGCTTTCATTGAACTATTTCCTTGATTAGATGCAATCAAAGTTATCTTTGTTTATGTCATTTGATACTAGAGCTAGTATTCGCATACTAGATATCATCTATTTGTATCAAAGGATATAGTCAATCATAAGCTTTGCTAAATGGTTACCTTTTTAACCATCTTGATAAATTGCTTCTTACTCATAGAGCACATTTTTGGAGTAGAGGTATTAAGAGTTTCTTTCAACCCTTTAATCTTCCTCTTCTCTAGATATGCTTAATGAATTACATCTCTTCACTCTTGAAGCAATTTTCTCAAAGCTCCAAATGGATCCTACCTCTTGTCAATGAACGAAGAAGCTTATGAACGCTCAAAAGGGTAAAATGGTTCAATCATTTTTTTCTCTAATATGTCATTTTACGACATTCTCTTCCCCCTTTTAGTGTGATCATTGTCCTCAATGATCAGATGTTGAAGTTCCTATGAACTTCTTAACATCGTTCATAATGAAAAACTACCCTATGTGTGTAGGGTCTCATATAGGCTTCTGATTTCTCTTTTGGATGCCTTTCAATCCATTTTCTTATTACCACTATCTTATGGTTAACATTGCTTAGTTTGTAACCTAAGTCCTTGGCCGTGCTGACCAGGCATGCCATGGTTATTATGGAACTTCAGGGTCCATAAGTAAGACTCAAAGCTTAAGGTTTTTCTATCTATAATAAATTTTGTTGGCTTTTGGATTAAGCCAACATATAAAAAGCATAAAGGATAATGGCTATTGAGTCACATATCCTCAATATTGCATTAAACTTTTATGCTTTTGACTTCAGAGTTAGAAGTCATTTCCTATCTTAATCTTAAACTTAGAGAACTTAATTTCTCTCTCATGTCCCATCAACCCATGCATATATGATTCAATATACCGTGTATGCCAAGAATCGATACATCTTTGATTGAAGATGCTTAGCATGCATAAGGTCCAAGTACTGAACCCCTCCTTAAAGCATGCATGGAATTCATCCTTGGAATTCCATTCTATTCAAGAATTTAATTTCAATAATATGCACATCGTTTAATTCATGTTCATGCCATGCTATGATGGACCTTCCATGGCCATCCTTATGAAGTGAATCCCTATTGTGTATGCCTTAAGGGCATCACTTTAGATGAGTAAACTCATGCACTATTTTAAATGCATGTGGACCTCACCTTCTTCTTTTAGAATGCTTTCTTTCATGAATTACTTTAGCATGGCCAACAAACGAATGAAAATGAACATGTCATACCTCTATTATAGCTTCGTCCATCCCTTGATCCATTGCATGACGAGGCTTGTCTATTGAGATACTTTGAAACTGAGGTTGCAAAATTGGGATCATCTTTCTTGGTCGATCTCCAATGTCCTTCCTTTGGTATTAACATACTTACTTGTATGCCCGATTATGCATTTAACCCTACAAAAACTTTAAGGATGCTCCAACACACGCTTGCCTTTATTTATGGAGTCCATGCATACTTATATTTATACATGAAACCTTTTTCTACTTGTCACGTCCATGTGATATAAACTTAATGCATGTTCATTGTATGTGATACTAATATATAGGTCACAAGAAAAGAAAAAGATCATTTAATAAAATTGGACAATTTCCTTACTCCAAATGATAAGGCTTAATGAACTTTTCACAATGTCATCGACGGCAAATTGCGAGTGTCACCGCGATCTGAAAACCTCATTGGACCATTCAATCTTGATGAAATTTCAAAATATTACCAGGGCCTATCGGCTGAGGTGGTAAACTTATTGAATTCATCAGTGTAGAGAGCATACGGCCCAAAACATCTAAGGTCATCACAAACTTCCTATTGCCTTAAACTTCCATGGTCTAGACCACCATAGTTGCTCTCTCACCCCACTAACTAAGAACGGCCATGCACCACCACCCATAAAATCAAGAAAGAGCTCTCAATCTATCAATCCTTACTCTACTTGAAGGAAGATATGAAGTAAACTTTGAAATAATATTCCTTTCAGAAGTTCTTATATTTATTTTCATATAAAGTATAAGAAAGACTTACCTCTATAGTTTCCATTTCATCCATATCTCATGGATAGCATTAAAGATAAGAGGAACGAAGGAGGGGGTGCATGCTCATCTCTCTAAGCACCAAAATACTTATGCTGGAGTGGATGGCGAATGCTTTGGGGTTGGTAAGTGCTGAACTGAGCGGAACAAGCGAGACAGCGGGCTTTTATCCCACATTCTTAGTTTTGTGAATAAATAAAGCTCTATATAGTGTGCGCAGAGACGTTCATAAAACTACAATCGGGCGTAGAAGGCCCCCGACTGGGTACATCAGAAGCGCGCTGTCCAGACTTGATTGACAATACTCTACACCTGCGCGGCATTCACGGAAGTGTCGGCCCTCCCTAAGGGAGGTATCAGTTGGTGGCGTGCTCACGTGGGCAACCTCTAAGCGGGGTGTCTTATGGCCTTCTTTTTTTTGCTCTAAAAAGGTAACTCACAAAGTTCCTCGAGCTGCTCACGAGCACAAAAAACAATAACTCGAACTTTGAAGGCAGGAAGAAACTTGAATCTTTCATAGGGTGTAACCTGCTCTGCATACCAATGTTGTGGAAATACAACTACTACTCATAAATATAACTATCAAGTCCACACTCCTTAGAGAGAGCAGGTATCCACCCATCCAACTCCACCCATATATATACCTCTAGTCCAAGGGGGTGCATGTCCTTGAGATTGGCCAAGTGTCCAGCCAAGTGTCCCTCATGTGGACACTTTCCCAAGGGTGATCACATGCCTTCTAATTTCCAAAGGTCTATCACATGCCTTCTAAATCAAACGAGGATTCTTCTCTCACATACACACAAGGTGGCTCCTAGAGAAGCTTCTCCCAAGACTAAGGTTCCCACACCTTAGGATAAATCAAGCATAAGGTTCTAGCCATTCAATTGGGAGCTCATATGAATAAATACCTCAAGAGCTAAAACCAAGGGTTTCACCCAAAGGTTCAAGGCATGTTCCAAGGGTAATTCAAGGGTTAGATCAAAGCAAACATACATCATATTCTAATCTTTAGAATCCATATGTTTAGCCTTCTGAACCCATGAATTATACAACAGATACACTTACCACATTGTACCAAGCTAGGAATGAGGCTCGGGTTGCTTACCTCCAAAAAAATTTGGAGAGTGAGAAAATGAATGAAGGTGATTCTATGGACAATTTTCTAACAAAGATCAAAGACTTGAAGGAATAGTTGATTTCTCTTGATGAAGTTACACCAGATAGCTTACTTGTGCAGACTGTTCTGAATGGTCTTCCTCATTCATATCAGAGTTTTGCTTCTACTCTTTGGTTGATGATGAAAGGCAATCCAAATGCCTTATCATTTGAGCAGTTAGTCTCTGTGCTGTTGCAGGAAGATCAGTCAAGGCAGAACAGGTCCATCATGCATGTTGGATATCAAGATTTCCTGACTAGTCAGAAGGGCAAAGGAAAATAGGGCTCTTCAATTAGAAAGCAAAAATCTGCAAATGTTGCATATTCCAAGAAGGAAGACAAAGATGAGAAGAAATCAGAAAAGTAGAAATTGTTTTGCAAGTACTGTAAAGGAAATGATCATATCATAAAGAACTGTCCTAAACTAGCTGCAAAAGAAGCAAAGAAAAAAGAGGCCGGAATGGTTGTTGTAGAGGCCTCTACTCAAAAAACAGAGTCTGCTAACCTTGTGCAGAATGAAGAATGGGTGTTTACTACTATTTGTAGTTTTGACCCATCTTGTCATGAGTAGTGCATGTCTATAGTAGACTCTGATGTTTGGTACTTTGATAGTGGGGTGACCAAACATATTACCTCACAGTGCAATTTCTTCTCTTCACTCGAGCCTTCCACTATAGGGAATACTGTCACATGCGCCAACAACTCCTCTTATCTTGTCATGGGAGTTAGTAAGATCATTCTGACTACTGCTGATGGTAGTTCTTTTACTTTGTGAGATGCTTTATTTGTACCAAGGATCAAGAAGAATCTATTATCAGTTTCTGCATTAGCCAAGATTGGCTTGGTTGTGAAATTTGTTGATGACAGATGTATTGCTCATGATATGTTAAATGGCGATGTTATTATTGCTTCTAGCATTTTATGTCATGTGTTGTATAAGATCATAGACTATGAAAAATCTGTGAATGATTTGGCATGTGCAGTACATGATTCTCAGGCTATGTGAGATGCAAAGCTTTGACATGCATGCTTTGGTCATCTGAACTTTTCTAGTTTGCTACGCCTGTAGAAATCTGAAATAGTGTCCTCTTTGCCCAAACTTGAGGCACCCGATAAACATGTACGTGAAGGCTCTATTTTGGGCAAAATGCAGCGTTCCTCATTTCCAAAAGATGGTTCAATTCGGGCTACTGGAAAATTGCAGCTTGTTCATAGCGATATCTGTGGTCCTATACAGACACCCTCTTTTGGAAATTATCTTTACTTCGTGACTTTCATTGATGATTTTTCTAGGCATGGGTATATCCACTCAAAGCAAAGTCTGAAGTTTTTATGTGCTTCAAACAATTTCTGGTTTTGGTTGAAAATATGTCAGCATGTAAAATGGGCACCCTCCATTGCGATCAAGGGGGGGGGGATATATGTCTTCAGATTTTAATGCATTTTTGGCTGAATGTGGGATAAAACACTAGTGTACAATGTCGTATACACCTCAACAGAATGGAGTTGCTGAACGGAAGAACATGTCACTCATGGAGATGGTGAGGTGTATGGTCAAGAGTCAGGCCTTACCACATATGTTCTAGCTTGAGGTTGTTATGTGTGCAGCATATGTACTTAACAGGTGTCCCACTAAAGTGCTATAGTCTATCACTCCATATGAGGCTTGGCATGATCACACGCCATCTCTTGCTCGTCTACATGTTTTTGGTTGTTTGGCATATGCATTAGTGCCTGAACAACATCGCAGAAAATTGGATGATAAAGCAGTCAAATGTATTTTTATTGGGTACAATTATGAAAGTAAAGGCTATCGTCTGTATCATGCACAGACTAAATGCATTCTAGTTAGCAGTGATGTTGTTTTTGTGGAAGATGCTATTCAACCATTGCTTTCATGTACTAAGGAGACATCTATTAGCTCCAAAGAAATGTATGATACTTTGCTGCCTCTTTTTACAGGTGGATAGTCTAGTGCTGGTCCTAATGAGGAAACTTCTCAGCCTTTGCAAGTTTCATGTGATGATACAAATCATTCTATTTTTGATAGAGATTTACATGATGCACTTGTTGATGAGAGAGCTGATATTGAGCAGGCAAAAACTATGCCAAAATGGCTAGTGCAGACTTTGCGTGATAGCAAATTAGATGGACCTCTATCATATCGTACTTGATTAGGCTCTCATAGTGCCTCTTTTGCATCAGATTGCTATGCTATGGCTACCTCTGGTCTCTGTGATGAGACTGAACTTGTTTGGTTTGATGAAGCACAAAAAATTGAACATTGGATGGCTGTAATGCAATCTGAATATGATGCTATCATGAAAAATGGTACGTGGTCTTTATATGACTTGCCTCCTAGCAAGAAGGCCATTGGCACTAAGTGGGTATACAAGCTGAAGTGTAAGCCTGATGGAACAGTTGACAGGTATAAGGATAGGCTTGTTGCAAAGGGTTATGTGCAGGAAAGAGGCATTGATTTAGATTGGGCCTTGGCACCTACATGTCATATGAATATAGTTCGGAGCATCTGTGCACTTGCAACCCATCATGGTATCACGAGGAAGGAGATAAGGAAGAGAGCTCACACACACACTCTCACTCTCATGGAGAAGCGCACACACAGAGATTGAGGCAAGGAAGATATATCTTCTTCTTCTTCTTCTTCTATTACATAAAAAGGAATGTACAAGAATGACCTAAAAACAAGAATACAACAAGTGAAATATATAAAGATCAATACATAAGGAAAAAAATAATGTCCGCTAATGAGTGAGCTGGCAAGGAACAAATGTGCCATCACTCTCGGTAGATAAATCTAATAAATCTCAATGAAGTATCCCTGACATATACCGATGTGACCACTATACATGTCAGAGAAACGAAAAACTGGTATGTGTCATCCTGGATCATCACATGTTGAGCTTGATATCTCAACACATGGTTCGAATGTACATCAGTTGGATATTAAAACAACATTTCTAAATGGTGACTTGCATGAAGAAGTGTATGTTTTCAGCCCCGTGGCATTGTGCAAAAAGGGCATGAAAACTAGGTGTGCAGGTTAAAGAAGGCATTATATGGTTTAAAGTTGGCACCACGTGCTTGGTATGAGAAGATACATGCCTATCTGATTGCACATGGTTTTGAGAACAGTCCAACTGAAAGCACCTTATATGTTCAGTGTGCTAATGATGTACTTCTGATCATTGTGGTTTATGTTGATGATATGCTGCTTACTGGTCTGCATGAGAGGCATATTGCTGATTTTAAGTTTGATTTGCATGCCTCATTTGAGATGTCGGATTTGGGGCATTTGCATCACTATTTGGGCATTCATTTTATGCATGTTGATGGTGGAATGGATTTGTATCAAACGAAATATATTGGCACATTATTGCAGCGTTTTGGCCTTGAAGACTGTAAACCTGTTCCCACTCCTATGGAGATAGGTTTATAATTGAGTCTTCATGATGCTGGAGATGCATTTTGATGATGTTCTCTATCAGCAAGTTGTAGGATGCCTGATTTACTTATGCATTACTCGGCCATATATTCAGTTTCGTGTCTCACATATGAGCAGGTTTATGCATTTCCTAGGAGTGAAGCATTGGCAGGCAATTAAGTGCATCTTTCGCTACTTGAGTGGTACCCAACTACTTGGGTTGTTTTATCCCAAGGGGGGATCACTACCGCCAGATTTGCATGCTTTTTCTGACTCTAACTGGGCTGGTTGCTATGACACTCATATGTCCACTAGTGGTGTTTGATTCATGATTGGTAGCTCATACGTATCTTGGTTGAGCAAGAAGCAACCTACTGTGGCCACTTCCAGTTGTGAGGCTAAGTATAGGGCAGCTTTCACAATGCCTGTTGAGTGTGTGTGGCTCTGATGCCCTATGGCTGATTTGGGTGTTGGTCAATCTTTTGTCACCACCATCTTCACTGACAGTTAGAGCGCATTGGCAGTTGTGAGGAACCTTGTGTTCCATGCTCGCACTAAGCACATTGAGGTGCATTATCATTATTTCAAGCAGAGGTTCTCTGCTGGGGAGATCAGCTTGGCATATGTGCCCATGTAGGAGAACATTGCAAACTTTTTCACGAAGGCTCTGCCTAGCGAGAAGTTTGAAGCTTTCCGCAAAGCTTTGAGCTTACTTCCTTTTGTGGAGTGATTTCCACATAGCTTGGCACTTCCTTATACAAGCTCCTTGTTCACCGCATCACTCCTAGGGGGGATTTGTTGATATATTTAGGTAGTGATGTGTGTGAACATTCTAGGATCGCCGACACAATCGTTTCCCTCTTTAGGAGGTTTTTTCCCCTGACTTGTATATATGACCGTTACCCTAATGGGCTACTCATCTTTTTTACATTCTCTAGTAATACATTCAATATTGTGTGTTGTGCTCCAAGCTTCTTCTTCTTCCTTGTGCTGTTTGTGTGCTTTCGTAGACGTCTAACTCCAATAGAGGTTGTTTTTAGACAAGGAAAAAATAATAGGAGGTCTCATTTATCTACAATAATGACAGGAGGTAAACCCTAGGAAAATCACGATGATCTACCTGATGCTTATCTGTTTAAAATAGAGAGCATACCAGAGTGGGAAAAGTCTTTGGTACCAATATTGCCATGTGGACCTAAAGCCAAAGATATCATGTCTAAACATGTGATCTTGCAAAGTAGAGATTTATTTGTATTATCGTGACATATGTATCATTTGAACTCAATTGGAGTAGAGATAGAAATTATTTGGAGAAAGCACATTTATGGAATTCATGCTTGCATGCCTCAAAGATAGTCTCTAAATAATTTGGAAATAATAGAAGCTCATTGGTCAAATAAAGAAAGAGATGTGGATAAATATGTGTCCCAATGTGAAAAATGTACACATAATGGGTTGTTACAACTAGTAAGTTTATTTTGGTTTCAAGAAAGCCCTAGAGTGAACATATAGTGGAATATCTAAAACAAGATTCTCAAGAAAAAAAAATAAAAAATGAATTCAGACACAAGAAATATGCAAGATATGTGTAAGGAATTTTTGTTGATAAAGAATCAGTTGCATAAGAGGGGAATAGATGGATATCTTAGAATCTATGTTCCTCAGGAGAAGTGTTTGGAAGTTCTTAAATTAGTTTATTCAAGAGTAGCAAGAGGGCACTTTTTAAGTGATAGGAATGCTAAGTTATGTGAAGAGAGATGGTGGATGCAATCCAAAGATGAGTTGGTGCTGCTACAACAGGATTCATACCAACCAACTAAGACTTCAGAGTTGATTAGTAGACCCTTTGAACTTCCTGAATCCACCAAAATATCAGCCAAGTACTTTGGAATATGTATCTCAAAAGTTTAAGTCAAGACAGACTAGTTGCAAAATGACTAGCTCCCAAAACTTGCTATTTTGGAACATACACCTGCTGGAAAAAATGAACAGTTCTCTCAACCTGGTAGGAATTAGAAACATTCCTTTTGGACTTAGCAAGCATCACAATCCAAGTTAAAACACTTCAATTCATGAATTGAGTAGTGAGAACAAGTTTTATCAAATTCAGGAACATCCCCACCATTCTCGGGGCTCTGTAGAGATAGACCAGTGAGTAGTAAAATGCATATTTCTCCCAAAGTATTATTCAAATGACCATGAAATTTTGTATGCCAAAACTAGACTTACCAAGAAATTTAAAGCACTTTAAAACTGTGAAAAAAGTTTAGTAGGGCTAGATATATGAGCTTCTGTAGTTACTGCTCTGAGTGAGTATAACAGAGAACAAAACAGAGAAGTAGAGAATGATGAATGTATAGATTCACGTACGATTACAACCACATTGGTAATGAATATTTGCACAACGGGAGTAGAATGATAGAGATATGGATTAAGCTCTTCAATCTCTACAAAATGACATGAAATGGTCATGTACAAGGCTTGCTAATCACCACTTCCTTCTTGCTCTTTTTATAGCTACTTTTGGAGGGAGTTTTGAATTCGAATTCGAATGGCTCCACCTAAAAGTGATCCCCAAAGTTAGGACATATTCCCTCAGCTCCCTAATTTGTGGTTTTAGGTAGTTAGAGCCACGGATTTTCTTTTTACATCATGGATGACTTAAGCCATTCTTTCTTTTACAATTACAAGAGATAAAATGTACTCTTTTACAAGAAGTGTTCATATGCCTACACATATGACTACAAATGAACATCATATCAAGCATATAGGCTTGGGTAAAATGCACCAATAGATCCCCCTCAAGCCTAACATGCTTGGCCTCTAAATAAGACTTCAATTTTCTTTGATTTCCTGCAAGCCAATCATCAACTTGAATCTACTCAATTTTGTACCATCAAGAGCTTTAGCCAACATGTCTGCACATTGCATATCTGTAGAGACATAGGATAGTTAAATATCCTTGCTCATTAGCTTCTTCCTTACATAATGGTAGTGTACTTCAATATGCTCGGTTCTAGCATGGTATACCTGATTAGCTGCAAGATGTAGTGAGCTTGTGTTGTCACCAAAAATGTGAGGTGTTGAAGAATGAAGTCCAAGATCTGTATACAAAGATTTTAACCACACGATTTCTTGATTTTCATTAGCCAAACCTCTATATTCGGCTTTAGTAGAAGATAATGCCACTGTTGGTTGCTTCTTGGATGACCAAGAAATGATTTTTGAACCTGTAAATGATATTCGGCTTTAGTAAAAGGTAATGCCACTGTTGGTTGCTTCTTGGATGACCAAGAAATGATTTTTGAACCTGCAAATGATTTTAACCACATGATTTCTTGATTTGCAGTAGCGAAACCTCTATATTCGGCTTTAGTAGAAGATAATGCCACTGTTGGTTGCTTCTTGGATGACCAAGAAATGATTTTTGAACCGAATGTGCTTCTTCTATCATCTCTAGATCCGGCCCAATCAAAATCTGAGTAGGCCTTTAGCTCAATATTTGAAGTAAATGGATAAAACAAACCTTCATTCATGGTCCCCTTTAGGTACTTGAGGACTCTCTTGGCTGCTTCCATATGTGTCTTCTCGGCTTATGCATAAACTGACTCAATATGCTAACACTATATCATATATCCAACCTTGTGAGTGTTGCGTAGTTCAAACTTCCAACCAAGCTTTGATAGCTTGTGATGTCTTCAATTGGATCTCCTTCATAAGCACTAAGCTTATGATTTTTCTCCATAGGTGTACCTGCACACCTTGTGTTTTCTATCTTGAACTTGATGAACATGTCATGCACATACTTCCTTTGTGTGATGTATATACCCGAACCTGTGAAGATTAACTCCAATCCAAGAAAATAAGTGAGTGGTCCGAGGTCACTTATTTTGAACTCCTCCTTCATTTGAGTCTTCACCTATTTGATTCCTTCAAGATCATTGCCTGCATAAATAATATCATCAACATACACACATAGATAGATCAGTTCAGATCCATTTCTCTTTATGAAGATAGAGGTATCCACCTTGCTAGGTTTGAATCCTTGGTCCTGCAAATAATTTACCAATCTGAAACTCCAAGCTCTTGGAGCTTGCTTCAAGGCTTTCTGTGATTTTCATACATAGTTAGGATGATGTGCATCCTCATATCCAAGAGGTTGTGCCATATACACGTCCTCAAAAATCCATCCATTTAAGAAAGCATTCTTTACATCAAGTTGATAGAGCTTCCAATTTCTAGATGCAGCAAGACTAATGATGAAGGGTTTCAATGGCGATGTACCATGGTGCACTCTCCTTATCGAAAGCTCCACGACAATATCCTTGAAGTAGAAAATGGACCTCCTAAGGCCGCACACAGTACTCCTCATAGAGACTACAAAATATGCAGAAAACATAGTACATAGGGAGCATGCAGACAGACTTCTTAGGTCTTACAAATGCGGTCCAACTTATAGTCTGTGATTGACCAGGCCACTATGTGTTTTATTAAAGAACATATACAAAGAAGTGTCCGGTGGCCATTGGCCTTTCACATGGACACTAATGATAACAATCTCCCACTAAACTCCAATATGGCCAAAGTAATCATGGGAGAAAAAATGAAGAATAATAAAGAATACCTGAGTGTAAGTATACAAACTATACCTCCCACCTGATGGGCATGTTACACAGTATACAAGTGACTGTGTAAGATCATGAATCAAGTAACCCCCATCAAGTGAAAACCATGTCGAAAGCTATCATGTGGTAGAGCTTTAGTTAAGCATCTGCCGCATTATCTCAAGTGTGAAACTTCTCAAGAATAATGTGCTTAGTGGCTAAGCAATCTCTTATGAAGTGGTACCTCACCTCAATGTGATTGGTCTTTGCATGATAGACTGGATTCTTAGCCAAAGCAATGGCAGTCTGACTGTCACTGAGCAAACGAGGTAAATGCTGAGGTAAACCCATATCATCCAAGAGATAACACCTACAACAAAGTGAAAAATGTACCCTGATGTAGACTTATGATTGTCTACACAACCAACATAGTGAGAATCTGTGTAACCAATAATGGATGCTGTCCCTCTACCTAAGCATAGACACTTGTCCTTAGTGCCACTCAGATATCTCAAAATAATCTTGATTGCTTCCCAATGTCTCTTGCAAGGATTAGACATATATCTGCTCACAACTCCCACTATAAATGCAATGTCTAGTCTCGTAGCTACCATAGCATACATGAGACTACCAGCAGCAGACTGATAGGGAATTTGGGTCATGAATTCCTTTTCCTCATCTGATTTGGCGCAATCATCCTTGCTCAATTTCACATATGTGGGTAAAGGTGTATTCAATGCCTTTCCACCCTGCATATTGAATATGTGAATTACTTTGGATATGTACTCACTTTGAGACAAGTATATGCATCTTTTACTCCTATCATGAGTAATGCACATGCCAAGAATATGTTTGACATCCCCTAAATCCTTCAGATCAAATGTCTAACTCAACTTCTTTTTGAGAATTGACAAGTCATAAGAGGACTACTTCCCAACAACAACATATCATCGACATAAAGTATCAAACATATCAAGCTTCCATTTGATCATCTCTTTGTGTAGAGACAATGATCCTCACTGCTTCGAGAATAGCCTTGAGACTTCATAAAAGCATCAAACTTTTGGTACCATTGTCTAGGGGACTGTTTAAGTCCATACAAGCTCTTCTTGAGCTTACAAACTAGAATTTCCTTGCCAGGAACTACATAACCCTCTGGTTGTTCCATATAGATCTCATCTGTAAGATCTCTATGCAAGAAAGCAGTTTTCACATCCATTTGGACTAGCTCTAAGTCCTCCATTACAACGAATCCAAGCAACATGCACAGGGTAGTCATCTTGACGACTTGAGAGAAGATTTCCTCGAAATCAACACCATGTTGTTGCTTAAAACCCTTTATAACAAGTGGTGCTTTATACTTTGGAGAAAAACTATCTGATGTGAATTTTAGCGTATATACCCATTTACATGGTAAAGCTTTCTTGCCCTTTGGCAAAGGTACTAAATCCCAAGTACCATTCTTGTGAATAGAATCCAACTCACTCTTCATGGCATGCTCCGCACTTGACATGATCCTCTGTCTACATAGCCTCTTTGTGGCAAGAAGGCTCACCAACATCTGTTAGCATAACAAAATATAAACTTGGAACATATCTATCAGGTGGATGTGAGACACGTGCATAACCTCTCAATGGTTGGTGAACAAGAATATGTGTAGACTGATCTGAATGGACATTCTCTTGAACATCCCTATGTGAAGCATCTTTATGCATGCTAATTGGAGGACTAGTATCCTCAAACACCACTCTTGTCACTTCAACCTCCTTAATGGGTTGTTTATGCATCTTAGAATCATTGAAAATGACATCACTACTTTTGATCACTGACTGTGTTTTAGGATCCCATAAGCGATATCCAAATTGTCCTTCTCGACCATATCCAAGAAAAATGCATTTGTTTGACTTATGGTCCAACTTTTGTCTAAGATTCTTGGGTATATGAACATATGCTTCACACCCAAAAACTCAAAGATGATCATAATATGGTGGCTTCCATGTCCATAACTCTTGTGCCACTTTCAGACCTTTGGCAGTACTAGGTGAAAGGTTAATCACATGAACTGTAGTCAATACTGCTTTTTCCCAAAAGACTTGTGAGAGGTTTGCATGATGCAACATAGAAACTACTCTATCTTGAATAGTTCTATTCATCCTTTCAGGTACACCATTGTGTACTAGGGCATAAGGAGCTGTAAACTCTCTACGAATCCCTCTAAACTAACAAAAAAGGCTCAATTCATGTGAGGTATATTCACCCCCATTATCTAAACGTAAAGCCTTAAGCTTAGTTCATTTTTTAGTCTCAACTGAAGCAAGCCATTTTTTGAAAGTAGGGAATACCTCATCCTTCGATTTGATAGGATATACCCAGAATTTTCTAGTAGCATCATCTATGAAAGTGACAAAGTAAAGAGAACCACCTAAGGACCTAGTGGGCACAGGACCATGTTGGCAGTAGCCAAAGGCACAGACGATGAGGAAGTATGTGAAGGCGGATTACAACGAAGTAGTGGGGAGCCAAGTGGATTATTTTTTCAAAGAAATATGTTTTATATTACTTTTTTGAAACTCTCAATAGTGATTTTCATCACTGTTGTATCATATGCAATCTAGAACAACCACTTTTGTGATTACTAGCTCCATTTTGTGCAAGCCGAGGAGTCCCCGAGCTTGAGGAGCTTAGGTAGAAGGAGCCTACCAATTTTGGCTATTTTTAGACCTCGTTTAGACCTCCAAATAGTACCTAGATGTAATTAGTAGCTCCATTTTGTGCAAGCTGAGGAGTCCTCGAGCTTGAGGATCTTAGGTAGAATGAGCCTACCAATTTTGGCTATTTTAAGACCTCGTTTAGACCTCCAAATAGTACCTAGAACCTATTTTTTAACTATGCCAGACACTAGATGTGAAAACAGTCAAAACTAGTCTAAAAACTATAAAAAGAGCTAGAGAGCTCATTTTTTGAGGTTAGTTACTATGAGCTTTGAGCTATTTTGAGCTTGTAATAGAGATCTTGAGCAATAGTGTCTATTTTCCTACCTTCCATTGTGTCTTACTTGTCTCTTACATGTGTGTGTATATGTGTGTGTGCATCTCTATGCTTCTCACCTCCACTCTCACTACATCTCGCATTCACTATCTTCATATCACTCATATCTCTTCCGGGGATTGACATTAAGGAGGTGGAGCTTCTTAACATGGTGGTTACCATTGTGCTAGAGCAATAGACCACACACATATGTATGGACGAGATTTAAAGGCTGAATTGAAGAGTCAATGTGCGTTCTATGCACATTTTTGGTTTGCTTTCCATATTGACAATGCTCACAAAATGAAAAATCACAAAAAGATAACACAGGTAAGTATCCAGAACGAGAAATATTTTCCATTCCACTATGAGATATATGGCCCAAACAACCATGCTAAATACAAGCCATAGGCTATTTAGTAACAACTAACAAGTGTTGTCTCTGTGATACAAATAAAGGATAAAGTGAGCCAACTTTGCTTCCTTTTGCAATAACCATATTGCCCTTGGATATACCAAAGGATTGAGCATAGAAGACTACCTTGTAACCAAGGTCATCAAGTTGACCAACTGCCATCAAATTGTGTGATAACTGAGGTACATGGCATACATTATGCATAGTAAAATTTGAACCATCAATGAACTACACAACCACATCTCCAATCCCCACAACGTCTGTTTAACATGCCCATCAACATTCTATCCTTTACCTTTAGCATTCTTTAATTTATAATATTCTTTCTTCAAATGTCCTTTTTTATGACAATAATGGCATTCCATATCCCTCTTTCCTGATTTACTTCTACTCTTATTCCATTGACCATACTTTTCCTTGTTCTTGCTCTTGCCACGTTGCTGATTCTTTCCTTGGTAAGAATCATGAACATTATATGCATCTCCACTCTGAGTGCCAACCATAGATTTTCTATGAATCTTCTTACTCAAGAGTGCTCCACATATGTCATCATAGACGACTGTAGCTCAGTGATGAGTAGCACCTCCTTTAATGGCAATCGGGGAAGATGTGAGGATGGTATGAAGACCTCAAACAAGTGATGGCACAAGTGTATGAGTGAGAAGCACACTGACATGCACACACATACACACACACGTGCACGCATGGAAAGAACAAAGAGAGAGACAATGGAATTCTTTTAGATTACTCAAAAGTGCTCTTACAAGTTCAATTCTACAACAAGCTACCCCCAAAAATGAGCTCTCTAGCTCTTTTTATAGTTTTTGACTAGCTTTCGCCTTGTCCAGACCTAGCGTCCGGCCTAGTTAAAAAATAGGTTTTAGGGCCTATTTGGGGGCTCAAACGGAGTCTAAAAAATGTGAAAATTGATAGGTAGGTACTTCTAAAGCTCCTCAAGCTCAAGGACTCCTTGGATTGCACAAAATGGAGCTACAAGAATATGAAATGGTATTTACAATGGCTTTTAGTGATGAACACTATTTTTTTAGGGATTTCTTCTAACAATTTGACATACACTTCCTGGAACTCCCTACTTGATCCTTCTTCTTGTGTGTCCACCTCTTTGATGTGCTCCTGTGATTTGTCCTTGACCTTCAACTTCATGAAAAATGATGGCCTACTTGCTAGATCTTCTTTGACTGCTTTGCCTGCTTGGCCCTTCACGGTGTCTCCCTTGTCTTCTAAGTCCTTGACCGCCCTGACCACTGCCAACACTTCCCCCTCTCTCGCGTCTGTCATCTCTGACAGACCCTTGTTGTGTGGACCGTTGGACGTAGTACTCCACTACATCTGTAGCTAAGTGATGTTCTACTATTCTCAGCCCTTTGGCCAAACCAGTGAGTAGGGCATCCCAGTCTACTGGCCCGGGTACCTCCGGATGTGGCATGCGTAGCTGTTCTGAGTGTAGGGCCTATTCAACCACAAATAACTATAATAGGTGAGATGGTTTGGGTATGAATATCTCGGAATGATATTCCCAGAACCCTATGACAAACATTTCCTCAAATGTTTGCTTGAAGCAGGCTAGTAGATACTTGATACGAGCATGCCACACATAGACAACATTGACGGGTGGTGTTGTGCTCATATCGTAGGTGAGATCCTGGTTGCCTTCATTGAATCCGAGAGCCGAAAGGTGAGGTGCTTTGACATTTTGAAAGGTTCTGAAAGTGATCAACATTAACTCAAATATTTTGAGGCACATCTGTGCCATGATATCTGGTACATTTTTTAATCTGACTGCCCAGTGTCGGATTGTTGAAATCATGTAGCTGACCGTGGGTTGGCCACGAGGGGGTGCTAAGTACATATAGTTTAGCCACTTTTCACATCCTTTAACTGTCAAAACTGTTTTGGTGTACTCTGGCCAAGACCTTCGTCGAAAGACAGGGCAATAGCATGGGTTATACTTGATGTACAAAAGGCATCTTATTCCAAGTGCGTACCATCTCAGGGTATGTTTCAAGCAGACATATCCTCCAAGTAGGTTGAAATATATTCCCGTGCGTGGCGCTTGCAAGAATGTCATCTGGTGCAAACTGTGTTGCCAAGGTTGGTTCTTTTGTTGTGTGCTGCTTTATTTCAACATTATAATCTGCCATTAGTACGCAGAATGGAACATACAAATCATCGGACGTGCCAATCCACCGATGATGGCAGAGGTTTCTAAAGTAATCCGATTTGATGACGACTTCTTCCAATCGGGACATCGACTGTATGCATATTGCAACTCTCTCATCATGGGTTGCACCGCCCTTCTCTAACTTTTGCATCCATTCAACAGCTTCGATCTCAATTCTGTCCATTCCTTCCTCTGTTTGCTTACCCCTTGGTGCAAGCATGGGTAGTATGGGTCTTCAAAAATCTCCTCAACTTTAGTTGGAACTAAGTCCTCAGGTTCCAGCTCCACGAGGGAAGAGGGTTGGTGCTCATATTGAAGAACTTTATTTCGTAGTTCTTCCAGTTGTGTCTGAGTTCTGCGACTTCTTCAGATGTGTCTGCTGTGGCTGTGACTTCTTTTGGTGACTCTTGCTGAGCTGCCAGTTTCTTTAGTAGGTTAGCCCTCTCTTTTTCTAAGGCTACGTGTGCTTCCAGTAGATCGGAGTGTGTTTCCAACACGATTTGCATATTTTTAGATGGGATGGCCTTGAAATACTCTGGGTCGATTTCCTGCGGTGAACCCTCCATTGCTGCTTCCAAGTTTTCTTCGTTCTGTTTCTGTAGTCGTTTATTTTCTTCGAGTGCTGCGGACATGTGCTTTCGTAGTAAGGCGAGGTTGCGTCGAAGCTTGAGATTGTCCGTTATCTGAGCGTGTAACATATCATCGAGTTGTTGTTTTTCTTCAGTATCTGGCTGGGGTGGATTGGCTACTAATTGATCATGTTGTGCCTGTAAGGTATTAAACTACTGCTGTAATAGCCTCTTCTCCTTCTCTAAATTAATGAATCTTTCTTCTAGCATTTCATGATTTCTGAATAGGCTCGTATGCTGAGCATCTAGGTGGTGGTAATGCTGTTGTAGTTGAGACATACACTGGTAGAAAGTATTAAATACATTATTAACAGGAGTGGATGCAGGGAAGGTGTTGAATGCAGGAGGGTAGGAAAAGGGGAAAGGGAGTGTGTATGCTGTGCTTGAGAAGGGTGAAGTGGGTGGTGGGGGAATGTGAGATTGTGGGAATATGGGGGGAGGTAGAGGTGCGGAAGTGGGTGAGATGTCCATGTTGTCATGTGTGGATGCGGTCGTAGGAGTGATTGTGAACATGGGAATTGTCGGTGTGGTGATGGTTGTGAAGGTGTAAAGAGGTGTGTGCAGTTGTCAATATGAACCACCAGGGAGTGTGATAGGGGGAAGGGGGTTTTCAGTGGCTACAACTAGAATTACAGTGTCAGTGGTAGCCTTTTACAATATTGGTGGTGTCAGGTTGTGTGGATTGTGAGGGTTGACTCATAGTCTATGCTTCGGTATGGGAAGTGGAATCTAAGGCTGTGACAGTGGCGGTGACAGTGGTGGTAGGGGGTGAAGGTGGTGGAGTTGGAGGGGAGGGTGGTAAAGGGGGTGACTTCATCAGTTTGATGAATGGTATGGGTTGTGCCCGTGGTGGTGGTGGATGTGGTGCCCTATGGTTCTGATACCAAGACATTCATTTGTTTCCCTGGTCTAGGGGGACGTCTATCGTATCTTCGCTCCGATCTTCATGAGTGTGCGAGAGCGGTATGCACTGTCTCAGGTACCCCCAATGCATCAGCAATCATGTCAAGGGTTGCCCTGTATTGCTCGTCCACACCTTCATCTTCCAAGATCTGGTTCATGAGGGCCTTTCCTACTGCCAAGGATAGTTTGTGTTGTTCTTGAACTCGGTTGATGGTATCATACAGTCTTTTCAATTGCTTCGTATAAGCAGGGTCACCTTCAACTTCTGGTACAACTTCTTGCTCATATTCATTCTCTTCTTTGTCGGATAGTCCTTCTTGTTCATCCTCTTGCTCCTCTTCTGCAATCTCCTCTTCGTCTTCATCCACCTCCACAACTTTTGGTTGACTTGGATGGGGTTGGTCTGTAGCAGTTTGTTGCCCCCTCGCTTGCTCTGCCTCAACTTCCAAATTAACAACATTAATTATTCTTGCTACCTCCTCATCCGTTAACTCCTCTAGCGTGAGGCCATGAGGGAACTCCAAATCAGTGGGTATCGATGGGAACACTAGATTCGGTCCTTCAGCACTATGCCTTGGTAATGTGATAGTGAAAGGTTGCACTCGCCTTGGAAGTCGTGGAGTTGTCTCTGGTGTCAGTGTAGGACCGTGGGCCTATGCACAGGGCATCTGAACTGCTCCCCTCATTTTCTTGTATGGAGACCCTATGGCTGATAGTCTTCGTTGGAATTCTTGCACCCTGGTCCAAACAAGTGCCCTTTGAATTGGCACATCATATGCCACGCATCGATAAACAATCCTTGTGAGAGCACATCATCCATAAAGTACTGACTTTTGCTTCTTATATCACCGTTGATGTGCCAAGTGTATTTGGTCAATAATCCAATGAGGCATGTTGATTGTCAAATTGAAGGCATCTTCTAAGTATAAACTGAACCATATCTTCTTGGGTGGCATCGTGAATCTCTCTTGAGCAGGGAACACGAAATGTTGCATGCACATTCGAAGGTGAATATCAATAGTTGGTGTCATTGCTACCATGTCCTTCAGTTTAGTCAGGTCCCTATTCTTCATGGTGTCTAGGACCATTGTCTCTTTCTTTGTGGGGATATGCATTCCTTTCATGTAGAGAGCTTCCGTTACCAAATTGTTAGTCGATTTGAAGCGCTTCAGTTCATTACCCCTTGTAAGAGATGGTAGGACAAAGGTGTTGTACCCCTTTTTCTCTTTACTGGGAGTGAGGGTGCTAATCAAGTATGAACATCGTAAAAAGTCTGGCTTGGGTAACTGAGCTTTGAAGTGATCATATAATCCTGCCTTTTTCCATATTGGTTTCAACCCTTCATTATTTTGAAGCCTCTCAAACTCTCTAGTAAAGAAATGATACCGACCCCAGCGTCCATTGAACTCTATTTCTGCCTCCCACAAGTAAGTGCCTTGTCCAAGAGGTCCTGCCACATCACTGAACCAATGCGAGTTTTTGCTTACTGGTGATGTGTGCCCCTGGGGAGGGTTCTGAACAAGTATGGCATGTAATGCTCTCAATGCCAGTGGTCTTTCCTTCAACTCCTCCTCAATGGGGTGACTTTCAATGTCCACAATCTGAGGGCTAGTGCCTACCTGGGAGCTAGTTCTTGCAGCCTCGGCCATATTGAAGGGACTGGTCACTGGTTCTGTGAGAATATACAAATGAATGTTAACATTGCAAATGGATACCAAGTGGTCATGTGTCCCCGTTACAACATTAACATGAGTTTTTAGTGATAAGTTAGTTAGTCAGTGAGTGCTCGGTGATTGTGGGTGTAGTTAGTGGATGATTTGTCCTACGAGCTAAATGGAAAGTTGCAATGTGAGAATGATGCAGTTAATAGGTGGGGGTGAATTTACAAGTGGGGGTCGGGGGGTTTATTACAATCTTTGGGCAGCCAAACACACTGGATGGCTTTCGGTTTTGGTTCTGTGGAGACTCTAGAGGGCTTTGTGAGAGTTTTTGCTTGGAAATGAGGCTTTCTAGGCACCCATTTACAAGTGATTCTACTCATGCTCCTGGGTGAATATGTGTTCGTGCGTGTCAAACAGGAGTGGGTGTCAATTGTTTGAGTGAGTGAACCATGTTGTACAGGGTGTGGTCTCTGTGTAGCTATTTGAGCCGGCAAGCAAGCCTTGGGCACCCAAATTTGCCTTGATTGTGGGTTAGCCTTCATCGACTTCTTGGGTACCCAGATAGACTTCACTTTCACAGAAGAATTGTTGGAAGACTTCTTATTAGTATCGTGTCGTCGATCACTAATAGGAAGTTGAGCCAGTTGTTGTGGCTTGACCGTAATAGGATGCTCGCCTTTCCGCACCCACATTTGTTTTGGTGGCTGGGACACCTTGCTTCGTACCTTCTTTTGGCTTTGAGCATAGGTAGTCTGCTTCTTCTGCCTTTTATTTGCCTCTGGTTGCTGCATCCCGATGGCCTTTGGAAAAGAAGGGAGTTCCATTGTATCCTTGACTTCTTTATTGAGATAATCATCCCTCTGCATCACATAGTTTTGGACAAGAATAGCATGGTCATCTTCATGTGTACTCCTGGAAGGACCAGGAGTGTGTGCCTTTCCTATTTCCTTGAGTGCTCCATTGTCTAACTCAACTGTAATTCGACTCTGATCTACCCATACCTGAAGAAGTCCACTTCTTAGGTTTAGGTTGACTGCATGATCATAGATCCAGTCTTGACCCAAGACAAGAGGCTCAGTGAGATCCTCATCTTGACACATTAGTACTTTAATTGTCATTAAAACATCTTGAATGTAGAGGGGAAGTTCCACCTCGCCCATGCAAGGGGTCTCTACGCCTCCCAATCCTATGAGATATGCTTCTATAGGATTGACATTTAATTTCAACTTTTGATAGTAAGAAAATTTAACAGCACTAGTGGCGGCACCTGAGTCAATCAAGGCCCTTACAGTCCTTGCACCCTTTCCTTGTCCTATCTCTAAGGTTACAAAAGGGCGTCGATCAATTATTCTATGAGAACTAATACCTGAAACTTCACACATCACCATATGATATCCTGGGTGCGCATAGTCATCTGGCCTAGGCTCATCTCTACCCTGTCTTCTCAACTTCATTCTTCGGATGCGTTCCAATGCTTCTGCCTGTGCCTCTTCTCGAATTCGCTTTTCCTCTTCTTTACGTTTCTTTGCAGTATTGAGTCGATTTAACATCTTCTCTGTGAGGGGTTCTTGATATAATTTGACTCTGCATCCACTGATGTAACTAGGGAGGACATCACCTTCTAGTGTAGCTAGCTAAACTGCTCCACTTGTTGAGATCCTATTTATGATCATAGGTCCATAGCCTCTCTTCTCTAATTTCCATGCATGTTGCTTCAAAGTGTAGACCAAAACTAGATCTCCTGCTTTTAAACCCTTATCCTTCTTATGTGCATCAAAATATTCCTTTTGCCTCTTCTTGGCTGCGTATATTCCAGCTGCCGCTCTCAATCGTGTTTCACCCAATCGTTCAAGATCAAAGATTCTAGAGGAGAGCTCATGCCTTGTCCACTCATGCTCTTGTGCTACTTTCAATGTAGGTATCAAGAAGTCCAATGGTAGCACTGCATTTTGGCCAAATACCATCTGAAAGGGTGTGGGTTGGAGTACCATTTTATAGGCAACTCTGTGTGCCCAAACAACATGGTGTAGTTGTTTGTCCCAATTAGAGTGTTTATTATTCACTAATTTGGTGAGCACATTGCATAGAATCTTGTTTGTGCTTTCGGCTTGCCCGTTAGCTTGTGGATGATAGGGGCAGACTTCTTATGTATAACCAAGAATTCTTGGAGCAGATTTTCAATAACTTCATTAACTTCATTCAAGAAGTGAGTCCCCCTATCACTTACTAGCTCTATAGGTAGCCCGTATCTAGTGAACACATTCTCAAATAAGAACTTAGCGGTCGTCTGAGGATCATTCTTTGTCGTAGCCTTTACCTCTACCCACTTGGTTAAATAGTCTATGGCCACAATGATATATTCAGCATGTGAACCCTTAGCTGGGGGATCAATAGGACCTACAAAGTCTATTCCCCACTTGGAGAATGCACGTCCACCCATCATAGGTTTCAATGGCATCTCATCCTTACGTATAGGATACTGAGTTCGCTGACAAACATCGCACCTCTTCACGTAGGTATGTGCATCCATGTGAAGGGTGGGCCACCATAATCCTGCAAATAGGATTGCCTTGATCACCCGATCTGGTCCAAAGTGTCCTCCTGCTACACCCTGGTGAGCCGTTTCCAAGATCTTAAGATATTCACTCTCATGGACACATAATCTGAGGTAACCATCTTTACCACGCTTGTATAGATTATCACCAATGAGTGAGTAATCTAGGGCTTCTTGTTCTAGACTTCTTTGTCTGGCCAATGTCATATCTTGAGGGAATGTTTTCGTCCTTAGGAAGGCTACTAATGGTTCACTCCAATCTGGTATTAGAGACACTTGGTACAGTGTAGCATGCTCCACAGGTGGTTTAATACAACAGACTGGGCATTCCTTACACAACTTGTGTACATCTACTTCCATAGTTGGTCAGTGCACTCCGAGTCTTCTTAGTGTCTGTAAAGTTTTTTTCCTCGAATGGTGTTGCTCTAATGCACCTACATGTGCTAATTGCAACCATTTTGCGTACTCATCCTCTCCCACACAACATGATAATATCCCTTGATCTGTATGCTTGTACATACTCCCTACCATTATATGGTACTTTTGGGCCTTTACTACCTCTATCTTGAGTGTTTATGATTGGGTGATTAGGTCCATAGGTTAATACTGGCACTAATGGCTTGGCCCATTGGGTACAACTTCCAAACTAAACAAGTAAGCATCAGGAAGGTCATCTGATACTCCTTGTGGGGCTTGTCCAGATGTGAGCCTAGAGAGATGGTCTGCTCTCAAGTGAGTCTTGCCTTTCCTCACCACAACCTCAAAGTCATATTCCATTAGCAAGAGGAACCATCTGACTAATTTGCCTGTATTGCATGGTTTGTTTACCAAGTACAACAATGCCTGATGATTAGTAAAAAATTTAAACTTATTTGCAAGCAAATAGTGTCTAAACTTTTTAACTCCATATACCATGCCTAATCCTTCTCGTTCAGTGGTGGTATAGTTTTGTTCAGCTGCATTCAACTGTCTACTAGCATAGGCAATTGGAAGATCCATATTACCTTCACTAGTAGGTTGTGCGAGTACACATCCAATAGCATAATTGGATGCGTCCACGTGAACATCAAAGGGCTTATTCCAATGTGGTGTGGTCAAGATTGGTGCTGAACATAATCGCCGTTTAAGATCATTGAAGGAATTCTCACATTCATCAGTCCACTCAAAGTTAGTCAAAAGTCTGTACAGAGGCTTTGCAATGATGGCGTACATGTGTATAAAGCGTCGGTAATAACCTCAATGCCCCATGAAAGCTTGTACCTCCTTGACATTCTTTGGCCTAGGTAGTTCTGCGATGGCCCTCACTTTCTCCTCATCTGTGGATATGCCATTCTTTGACACTATGTGTCCTAGAATCTTGCCTTGCATGACCATGAAAACACACTTTTTGGGGTTCAGGTAGACTTGATATTCTCTACATTTGTCAAAGATTTTCTTGAGTTCAGGTATATGTGTCTGTCTAATGTTGGAGTGGGCACAGAGGTCCTCAACATAGACTTCCAAATTCTTCCTCAGGAATTCTTTAAATACATGACACATCAGTCTCTGAAATGTGGCTGGCGCATTTGTAAGCCCAAATGGCATTACTCTAAAGGCAAATATGCTCGCAAAAGCCGTCTTATGCTGATCTTTTGGAGCAATGGCTACGTGATTGTAACCAGAAAACCCATCAAGGAAACTGTATACTTCCTTGCCTGCTACTCTTTCTAAGAGGTGTTCCGTGATAGGAAGCGGATAGTTATCTCTACTAGTGGCTGCATTAACCTTCTTCAAGTTAATGCACACACATAGCTTTCCATTCTTCTTGGGCACCACTACGATGGGTGATACCCACTCAGTGTGCTCAATTTCATAGATGAATCCAGCTTCGACCAAGCGATCTATCTCTTCTTTGATCTTAGCAGCATAATTATCGTTATATGTGTATGGCTTTTGTTTAGAGGGTTTGGCATCTGCAGTCATGGGAATGGTGTGTGAGCATATGTCACGGTCTACACCTTTCAGGTCCTTGTAGCTCCAAGCGAATACATCTCTGTATTCTCTTAGCAAGGCAATCAACTCTTGCTCTTCTTCTTCCGTCTGGTCATGTCCTATGTAAGTACATATTTTCTTGGTGGTTTCTTTGTTATCATAGGCCTCTCTTGATTGTGCCTCACGTTGAGACATTCTTATCATGACTCTCCTATCGTCTATCTCATATTTTTTAAAGTTTTCAGGGACCTCAAACAAAGATTCTTCTTCTTCTTGTGTGGCTTCTCTCTTCTTTCTTTTCTTTCCTTTATTCTTAGTGGTCACTTGTGTGGTTAACCTTACATCGTTTGTTAGCTCTTCATGTCTCTGAGGGTGAACTTCTACCTCATAGAAGTATTCTTCATCTGATGCAAAGGGTGGGTCCATAATGATTGACTCTAGATCGGAGTCACTTGCATCCTCAAATGCATCGGTGCTAGGCTTGCATTCTTCAAGAACCGAATCACCCATGAGTGGCTCTATTGTGAATACTGAAATGTCATAGCCATCCTCATCACAGTGGGGTGTCCATTGTTCTTCATTGATGGCTACATCCATTGTTGCTAGAATTTCCGCCCAGCCGTGAGGTTCAAATTCTTCGTGAGGGAATATGACAGGTGCATAGGCCGGGTCTTGAATTGATCTATGGGTTTCCTTCGCACCTATCTCTCTGGTCTTTTTTGTCTTCTCTTCTTCTACTGCTACTTTACACATCCATAAGTGAGTGTCTTCATGCATCCATGAGGATCCTGATCCTATGGAATTCACTGACTCTCTATGGATGAGATTCCATTGGATAGGAGGGACATCTCTATGAGAGTAATCTTTGAGATTCACTTTGGTCGTGACACCTAAGTGTTGCAGGTTCCCCAATCCTGTACCGCTTGCAACTGTCGCATAAATGGTCTTCCCAAAATCATCTCATAGGCATGGTTCTTGCTAAAATCACATATGGCAAAAGTATGCTCAAGCTCAACACCGCATGTAGTGAGAGTTATTCCTTCTAGCAAGCCTAAGGGTCTTTCTATGTGACCATCAGCCATCTGCAATTTCATTCTCGTTGGCCTAAGTGCTGGCTTGCCCCAACACTTCCATAGGGAAGTGGTAGCAATTACAACTCCTGCACCTGAGTCCAGAATTGCCTTGGTTGTGTATCCTTGATGGGTGATGGGAAGATAGGTGTTTCCTTCTTCTCCTTTGCTCATATCTCCTATCTTGTCCAAAGGTATCTCTGGCACGGTTTTATGAGAACCTACCTGGGAACGCAATTTAGCTACCTCTGGCACTTGTTTGGCTACATGTTTCCATAGTTCTGGCCTAACCTTGAGTAACTCTTCTAAAGTGAGATTGCAATGCACTTTAGTATTCTTTACTACCTCCATATTCCTAGGTATGATTGGGTTTTCATTTCGTACCATAACTGTGGGTGCTCTCATACAAGTAGACTTAGCTTCCCATGGGCCTGTGAAGTGGCGTAATTCATGTAAAGAATTAGAATCAAAGTCTAATCTCTCTTGAGATTGTGCACTCTCGCGCTCTCCATAAATGGAGGGACTATCTTGTGGGAATTGATCATGTGTGTCATCCACAAGTTCAAAGGGAGGAGGGATTTCACTCTCTTTAGCCCATTTTTCTTCTTGAATCTCTCGTAGGAACTCTGGTGAATACCTGTTCATAGAAGAAGAGGTGTCTGGTTCAGTGGAATTAGGCACATAAGCTTCCTGGGGGGGATGCTTAGTCTTTCGCTTGCCTTGTCCTTACTTTGAGAGGCGTGTTTCTTTTCTGATTGTGCTATTAGCCTCTCCAATTTTTCTAGCAGTCCATCAAAGTGCAACTGCGTCTTAGCAAAACTAGAGAAGTTAAAGAGGCGACCGGCTTCAAACATGGTTTGAGCTAATTCCACCATCTTAGCACAAATTTTAGTTCGTTCAAGCTCTAGTTCCGCTCTAGGGTAAGACTTTTCATGATCCGTCACGTTTGGCCCTTCTTGGATTCTAGCCTGATATGCCTTAAGCATCATATTTAGGTCCTCGGGAGTGGGATCTGCTAATACCGATCCTACTCTAGGGGGTGGTGGGATTGTATGAGGCGGGTTGGAAGGTGGTGGATTGCATGGAGATGGGAATGGTGGCGGTGGGGTAGTGTGAGAGGGAGTTTGAGATGTGAGTTCAATTATCTTGGCTTTCGTTTCTCTTAGAGGAAAATTCCAAGCTCTAGTCCTCTTCTTAGTTATGCTCTCAGTCTCCTTGCCTCAGAACTCTTTTCCTGGCCTACACCTTGGTGTTGCTGCAAGGCTTGGGCTCTAGTGACCACTTGCATTGGTGTAGTGGAAGTGACACTTCCTGTGGAATCTACTACCAACCCAATAACGTTAATAGGAGTGATTTTTGGCATGTTATTGGGATTCTTTGGGCAATCTCGTAAGAGATGCTCCTTTCCGCAATCTTGACAAAAGCCCTGGATTCTTACTGACTGGGGTTGTGTAGGTGCAAGCATTGGGCAATCACAAATGCGGTGATCACCCTGAGATTGATAGCATGGTCCTCTAGGAAATGGGGGTCTTACTTGCCTAGGTTGAGGTCTAGATTTGGGGTTTGCGTACATGATGTTTGCGTAATCTGGCTCCCAACTAGGTTCACTCGGTTCTTCACTATAGTAGGATTCACCATGTTCAGGAGACTGCATGTAGTAAGCCTGGGGGCTATCAATGTGTATAGAATCAAAGCTATGGTCACTGGGGTCACTTTCTGAAAGCAATGGTATCACTAGCACTATGGCTCTATTCAAGTTCTCTTTTGCAGCTGTGAACTTTATTGGGATCACATTGGCTGGAGCTAGAGGTTGTTGGGCTAACACAGGCTGAGGCCTCTGCTGGGCCTGATATTGTGGTTGGTAGGTTTGTTGAGGCCTAGCATACTGTTGTGGTGGGTATTGGTTCTGGTATCTTCCTTGTTGTGGATAGGGCTGAGGGTAGGTTTGCCTAACTGCTTGCTTATTGTATGGGCAGTCTTGTACTGTGTGATTGTGTATCTCCGTTCTATGGTGCAGTATTGGCTACTAGGATTCACTTGGGGTTGAGCCATGATGGGACATACATTCGCCATATGGTCACCTCCGCAAGTATAGCACCGCTTAACGTATAGCACTGCTTAATTGGGGCAAATCTAGGGATTTGTTTACTAGAGACACCTAATTTTTGAGGTACTTTCTCAGCGATTTCCTCATCGTACACATTCTTCTATGGTCCTAGGGTCTTTCAAGTACACATATGATCTCAACTTTGTACTTAGCAGTCCATTTAGGAATAAAGCCACTTGTTTGGCTAGTGTGGGTAACTTAGGAATAGGGCACCTCTCTAAGTATTGCCTAAACCTTCTTTCTGTAAGTCTAAACGTCTCTTGAGGGGTTTGTTTGAAGCTATGAATCAGTGAGGAAGTATTATGCCTTATGCCACTCTTAGAGAATTCAATAATGAAAGCCTCTAAAAGTTGGTCTATGTTCCTGAAGTGTCTCTTATTTAATGGTTGAAACCATGTAAGAGCGGTGTTCCTAAGGGTTATACCAAAGGCATTGTACTGCGTGAATAGGTCCTCAACTTGTTCAGCTCTCAAGACTTGCCTAAACTCGGCCACATGATCATATGGGTCTCCTGTGCCATCGAAGTAATTCTTCATGGGTTAAACTAGTTGTGTAGGTCTCAAAGTCCTCATGTGCTCTCTAGGTCTTGGTAGAGGGAATTCATCCGCATTTCTTTGGTTTCTTGGGGCTCTAGGTCTCTCAGTTTCCACTCTATCTGTCTCTGTTGTCATCCTTTCTCTTCCCATTGGGTTAGCGAAACTCACTTCTGGCCTTTCTCTATTCCTGTCTCTTTGAGCTCCATGAGCTTGGGATGTTCCAACTCCTTGGTGGCCACATGAAACATTAGATCTTGGTTGGGGGAAAATAAATTCTCCCTTCCAAGTGTAGGCATGTCTACCATGTTCTGAGACCACAAAGATCCTCTCCGAAGTATTGTCTAAATAGGTCACTTTGCCTGGGCTATCATGATCTTTGAACTCATAGATTGTGATTGTTCCTACCTCATTTGGTTGATCAGGCTTGTACCTCCAAAAAGCTTCATCGGTCTCTCGGTTTAAGAGCAGATCCATGCTCTTATTATCCTGGGGAATCCATTCTAGTGTGATAATTATAGTAAGAACAGATTTGCCTCGAGGTGTTTTAAGCTCTCCACCTATGTTTCCTTGCTCTAGGTCGCCTAAGTCCATCTCTGGGATCACATTCCCAAATTCGTCTGTCCTATCTGGGTGACTGGGACTACATATATGGTTCCTTCTTTGTCCAAGTATGCTCCATTTTCAAACTTGACTGCTGGACGTTCTAGTCCAATGGGTTGATCTAGGTTTTTGATCTGGACCATAGATCTTCCTAGGCCGTCCTCATAGATGCTAGCAGCTAATCGGTTGGTCCTAAGGTATTCCAGCTGCGTCTTATAGGGGCCTTCTACCCTATGTAAATATGGCACACCTGAACTTCCTGTAGGTCTCTCCATATTGTGGGACATCTCAGACTCACTAGTTTCAAAGCTAGGGTAGTGAGAATGATGGCTCAACTGCTGGGCCCAAGACCTAGCAGTATGATTGACACTAGCATCTGAAGACCTAAGACTCTGCCTATCTCTCCCTAGGTGTCATCCTGATCTAAGGCTCATATGCCTAACTGAGAAAATCCAATTTTGACCCAAAGTATAACCTCGTTGCAGCTCAATTTGTATCAGTTACTTGGTTCTTTTTTAGTTTATTATCATGTTTATGATCTTGTCTGATATCACGTCGTTAGGAATACTTGCATGACTTTCCGCACTTTAAGTTGTTCGTACCACATTAAGTTCTTTTTCCTTTACAGTTATCGATCGCACAGAGAGATTATGTTTTCGCTTGAACTTGAGTGCTTAGGTAGTCTTCAACTTGATAGATGCCTATCGTCGCCCTGACTTACTCCTAGCACTACTCGCACTTATCCTAAGCTAGGAATTGACAGAGGTAGTTGAGAATATTCCAACCTCACTTGCTAATCCTTTGCTCTTTGATGCTCAAGAACCCCGTTCTCAAGCTTGCTGAATGCCCTGTCTTTGGATACTCCCTAGTGCTCTTAATGGACCTCACTTGCTGATCCTTTGCTCTTTGATGCTCAAGAACCCCGTTCTCAAGCTTACTGAATGCCCTAGCTTTGGATACTCCCTAGTGCTCTCAACAGGTATCAATTTGCACTGTGTCTTTATGGAAAACAATTCTAGAGATCCCTTAGTTTTGTTCCCCCTGGGTATGGTCCTCTTAAAAATACTATATCTAATAACCTTGGTATTAATTTTACCGTAACCAGTGGAAGTTTTTGTTTTAATCCCCACGAGCTTTCCAATGAGCCTAAGATCACCCCGAACGGATTTCGTATGAGGAAGTTATGACAGCTCAGGGTTTTGGAGTTAAAACAGGGTTCAAACAGGCTAACAGTTCACAAGATTTTTCTCAAAACACACGTGTAGGGACCTCACAAATCACTCATTCCTTGATAAGTATGCCTAAAATTTACCCCAAAAACTTGGAATAAAAAGCTCTAGAAACTTGGCCGAAAATGCCTGTCAATCGCGATCAACAGGTTTGTCAATCCCAGTTGACAGAGGTGTCCGTCGGGCCTGTCGGTCGCGATCGACACGTCAATCACGATCGACAGTGGCAATCACGATCGACAGAGTCGGTCGTGGGTCCTCTCAATCACGATCGACGGTGTCAATCACGATCGACGGTGTCAATCACGATCGACACTTTTTCCATAATTTTTGTCATGATTTCAGTCAATCGGGGTTCTATCCGTCGCGAGGGACACGTGTACACACGAATACTAGTGTCAATCGTGAAATTTCAGTCGGTCACGATCGACAGTGTCGATCGCGATTGAATGAGTCCTACATAGCAGTTCGTCTGGGTCTGTCAGTCGTCATTGACAAAGTCTATCGGTTGTGATTGACAGAGTTTGTCGATCGCGATTGACAGAGTCTGTCGATCGTGGCTGTCGATCGCGATCGACAGTGTCGGTCATGATTGATAGAGAAACACAGAATTTTTTAAATTTAAGTAGTGATTTGGAATGTGCACCTCATGTGTGTCATTGTGGTATGCTTTGTTTTACCAAATGAGCGATTTTTCTGTTGATCGCGATCGACAGAGGTCTGCGGCACAGAGACAGGGCCGAGCTTTTCCGTACATGCACAACCTGCTGGAGATGATGATATAGCAAAAACCTACAAGGAAGCTCAAAAAACATGCAAAAGTAGCGCACACAATTTGCTCTCCCGCTCTCTCTCACAAGCGGAATGAGGAAAATGGAAGGGAGAAGGTGATATGATTAAAAACTGAAATTTTTTGCGATGATGGAGATGGAGGTGGGAGATGGTGAGGATGATGATGGTGATGATGATGATGAAGTAAGAAAGAGAAAAATAAGGAAAAGTAAAGAAATTACCTACAACGCCAATGTCACAACTCTACGTCTTACCATCACACGCTCGTCCTCAAAGCTGGATCCCCCACAACGGCGCCAAAATTTGGTGTAGCTCAGTGATGAGTAGCACCTCCTTTAATGTCAATCCGGGAAGACGTGAGGATGGTATGAAGACCTCGAACAAGTGATGGCACAAGTGTATGAGTGAGAAGCACACTAACATGCACACATATACACACACACGCACACACGGCAAGAACAAAGAGAGAGACAATGGAATTCTTTTAGATTACTCAAAAGTGCTCTTACAAGTTCAATTCTACAAGCTACCCCCAAAAATGAGCTCTCTAGCTCTTTTTATAGTTTTTGACTAGCTTTGGCCCTGTCCAGACCTAGTGTTTAGCCTAGTTAAAAATTTAGGTTCTAGGGCCTATTTGGGGGCTCAAATGGAGTCTAAAAAATGTGAAAATTGATAGGTAGGTACTTCTAAAGTTCCTCAAGCTCAAGGACTCCTTGGCTTGCACAAAATGGAGCTACAAAAATATGAAATGGTATTTACAATGGCTTTTAGTGATGAACATCACTATTTTTGTAGGGATTTCTTCTAACAATTTGACATACACTTCCTGGAGCTCCCTACTTGCTCCTTCTTCTTGTGTGTCCACCTCTTTGATGTGCTCCTGTGATTTGTCCTTGACCTTCAGCTTCATGAAAAATGATGGCCTACTTGCCAGATCTTCTTTGATTGCTTTGCCTGCTTGGCCCTTCACGTTGGCTCCCTTGTCTTGTAAGTCCTTGACCGCCCTGACCACTGCCAACAACGAGTTTACCACCAAGTGCACTATTGCTAATAGCTCTGTAGAACGTATCCCATGATGATGGTAGGGTGCATAACAGCGATACTGCTTTCATCTCATTATCCATATCCATTTTCTGAGCCTGTAACTAGGAGAATATAACATCAAAATCATTTAGATGAGCAGCAACACTATCTATGTCCTTCATGTGAAGGTCATATAATTTTCTCATCAGATACACTTTACTTGATGCTGTCTCCTTTTCATATGTATTGCATTACTTCTTCCAAAGCTCCTCTGCACTTTCACAGTCTAATACTGTAAAGTAAACATTATCTGCAAGGTGCAAGCGAATGGTAGACCTAACCATTTCATCTAGCTCATCCCAATCATCTTCATCCATGTCAGTAGACTTCTTTGAAATCCCATTTACTGGCTTCCATTGCCTCCTTTGAATCAGCACATCTTTAGTCTGATTCTTCCATAGAGTGAAGTTTGTGCGATCAAATTTTCGGATCTCAAAATGGTCTTTGCCCTGCAAGTTATAGATCCTTTTCGGAACACACACACTAGACCCTGATCCACTGGATGTGCTTGAGACCTCTGATGCCATGATGATAGAGAACTCGATAGAATGATAATGGAGCTAGAAGAGTCCATACACCAACGAAAAAGCCTATCAAGGATTAAATCGACCATTGTATATTGGCTAAACCAAAAAATGTGAAAAATTTTGCTAGAGTATCTTGTGCAAAATGAGCGTATGACCATTGTCAATATATCATAAAACTGCAAGTACTGACATGTTTTCCTGCATAGTGAATCACTGACTCTACTGCATATAATCAATTACCCAAGAGAATCCAACTAGGCTTGTCGATCACCTATGAACAGCTATCAAACATCTCCTATGGTGAGGCTGGATAAGGGACCACAGCATCTGGGTGTCTCCCAATTAAGAAAACCTCACCATGACCCTCTTTATCAAACGTAAAAGGCTTTATGCAAAAACGTAACCACTATATCAATGACCACATGGACGTACATAAGCTGTATCCACAGATTTGTACATGGTGTGTATGTGCTCAATGTATGCAGTAAAATGACACTAAAAGACTGAATGCACTACCCAAAAACTATCCAACAACGCCTGCAAGTGTCTGTCAACTTTGATGTTTTAAGCTCAAAAAACCTGCATAAATTTGCAGCAACTGCTCTCACCAAAATTGAAAATCTTTCGAGAAACGTATAGTTTTATGAGTATGGATGAAAAAAATTCCCTAGAGGTTGATATTTATTGTCCAAGAAGTACAAAGAACACTCTTCTTAATGTTCTTGGACCTATGTGAAGAGAACTATGTGCAAAGGTACTCCAAAATGGCTCCAAAAGACACCCAAAAATGCTTCAAAAATAGGCTTTGAAAGCAAAGAATGAAGCTTTGAAGGACCAAAACATGTTCAAGGTAATGTCAACCTTAGTATTTCCCCTTCTTCAAACACCACAAGAGTGTAGCTTAGTGGCAAGAGATTGCCACGGTTAAGCGAGCTCTAGGGGGAACAGTACTAGGATGGGTGACCTCCTGGGAAGTACCAAGAACCTCTATCTTCCTTGATCGTTGAGGTCCTCCCTCACGCACAGCCAACAGTGCCAATGGTGACTTCGGTGACTTGGATGATAAGGTCTATGCCTTGGTCGCCGCCTTAGTCATAAGCCTTGGAGAAAGCTGGGGGGTTCAATCGCGATGCACTACGGTCCGCTCTCCTTATCGAGAGCTCCAAGATGATATCATCGGAGTAGAAAACGGACCTCCTAAGGCCGCACATGGTACTCCGCATAGAGACTGCAGAACATGCAAAAAACACACTACATAGGGGGCACAAAGACAAACTTCTTAGGTCTTACAAATGCGGTCAAACTTAGAGTCTATGAGTGACTAGGCCACTATATGTTTTATTAAAGAACATATACAAAGAAGTGTCTGGTGGCCATTTGGCCTTTCACATGGACACTAACGATAATAATGAGAACCCTAATGGTACACATTTTTGCAACAGGAGAGAAAGTCTCCTCATAATCAATACCATGGATTTGAGCAAACCCTTTAGCAGCTAACCTTGCTTTATGTCTATCTATACTTCCATCTAGATTCCTCTTGATTTTTTATATCCATCGAGATCGAATCACCTTCATAGATGGCTTGTTAGGTACAAGATCCCAAGTGTCATTCTCCTTCAACGCTTCCATTTCTTCATCCATTGCATCTCTCCAAGCTTTCCTACTTTGTGCTTCTTCATATGTGGTAGGTTCTTCATTGGTTGAATCCTTTGCAATGTAGATTGAGTGCTTGGTGACCAAAGAAGTATCACAACCATACCTCTCTGGTTTAGTCTTCTCCCTTGACGACCTTCTAAGTGGTTGATGTGAGCTCGCGGGTCCATATAAGCATCTTGCATCTTTGCTTTACCTTTGCTTTTCCATAGCTTTAGTCTTTCCAAGTCTTCTAGGTCAATCTCCAAATCACTTTCTTTAATTTGCTTTGGCTCCTTTGGTTGAAGTGATGGAAGTCATAAGGCACCTTCACTTTCTTTTCATCATCAAACCATGATTTGTTCTCATCATAAATTACATCTCTACTCACATAAAATCCTTTATTAGTTTGATTGTACAATCTGTCCTTTTTGGTTTTGGTCATAACAAATAAATATGCACTTCTCTGCCTTGGGATCCAATTTCCCTCTTACTTGAGAAGGAATGTGAGCATAGGCTAACCATCCAAAGATTTTGCAATGGTCTAGACTAGGTCTTCTTCCATTCCACAGTTCATATGGAGTGTTTCAATCTAGTGTATGAGATATGTGGCTACAGACACAGCCTCTGCCCATAGGTGCTTTGGTAGTCCCTTTTCATTGAGCATGGACCTCATAGCTTCAACAATAGCTTTGTTTCTCCTCTCTGCTACACTATTGAGTTTGGGTGTATACCTTGTAGTGACTTCCCTTTTAATGCCTCTTTCATGCAAGTAGGCATCAAATTCAGAAGGGAAGTATTCTCCTCCACCATCTGATCTGAGTCTTTTCAAATTCCTACCTATTTGGTTTTCAGCAAGAGAAATATACTTCTTAAAGCAATTAAACACTTCATCCTTGTGATTCATGAAAAACAAAATGGTCCACCTACTACAATCATCTAAAGACACATAATATCTTGAGCCTGATATAGATAGATCCTTACTAGGACCCCACACATCCATGTGCACTGGATCCAAAAGATTTTGATACACATATCCCTTCCTATTGAAAGGTTGTCTATGAGCCTTTCCGAATTGATAAGCTTCACACTTATAAATCATGTGTTGCCTTGTGATATTAGGCAAACCAAGTACACTTTGGTCCCTGCAAATTTGTTTAAGTGACCTCTCACCAATGTGAACAAACCTTTTGTGCCATATCTCCAACTCTCTGAGAGTTTGAGATCCATAGCTAAACAAAGCTATGTTCTTTGTAACTTCCACCTCAAAAGTGAAAAGCCTTCCTGTCTTTTATCCTTGGAAATCCTTCTTAAGCCTTGCCTTGGGTCTTCAACATATGCTCAAAATCTATTGAATCTAACCTGCAATACTTTTTCAACAATTTGTCCAACACTTATTAATTTTTTGGTAATTGTAGGGACATACAAGACTTTTCTTAAGAAGTTCGTATTCCCATCTGATGTCTTCACATTACCTATCTTCTCCACCGAGTGCTTTGTATCATCTCCTGTTTGCACTTCATGTTTATTGTGAGGATCTTCCAAATCAAAAAGTAAAGCCACATTTCCTACTACATGATTTGAGCACCCCGAATCAATGTAAAAGATGTGATCATCATCCTTACCCTTCTTCACTCATAGATTCATAATCAATAATGAATCTTCTTGACTTTGGTCCTCTGGATAGTTATTGTAATCTCTTCTTCCTCTATGTCCAGTTTGATAGTTGTTGTAATTGTTGTTGTAGTTGTTCTAGCCTCCATTGTATCTGCCTCTATTTGATCCATAGCCACCTCTATTGAATTCTCTTCCTCCTGAGTTCCTCTGGTTCTTGAAACATTCTTCAGTGGTATGATTAGATAAGCCACATATATTGCAAGGTTGAGATCATTGGAATCTCCCCCTGCCTTGCTTTCCACCTCTACCTCTTCCTCTAGTTCTTCCTCTACCTACGAAGTTTGCTTGGAAAGAGCTACCTTCATCTTCATTCTTCCTATTCTTTGACTTTTCCTTGACCTTAACTTTATCAAAACATAAATCAGAAGTTTGATTACCTCTTGAGGACTCACCACCTTTGCTAATATTTGCTTCATGAGTGAAGAGTTGTCCCATGACTGTGTTGAGGTCGAGTACATGCATATCCATGTATAAATCCATGGTTGTTGTTGTTGGGGATGTAAGGGTCATGTGACCTTACCCCCATATTCATATATATACATCATATATAGAGCATTGCCTCAAGAGAGATCATTATGTGGGTTTCGAGGCTCCCACACATATCCGCGCGTCGTTCCTCTCTTCTCTCTCATTCCATCTCCTCCTTCCTCCTCTTGTTCTGCACACCAAAGCCCTTCATTGGTATCAGAGCATGCTGAAGGCTGGTGTGCAAGAAGCTTCAATGGAAGCTTAGGTGAGAAGAGGTAGAAGTGCAGGTCGGCATCTCTCAACAGTAGTTCAGTATTTCGGCCGTAACTTGAGCTACAAAGCTCGGATTGATGCGTTTTAAAGTTCTGTGCGTAGCTACAGAGAGCTACAACTTCACAGAAGGGCAAAGAACCTGGTTCGGACTTCTAGACTGCCAAAAATTCGAAAACTGCAGAGTATTGTAGAAGGTGAATCTACATTGAGTAGGACAGCAAGTCGGTTTTTGAGTCATAACTTGAGTTCTACAGCTCAGAATTCGATAATTCAACTTGCTGTGAGTAGCTTGAAAAGATAGCTACAACTTTATGAAGAACTGAGATCCAGATTCTGAGTTTTAGGTTGCCGAAATTGCAGAATACAGAGCAGTACTGTTGCAAGTGAAAGTGAAATTGACAGCAGGTACTTGTTTTGTGGATATCTTGAGCTAAGTACCTCCGATTGTGGTGTTCTTTATCTCGTTACGTAGCCAAGACTTAGATCTTGAAGCTTGCTGAAGACCAAAAGTTCAGATTCAGAGGTTATCACCTCTAAAACAGCAAAACACAGAGCAACACATCTTCACTAATTGCACTTGGAGGTTGACTTTGCTTTGGAACTTCTTCGAGAGAGAATTTTTGGTGTGCAAGCTCTTATTTTTAGAGCTTCAAGGCATTGCACATGTATGATCATTGTGGTAGCTCCTCCATATGAGAGTAGAGCATGATCTTGTCACGTGTTTGGCATGTAAGATGACATTGTGGTAACTCTTTTTTGAGGTTTATGTCATCATGAGTTTGATCATGGATGTATAGTAGCATTGTGGTTTATAGCTTGCTTATGCCACTTGGTTATGGATTTACTTTTCGGTTGCGTATACAATTCTGTGAGAGATTGATTGGATCTTAGTTGGTACTTGTATCTTTGTTTTCTTTGCAGGTACATGATCCAGATTGGAGCCTCAGTAACACGTTTGTTTGTCACCGTTATTAGCATTTGGTCATTGATTGATATCTATTTGCCAGTGTGATTCTTGGCATATGTGGATGGTGATTCCCACATGGTTTATTTGGTTCAGAGTCCGTTTTACAGAGGAGATGCTGTCGAAATTTCATCGGCTTTTATGCTAGAAGATAGCTCTAGTGGATCTTGAAGCTTGTGAGATAGCTTTGGATCATTGTTTATCTCCATTCATTTGGACTTGGTCACAGGTTATTTGTGATAGGTTGGACCATCTTGCAGGATTCATTCTTGAGTGGGAGATACATCACCATTGTATTGGCGTGTATTGCCATTAGCTTTTTGGCACATGTAGTTGCCATTATCTTTGCTTGGATCAGTGACAGGTGGTGACAGGTTACTCATTGTTCTTTTGCGATTGGTTATCTTGTTTGATTGCTCAGTTTACAGGGGATACTCTGTCAAAATTTTCCCAGGATTCTTTCACCTCTACTTCGTCACTTTGGAGACTTGGTGAGCAGGGTTATGCTCATGGTTTTATGTGCATGCTAGATGCATGGTTATGTGACAGGTGGTTCACATGGTTCCTTCTCCATCGAGATATTTGTGATGTGAGTTATGCATATGGATATGCAGGTGTGATCCTATTGAGGATAGAGTATTGTTTCTAGTCTCTTGTTACATTGCTAGTCTTGGATTGCCAGCATGGTGTCTTCTCGATTTGATGGCACTGACTTTCCGAGATGGAAAGCTCAGATGTGGCATACATTGGTTCATGCAGGGTTACACATGTATGTGCATAGAGATGCACAGAGGCCTCGTGACATGCCCGACTATGTATGGATGGATATGGATGCATTGGCCAGCTCCACTATTCGATTACAGCTTGTGGATTCTATATATGAGTCTGTTATGTATGAGGAGACGAGTAGTGCATTATGGCAGAGACTACATGATATGTATGCGAGTCCATTGACTCATGTGAGACATAGATCACATCGACGACTTCGATGTTGGCATTGTGGTCATGAGGGCCATATTCGATGACGTTGCTTCAGGCGGATGCGACGACGACGTCAGAGATATGCACATGATGCAGCTCAGGTAGTGGTTTCAGGAGAGTCTATGGTAGTTGATTATGCTAGTGATGTCGATATCACTTTCTCCTATGCTTCATCTCAGGATTCCTCTTGTTCATTGGATAGCACACATATGGTTTGGTTGCTTGATGCATTAGCCACTTTTCATGTTACTCCACATCGTGAGTGGTTTTGTCGATTCTCAGGTGAGAGTCGTGGATGTGTGCACATGCCTGATGGTATGATATATGACATTGAGGGTGCAGGAGAGATATGCCTTATGCTACCTAGTGGAGCATCACTTATGCTCAGACATGTACGCTATGTGCCTTCATTCCCTATGAGCTTGATTTCAGTTAACCAGTTACAGGAGAGCAGATGTTATGCATTCCTTGGCGAGCATCATTTTCAGTTGCAGTTGGGACAGCTTATGCTTGTCAGAGGTGCAAGGATTGGGCACATGTATCCACTACAGGTACTTCATGTGAGAGACAGTCTCGTCTCAGTGGGAGTTCAGCCTTATGTGCGATGTGAGAATCTTCATGTCTCATTTTATCTACCTACATATAGGTCTATTGACATTCTTGATGCACATGTATGGCATGATTCAGATGCTCAGATGGATGCATATGTAGAGCATGATATAGATGCTTATGATGCTTATGTTGAGCATGACTTTGTTGATCATATGGATGCTCATGTAGAGCACACTTTGGATGATCAGTTGGATGCTTTAGAGCATGATGTGGATGCTCATGTAGAGCATTGTGATGATACTCAGTTAGAGTTAGATCATCAGTTTGACCTTGGTGTTGATGTTGTGCAGTTAGCTCATGTGGAGCATGATGATATACTTGGTGTGGTAGAGCAGGATAGCTCTTATGATACACAGCGTATACCAGAGCATATTAGCTCTCAGGATGCACAACTAGACACATCCTTGGTTGATAGGATGATTGATCTAGATATTGATGAGTCATCTATCATGCAGTCATTCTTGGATTCGCTCATGCTAGATGTTGACACAGATATGCCAGGACCTGTTGGTCTTGATGATGGTGCTTTGGATGCCTTGGATACAGGCATGGCTGGTATACTTAGGCTAGCCAGGATAGCAAAGGTTTCGTCAGCATTCGGGAGTCTGATGTATGAGTTATTATGCTCGAGACCAGACATTGCAGTTGCTATTGGAGCATTTGCACTTGGAGTTGTCAGTCGTTCGATGATTGACACAGGCATAGAGCGAGTGGGAGCTTTGCAGGAACTTCATGAGTTCTTGCATCAGTCAGATGTGAGCTCGACTCTTATTGGTATGAGTCTAGAGAAGTTTGAGGTGCATGGATACACCTTGTTCGAGGCAGTTGGTGTAGGCTGATCTGGTATGGGTGGAGATCCGGACTCTTCGTGTACATTATTGTATAGTCCTACATCATTCTTTGTATATGTTACCACTTATGGTCACATTGACCCTTAAGTGAGAGATTGTTGGGGATGTAAGGGTCATGTGACCTTACCCCCATATTCATATATATACATCATATATAGAGCATTGCCTCAAGAGAGATCATTATGTGGGTTTCGAGGCTCCCACGCATATCCGTGCGTCGTTCCTCTCTTCTCTCTCGTTCCATCTCCTCCTTCCTCCTCTTGTTCTGCACACCAAAGCCCTTCAGTTGTGAATGACTCCCACTTTTCATCTGCTTTGATTCCATTTATGATTTGTCTAATGATTTTCTCCTCTTCAATTACCTCTCCAATGCTTTCAAGTTGGTCAGAAATCTCCTTCATCTTTGTGACATAATCAGTTGCACTTTGCTTCGGGCTTTTCTTCATTGTTCTGAACTCCATCCACAGTTGGTTCTTCCTTGCTCGAGTGTTGGAGGAGAAGAAAGAAGCAAGTGCATTCTAGGTTTCTCTTGATGTCTTGCATCCCTTGACATGAGGTAAAAGAAAATCAAAGATTGAATTTAGAATATAGGACCTTGCAAGTGCATCCTTTGAACACCAATTTGAAAGTCTTTCCACTTCTTCATGTGATGGTTGCCCTTTGTTCCTCATGGTTCGCATTGCTTCATCTCCAGATATGAATCCATATAGATTCCTCCCTTGAAGGTAAGTCTCCATCCTTAGAGACCATTTTGGATAGTTGTTTCTATCCAATTTGTCAATTGTTGATGGAAATCCATCTCCCATGTTGATTGACTATGCTCTGATACCACTATGAAGAGAGATGGTGGATGCAATCCGAAGATGAGTTGGTGCTCCTACAACTGGCTTCACACCAGCTAGCGGAGACTTTAGAGTTTCTTAGTAGACCCTTTGAGCTTCCTAAATCCACCAAAAGATCAGCCAAGTACTTTGGAACATGTATCTCAAAAGTTTAAGTCAAGACAGACTAGTTGCAAAATGACTAGCTCCCAAAACTTGCTATTTTTTAACATACACCTGTTGGAAAAAATGAACAGTGCTCTCAACCTGATAGGAATTAGAAACATTCCTTTTGGGCATAGCAAAAATATTTAGAAAGATTACCAATCCACGTTAAAACACATCAATTCATGAACTAAAAGGTGAGAAAAAGTTTTATCAAATTCTAGAACATCCCTGTCATTCTCGGGGCTGTGCAGAGATAGACCAGTTAGCTGTAAATAGCAGATTTCACCCAACTTATAAATCCAGTGAGCATAAAATTGTGTCTATAAAAACTAGGCTTAGCAAGAAATTCAACGCACTTTAGAAATCTGAAGAAAAGTGAGTAGAGCTCGAGATATGAGTCTCTGAAGTTACTATTTTGAGTGAGTATAGTAGAGAACAAAACATAGAAGTAGAGAATGATGAATGTATAGATTCACATATGATTACAACCACATTGGCAATGAATATTTGTAGAATGGGAGTAGAATGCTAGAGCTATGGAGTTTGCTCTTAAATCTCTACAAAATGACATGAAATGGTCATGTACAAGGCTTGCTAATCACCACTTCCTTCTTGCTCTTTTTATAGCTACTTTTGGAGGGAGTTTTGAATTCAAATTCGAATGGCTCCACTTAAAAGTGATCCCCAAAGTTAGGACATATTCCCTTAGCTCACTAGTTTGTGGTTTTAGGTAGTTGGGGCCATGAATTCGCTTTTTACATCATGGATGACTTAAGCCATTCTTTCTTTTACAATTACAAGAGATAAAATGTACTCTTTTATAAAAAGTGTTCATATGCCTACACATATGACTAAAAATGAACATCATATCAATCAATATCAAGCATGTAGTCTTGGTTAAAATGCACCAACAAGTTAATCCTCTATTCAAGTTTCTATTGGCCAACATTATTCCAAGATGCCAAATCTATGTGAAGAAGTGTCATATTTTCTAGAGAATAAAACACTCAATTAGAAAAGGTGAAATGCATTTGAAACCATTAATGTCCAATAGAGCCTTTAGAAAATGGGGATTGGATTTTATTGGACCAATCCATCCTCCAACTAAAAACTCTCATGCAGAATACGTCATTGTGGCAACTAACTACATTAGGGGAAAACTGAAACCTACATGGGCCTTGTAAGGATCCCTAATTTTTAGGGATTAAGCTTGATTCTATTCTTGTTTAAGTGGATAAAGTGCATTTAATAGGGCACTTTTAGTAGGCTAGAGTAGGCTTTTTTTTTTTAGACTTTACTAGGCCCCTCTCTTTCTTCTTCTAGAGAGAGAGCAAGAGAATTTACTTTCCACATCATCAATCTCATGCATGTATTTGAATAACAAAATGTTTTTTTTAAGTCTCATTTTCAGTGTATATTTACTCAAAAGGGCCCATTTTTTAATAAATATGTTAGAAGTCACTTTTTTGGACTCACATTTTAAAGTTTCTTTTAGAAAAAGTATAATTTTTAAGCTCCCTTCAAAAGTAAGTGCGACATCATCAAATCCATGACTATGCTTCCCCCAAAAAATGAATTTTTTCAAATTTCATCATTTTTTTCCATACACAGTGCAAAAATACACTTTAATCCATACACATACAAGAAAACACATTTTTTGAGAAAAACATGTGCTTTAGAGTCCCTTCCAAGCACTTTCCTACTTTGTTTTGTATATTCTTGGTCATTAGCAAAGATGGTGTTGACATGTATTACAAACTTCACAATAGAACATCCTCATGCTCATGCATCAACAAGTATCCATGTTTGTGTGCCTAGAGAGTTTGCTCCAAATACACAATGCAACAATGATGTCCATTCTCAAAACGAATGTCATGCAGCTGGTGAAAAGGGTATTGATCTTTGGACTCATGGTTCACTATATCCTCGTGATCCAATATCTTCATACCATCCAACATTCCATAACCTCTCAACTTTACTTCAGTTCATTGGTGTAGGTGAATCTGGACTATTAGGTTATTGGAATTGATTATCTACACATTCACATGCTACTGTTAAGTATTGGTTCCAACAATATCAACCCCATCATATGAGGCTGGTCACTTTAGAAAGCACAATCATATCTTTACAAAAACAACTTGCAGATTTTGAACAAGATATGGAAGCAAAGGAAATCAAACTTGCAAAGTTAAATGCAAATCTCCAACAGTTGAAAGGGACTCCACTTGGTATGAGATATAGGAAAAGAGCATTGTCATACTTTGAAGCTCTTTCAATAGGTGGCTGAGCATTCAAACAACGTGTATATGCAACAAGCTGAGTGTTTGTTTTACCTTGAGATGTTTTGATGAAGGTTTGTGATGGAAGCTTTCATTATGCAGGTCATTTATTCAAGACATAAGTGCTTCACCAACAAAACAAGATCAATTTAGGCTGATGAATAGTTGTATAAACAGAACACAAATCACTTATGCTATAGACACACCCATAGGAAAGTGCATTAGAGTTGTCGTTGAAGCCAAGTTTTCAGAGAAGTTAAAAAACTTATCTAAGTGAAAGATGTGCAGGCAATATGTGACAAAGTGGGCATCAGTAGAAATGGGTGTACTACAATGTACACCCTTCTTAGGAAAGCCTTACAGGGACAAGGTATTTCTCAAAGTATATTTCCATGCCCATATCAAGTGTCTATCAAGAAAAAAAAACTCCTAATGAGGATGTGACTCATACCATTGGACAATATTTATTCATAGAGGACACTATGCATACCTCTGTTTAACATCCAAATATTCCCAAGAAGCAATCAAAGATCCTTTCTACACAAGGATTTACTTACACTAAATTCAACAATATATTTGTGGATCTTCAGCAGCTTCAAAAAGCAATGGGTCACTTTTATAGTTCAACAATCGAAGGTACCCCTACTACATTTTATTTCTTGTTGAAGTAGTAGTGCATTCAGGTGATACGTTAAGGTAATGTTTCCTCTTTTGTGCAGACTGTAATGATAAATTAAACTTCATACTAAAGCTTGATGAGTGCCAAATTATAACAAGTGAGCAATTAGAAAGGTTGAGTGTGAAACTAATGAATGTTATAGACCATGCAATGGGTGATAAAACTTTAGGATTGGCTTTCCATTTTACTTATAGTGTGCAATCAGAGAGAGATATCTGTTGGTTAGGTGCTATAGAAGTTACCAAAGAAACAAACAATGTTATTTCATGGATTTTTAGTAGGACTCCATGGAATACAAAATTAATCTCTTCTCAAATACATGGGCAAATGTTTATGTAGATGATATAGGTGATTTTGAGGTAGAATGGCATTTTGGTGGAGGCTGTAAGAGTATAAAATGCATGTTAGGTTGTAAAAAAGGAGAATCTTCTCTCTATCCTTATGCATATTGTACACAAGATTACAAAGGATCTAAGAGACAGTCAAAACGTGCAAGGGCATTGATGAGAGTTGATGACTCTGAAGAATTGATGACATAGACTCATGGAATTGTAGGGAATGGGAGATATCACTTTTGCGGTATCCAACGTTAGAAGACCCGAGTCATGAAAAAATAAGCAATGATTCGAACCCACCCCATTATTCTATTGCCATTGGTCAATGTTCACTTTTGTACTTTGCATGCATTCATGAGGATCTTTGATAGGTTTCTGAAGCTCCACATTGAATATGCATTTGCAATGAAACCACTAGAGAGGTCTACAATAGAAATCCAAAAAATAGAAGATCTTCTGAATTCTATTGTTTGTCATGGTGTCCATGTATATTTAGTTGTTAAGAAGTATGGTGATTCTCAAGAGATTTTACAGAAAGTTCCAATGAGTGGGAAGAAGGAAAGACATTTCTTTAAAAGAGATGTGAATAGTCAAGATGAAGGGAAACGGGAGCTTTGGAAATGCCTCTATTCGATTACAATAGACAATGATAGCCAGGTTGATTTCATTAATAAGCGAAAGAAGGTTTGGTCATCCTTAAATCAATTGTTACATTTGATGGGTTTGGATTCCACTAATGCTTCACAACGAGAATTATTTCAAGTGACTTTGAAGGAGCTTACATAGTCATTTATCCTATCATGGGGAGAAAACAACATTACACATTACATAGTAAGTTTCACTTACAGTTTTTTATTCGGTCTTAAATACCATGTGTATATCTTATTGAACACACCATAGCATATTCTTTTTGCACTTGGAGCATATTTTATGAATCGATACGGATCACTAGACATTTTTAGTACACAAGGAATGGAGAAGTCACATTATAGGGCTAGAGGTGTTTACTTTAAAAACACTCATCATGGGGGTGGCCTACTGTAATCGAACTATTTAGAAGAAATGTTCAACTAGTTTTTACGTACGACATTTGCTAGAAAATATGCAGTGGAACGAGCATGTGAGTCACCCATAGCAAAACATTCAAGAAAGATACAACATGATATTGCAAGAGAGAAGTGGATGTCACCATCAAGACCGCTACATCATGCCCAATGGCATGCACAAAGAGACCATGATGGTTCTTTTTGGAAATAGTTTCTCGAATCTCAAAATGCATTATTTCTTATCAAAATATTTTTTGGTTTTAAATTCTTTTTTCTTCAAATATTTTTTCAATTCTTTCATATCATGCTGATTTTTTTTATTGTTACTATTAGTTTTTAAATGTTTTTTTGAATATTCTTTTTATTTTAAAACTATTTTTTATCCATTTAAATGTGAGCATGACAAATCTTAAGTGAAAGGCTATAAATAGAGGTGTCCTTATTCATTTTACCACTTTAGATCCTAAGAGAATGGCATGCACGAAGCAGACTCCTAGAAAGGATCATGTCATCTACCCTAGCCATGTGCAAGGTACTAAGTACCCACCATGGATGAAACCCCACAAGAAGCGTCGAACCACAAGCCACTCTTCTAGATGAAACATAGGAGCAGGCACACACTCTGGTAGCATTCCATCATAGCTGAATGAAGCTTCACAACAAGAGAGAGATGTAACACAAGAAATGAAACCTTCTCCTTCTATATCTGATGATGAGCCCCCACGTAAGACATCATTCAAGGCAAGGTGCAAACAACAAGGAAGGAGACAAGTTGTAATGGATTCAACATCAAATTTAGAGATTTCCTCAGATGAAGAAAGTGTTAACAAGCCACCATGGAACCATGATCACATCCCAGTGAACCATTGAGTAACACAAAGAGGCAAGACACTCCCTATAGGACAAAGACAAAGACCAACTGATGAAGAAAGAGAGCAAAGTTGGGTAGAGTAGGTAAATGATGAGGCAGGACCATCTAGGTTTGCTCCAAGAAGAAAGAAGAACCATCAACCATGTCGTAGACCACAATGACCACAATGCAACATCCCTCCAAATGCAAGAGCACTACAATGGTGTAGAAAGCAAACCAGAGCCTTTGTAGAGATTCGACATTATCAAAAGTCTGTGGATCTTCTTATTCTACAAAGGCCATTTGCAAAGTTGTGAAGGAAGAGCTTCAAAGCTATTGCATTGGACTTTGTATTAAGGAATATCCATTGAGACACTCCAAGTAGCTACAGAGGTGTATCTAATCTCAATGTTTGAGGACTCTAACTTGTGTGCTATCCATGCAAAGAGAGTGACAATACAACCTAAAAATCCTTAACATTTGTAAACTCTCCTGTTTAGAGAACTTTTTGTATATCCTAAATGATTAATATAATCTTTTTCTCATTATATTTGCTCTCCAAAGTGTTTACCTCTTAGTGTACATGTTTTGAAGTCTTTTTCTCCTAGGTATCTAAAAATGTTTCTTTGCCATTGCAGATGAGTATCTTATTCTTCCACATTGTTTATCAAGTTAAGAAAATACACATGGGGTGTGTATTTTCTGACTAGAGTGCTTGCAATGGCCTTAGAATGCAAAAAAGAACGCCTACCATAGAAATGCAAGATTGGGCCTTGCAAATGTTTTATGGGGCCCAATCCCATGTTTTTGTGACAGGCCTTTTTAGACTATTCTAGGCCATCAAGCCATATGGCATGGAAATTGGAGGATATGGTCTACCTTATCTAAGGTGCGATTCCTACAAAACCTTTGTATAATAGAGCAATAAGCCTGATGCATACTTACATGTACTTATACCTTGATGCATGTTTATATGCTTCCATAGGACTCCAAATGTTCTCTACTCATTGCACATCCTAAAAGTCTTCCACACTGATCCCCAAGTTTAGCTTATAATTTATGTACATGTACTTTCAATATTGTGCCCATAGTGCTTGCAATGGCCTAGGAATGCCAAAAAAAGGCATGCCACAGAAACAAGGGGATGGGCCCTACAAATGTTTTGCAGGGCCCATCCTTGCGTTTCTATGGCAGGTCTTATTTTGGCATTTCGAGGCCATTTGCAAGAACTTTGGGTTCCATCAACTCAAAGGAAACAGTGATTTAACTATGCAAAACATATGAAGTTGTCAAAAACATAATCACATGGAAATTGAAAAAACATAATTGGTATAATGAATTCTTACAATTAGCTCTTGTGCTTGAGCCTCTCCACTACATTCTTTCTTCTTTGAAAAGATAATGGCAATTGGTAAGTCAAAATTGATTGGGATATTAAATGGGGGTCTATCAATCCAAGACCCAAAGCTATTCCTATTTGACCTAATATTTTTCCTCTAAAGTTAACTGCTAGGATAGTGAGGGCAAAGGCCTTCCTAACCAAAATTACACTGTTGGTCCCTTGCATTATTGTAGATAGGCACAGAAGTTTGCTCAAGGACTTCAAACACCAATTCATGAAGTGTCCTTGAGGGGAAAAGTCCTTGTGGATAATTAAAAAATCTTCCTTTGGTAATTTTCAAATGTAGTTTGCCAAGGAAGAGCCACTGCCATGGACAACCTGGTCATCATCACTCCTTGCCGCAAATTTATCGACTTCAATTGCTTCTTGCACATAGGCATTTAATGAGTATAAATATGAAACATAGTGAGTCATAAATCTCATTAGATACTTGCGCCTTGAAGCCTATCTTCAACCTCTCCTCTTCCCATTGCATCTAGTGGAATGGAAGAGTGAACCATGCCAATTTGCTCCACAACAAGGGATATTGGAATCTTCTTCTCCGAAATTCTTTCCCTTGTTGCGGATAAATCCTCTTCAGTGGCATTTTGGTTTGCATCACTCAGAATCTCCTCGCACAGAAATGCAATGGTTTCTACAACTGAATCACCAAATGGAATGGTTGTTTTTTGAATTCTATAAGAAGCGTTGTCCATGGAAACATCCGCGATTGAGCAAAAAATACTTAGACATTCATCAAAGCATAGTCCAAATGCCTTCTCAATATCATGTAAGAATAACAATTCTTCTCGATCAACAAGCACCACTAAAAATATTTCCATCTCTACCTCTCGTAGAGTGGGTTCCAAGGGCTGTAAGTTGAGGGTGTACTACTTTGTGAACTACTAGCTTCCTTCAATTTGTCCACTATCCCTTGCGGAAATTGTCTAATAAAATTTTCACTCTCTTCTAATAAGTTGAGAGCTTCTATTCGCGATTCCTTTTTATCATCTACAAAAAGTCAAGTAACAAGATGGGATAGGTCCATGGGTGTAGGTTTGGGCTCCTCATTGACAAAAAATATTGTTGTCACAACATAGGATAGATATTTTCTTCCCATCTTCCTCTTCTTATTTGATTGCTTAATTAATGGCACTATTGATGGATATGATAAATCTCCAAAAGACAAGATATACTTGAATTTCGAACACTTCTATATGAAGAATAACTCAAAACCTTCTTCAATTTTGGAGAGTCTTTGCCAAATTATGAATCTCTATCACTTTTGTGAGTTATAGCTTCACTTAGAAAAGTGTGCTTCACAAAAGTTGTTCATTGATTGACGAAATGATTAAAGTTTTTTATGAAACTTTGACACAACACTTATCTAGTGTTTTTGCAGCTAGTACATGTGAAAGTTCTTCAAAGAACTTATAAGACTTCATATTTACTTCAATAAGTAAACCTATGTTTGAAATAGGCTTTCTCTGTAGGCAACTTTTACATATGCAACTTTAACTACTTGGTTCTCTCAATCTACAAACCATTTAATCATATTCTTTGAGACAAATGGATTACCTTCCAGCTTAGATTTTGAGTCCTCATTTGTGTAAAACTTTACATTCCACCTTGAGATCTGGCCAAATCTTTGATAATCGAGATTGCACCTGTTTCAGAAGTCGCTTAATACATTTATACATACAAATGTTCCTACTCACAATTCTCTTAGCCTATTTGCAATTGTACTCTCAAAACTTAACCATAGATGTGTTGACTATGGACTTAGACACGTACAAAAGTATTTCTAAAATGATCAAGCGCAGAAGGAGAAATGGAGAAAAGAGCATGACACATTTCTCTGAAATTTTATTATATTCACTCATGAAAACATATGATGGATGAATCTCATACATTCATCACCTTTTTTTCTCTTCTATCCATCCATACTTCCTCTATATCTCTTCTCACACATATGTCTCTGTAGCTCAGTGATGAGTAGCACCTCCTTTAATGTCAATCCGGGAAGACGTGAGGATGGTATGAAGACCTCGAGCAAGTAGCGGCACAAGTGCGTGAGTGAGAAGCACACAAGCATGCACACACATACACACACACATGCGCACACACGGCAAGACAAAGAGAGAATCAATGGAGTTCTTTAGATTACTTTCAAAATGCTCTTACAAGTTCGTTTCAATTACAATCTAACCTCAAAAATGAGCTCTCTAGCTCTTTTTATAGTTTTTGACTAGCTTTTGGCCCTGTCCAGACCTAGTGTCCGGCCTAGTTAAAAATTAGGTTCCAGGGCTTATTTGAGGGCTCAAACGAAGTCTAAAAATTATGAAATTTGGTACGATGGTACTTCTAATACTCCTCAAGCTCGAGGACTCCTCGGCTTGCACAAAATGGAGTCTAATCTACCAAAAACGGGATTTACAATGTTTGTGTAGTGATTAAAATCACTTGGGTTGTACATAATCTATGGGAAAAAATGATCTGGCCTTGTTGCCGTATTGTGCATGACTCCTTTGTTGCTTTGTATGCCAACACTCCCCCCTTCCTAGCGTCTGTCGTCCCTGACAGACCTTTGTTCGCGCGGGTGGTCGATGTAATATTGGATGACATTGGTGGCCAGTTCATGTTCTCCTATCCTTAAGCCTCTTGCTAGATCGGCTTCCAATGCCTCCCAATTTATTGCACCGGGGGTTTCTGGTTGCGGGGTGGTGTAGTACTCTGAATACATTGCTTGTTCACAAGCAAACAGTTGAAGCAGATGTGTCGGCTTTGGTGCGAAAATCTCCGAGTGGTACTCCCAGAAACCTGATCTGAACATTTCTTCGAAGGTCTGTTTGTAGCAGGCGGGGAGGTACTTGATGCGTGCATGCCAAGCGTAAGCCACACGGATACTGGGGGTGGTGCTCATGTCATACACCAAGTCGTAATTTCCATTGCTAAACCCCGGAAGACGTACCTGTGGTGCGGCTGCATTTCTAAAGGTCTTCAGCACTACTTGCATCATATCTAAGATTTTAAGCATCATTTGCGCTGCTACATCTTGCATGGGCTTCAAGCGCGTCATCCAGTGGCGAATGGTCCCCATCATATATGCTACCGATGGTGGTCCTTGTGGTTGCGCGATGTACGGGTAGTTCAGCCATTCCTTGCATTGCGCATTGTTCTGTACCTTGATATTAAATGCCTTCCACGACCTGCGGCGGGGGACTGGACCGTAGCATGGGTTGTACAGGAGGTGCAGCGGCGCGTTGTTCCATGTGCGTAGCATTTCTGGATAAGTCTCTAAAAGTTTCTGCCGCCATGTTGGTTGACGAATCTTGCCTTTTCGCACCTCTGGAGGAAGGTCTTCGGGTTGAAATTGGGTCGCAAAAGTAGGAATCTGACCCGTGACTCTTTGTATTTCTGCATTATAATCAGCCAAGATGATATAATATGGCCTGTACTGGAGTTCCGATGAGAGAATCAGGCGTCTCGATGACAAGTTCTTGAAGTAATCTGATTGTAAAACAGTCTCCTCTATGACCCTCATAGCCTGATTTTGCACTACAGTGCGCTCTTCATGCGAGGTCCCTATTTCCTCCACTTGTCGTAACCATGGCGGCCGTGGTGCCTCGAACGTGTCCTGCGCTTCTTCTGTTTGTTGGCCTCCTGGGAATGGTTGCGGATCATATTCTTCATCAAACGTTTGTTCCACAAGAATTTGCACAACTTCTTCGTCCGTGGGAGCCTCCGGAGGGGAAGATGACCTCTCATATTGTAGTAGGCGTGTTTGCAATTCAGTTACCTGTTCCTGGAGATCTTTTATGGCCTCTGCGTCTGAGAGAAGTGAAGCCGCAGAGGGGGTGGTTGGGGGGGCAGCTGCTGGTGCTTGTTGGTGTTCCTGCTTTAGTTGTCCCAGCTCCTCCGATAGCTTATCATGTGCTTCGAGCAGCATGGCATAATCTTCCAATATAATCTTGATATTATCGGGGGTCACTGCTTGAAACTTGGATGGGCTGATGGGTGCCCCCGGTGTGCTCTCAATAGCTGCCTCCAGGTTCTCTTGATTTTGTATTTGCAGACGTCTGTTCTCTTCCTGAGCAGCCGCAAGATGGCGTTTAAGTAGCGCCATATTTCGCTGAAGTTTTGAGTTGCGTTCCAGCTGTGTTCGTAGGTGACCTTCTACCACCTGCACTGCTTCCTGATCTACGTTCTGTAGCTGTACCTCCAATATATTATGGGCGTCTTGGAGGGTTTGGAACTGTGTGTGGAGGCGAGCGTTCTCCTCTTCTAGTACCGCAAGGCGGAGCTGTAGTGTCGCTGAGTGCTCTTGCAGGCGTGCGTTTTGTTGCTGGAGCTGAATGTAATCTGTTCTTAAATTTGATATACAAGCCAACATGGTGTCCAATGCATTACCTATTGATGAGTGGGGGGTGTTTACCGTGGAAGATGCATGGGAAGGGAATTGGGGAAGGGAGACAGTGAATGATGTGTCTACGAAAGTTGTGTGTGTGGGTGAAATTGGTGGAGGGGGAATGGGAGGAGGTGAAACCGTGGGTGGAGGTGCCGTGGGTGGTGAAATGTCCATCCCTTCAGGAGTGGGTGTTAGTGTGGGGCCTGCCATATACACTGGTATGGTAGGTGGTGTGTGTGTGGAAGTGGTGAATAGATGTGAAGTGGGGTGGGGAGCTGAAAAGACAGGGAATGGTTGAGGGCCTGGTTGAAAAGCCCTAGCAAAGATGTCCTGGAGGGATTGTAGAAATGGAGAGAGGGATATCGGGGGTTGGGGTCGTAAATTTGAGGAGGGCTGAAAGGGTTGCGTGGTAGCAGGGAAGCCCATGAATGTGGATCTAGGGTCAGGATGACCCGTGGCTGAGGGCGTTGGGGATGGTTGCCCTAGGGCAGGGTCTAGGAGGGGTTCGGCGGATTGTGTAGTGTTGGGGTTGTCTTCGAAGATAGGATTATCAGTGGTAGAGAATAGGGTGGCACTGGAGATCGGAGTACGGAAGATGAAGGTGGGGTCGGTGGGTTGAGTAGTCGATGTGGTTTCTACTGTTTCTCTTCTAGGAGGTGATGGTGGGGGAGTAGGTGGTAGTGGTTCGGTGGACTCCTCATGGGTGGCTGGGTGCTGTTGGCTAGCTGTTTGGGAGGTTGTTCTGATAGTTTCAGGTGTAGTAGTCGGCTCTTCTGCAACTGTAACGGGAATTTGTATATTTTTACCTGGGCGAGGTCGTGTCTGGAACCTTCGTGGGTCATATTGAACTGAAGGCCTCTGAATGGCAGTGCGCACAGCTTCTACAACTCCATATGTTTCTGCCATCAATAAGAGACCTTCCCTGTACTCTGAGTCAACTCCCGCTTCTTCCAACAACTGAGTCATAAGTACTCTGCTGCTCTGTTCAGTGAGTAATTGCTGCGATCGTACTCTTTCCATAATCTGATACAGCCTTCGGAGTTCTGCTGTATATGCTGGGGCTTCAGTGGTCTCTTCTTCATACGCTGCTTCTTCTTCTGGGTGTCCGTGTTGTTGACTTTCCTGAGTGTCACTCCAATGGACATGTCTACCGTCTGTAGACTTTCTTCTTCTTCGTGAGGATGTGCCCTGCTCCTTTGCCTCTGAGTAAAACTCCACATCAGAGAATTGTGTGCTTTGTAGGAATGCTTCGAAATCCTGGGGGTCCAGTCCTTCAGCCTCTCCAGTGGCAGCAAATTCGAATTCAGGGGTGACAGGAGGAGCCGATGGGGTAGGTTGTGTCGTAGTGTCGGATTCCGACCTGGGTATCCTAATGGTAAAGGGAGGTACCGTGCCCTCTCTTAATGGTGATGCCTCAGGAGTAGTCAGGACTTCCCTTGTCTGGACACAAGGGATCGCGCCCCTCATGCGCTTGGACTGATGTGTGGATGTCTTGAGCCTTTTAAACATTTGTAATTGTGCCCAAGTTAAGGCACGCTCAATGGGGACATCATATGCCAAGCATCAATAAATGATGCGTGTGAGTGCACAGCATCCGTTCACCACTAATTTCCTAGATGCCCGTTTGTTTGCTTCATACAACTGATCTATAATCCACACTGGTAGCTTAATAGGTAACGCACCTGCTTCCGCCAAGTAGAGAGCAAACCAGATCTTCTTGTGTGGTTGCGTGAATCGGTCTTGACCGGGGAAGGCGACGTGTTGCATGCACATTCGGAGAGGGATGGACACATTTGGGGTGAGTGCTGCCATGTCTTTCAGCTTCACTAGTTTCCTGTCCTTCATGTTGGTGGGAACGAGAGCATCCTTTTCTGAGGGTACATGCGTGCCATGCATATTTAAAGCATCACTCACCAGCTCCACAGTAAGTTCAAACCTCTTCAACTCGTTGTTGCCCAGCAGTGAGGGGAGAACAAATGATCCGGGTTGGTCCTTATCTTCATGAGCTTGTAATGTGGAGACCAGATAATAACATCGGAGGAGATCGGGTTTAGGTAGTGGGGCTTCAAAATATTCTGCCAATCCTGCTCGTTGCCATATGGTCTGGAGATCTTCGGTGTTCTGTAAAGTCTCGAACTCCTTGGAGAAAAATTGGAAGCGCATCCATGATCTGTCATACTCGCATTTAGACTCCCAGATATACTTGGCCTCACCTAATGGACCGGGCATGCCATTGAACCAATGAGAATTGGCATGAACTCTTTCCGTGATTCCTGTAGGTGGATCTGGCACCGGGAGTTGCTGAAGGTGTTGCATCTCCACTGGTCGTTCCGTCGGGGGCACATCCACGGGTATACTATCCACATCAATTCCCGCAGTAAGTATTCCCACTTGTGAGCCCGAACCTGTCGCTTCTGCCATTTTACTGTTTGTCTTCTGATTCTGTGAGAATATAGAAGCATGTGTTAACATCGTAATGGACAGAATAAATCCGTTGCTGTCCCCGTTACAACATTAACATGAGGCAGGTGATGAGTTAGTGGTTAGTAAGTGCACGAAGACAGTGAGTGTAGTTAACGTTTGTGTATTCCTAGGAGACTAATGCCGTTACTAAGTGGGGTGAATTTACAAATCGGGGTCGGGGGGTTTATTACAGGTCTTAGACTGCCAAATGCAGTGGATGGGCTTTGCTTTCGGTTTCGTAGGGACTCTAGAGAGCTGTGTCGGTGTCGCCGTTTGGGAATGGGGCCTTTTAGGGACCCACTTATAAGTGATTTTATGCATGCTCATGGGTCTTGGTGTGTTCCTAAGTGTTGAGCACGAGGGAATTCTGGTTGTACTCGTAGAAGGGTTATGCTGCATAGGTTGTGGCCTTGGCGTAACTACTTGTGCCCTCAAGCAAGCCTTAGGCACCCAAATTTGTCTAGATTGTGGGCTTGCCTTCATCGACTTCTTGGGCACCCAAATAGATTTTACTTTAGCAGAAGAATTTCTGAAAGACTTCTTATTAGCGTCGTGTTGTTGGTTACTAATAAGAGGCTTTGCCCGCGTAGTTGACGGTGGTGCACCCGGTCGTTCGCCTTTCCGCACCCACACCTGGATTATTTTCTGGGACATTCTGCTGCGCAGGTATTTTTGATCTCGGACATAGGTAGTACTCTGCTTCTTCTGCTTGTGATCCGCCTTTGGTTGCTGCCTCCTTTGGGCCTTTGGAAAAGAAGGGAGATCCGTTGCATCCCTGACTCCTTTTTTGCAAATGTCATTCCTCTGCAACACAGGGTTTTGAACAAGAACAGCATGGTCATCTTTATGTGTACCCCTGGAAGGACCAGGAGTCTGTGCCTTTCCTAGTTCCTTGAGTGCTCCATTGTCTAATTCTACTGTAACTCGACTATGACTGACCCAAACCTGGAGAAGTCCACTTCTTAGGTTTAGATTGACTGCTCGGTCATAGATCCAATCCTGACCCAAGACGAGAGGTTCAGTGAGATCCTCATCTTGACACACTAGTACTTTAACGGTCATTGCCTCATCGTGAATGTAGAGGGGAAGTTCCACCTCGCCCATGCAAGGGGTTTCCACGCCTCCCAATCCTATGAGATATGCTTCCACAGGATTGACAGTTAACTGCAACTTTTGACAGTAAGACAATTTAACAGCGCTAGTGGCGGCACCTGAGTCAATCAAGGCTCTTACGGTCCTTGCACTCTGTCCTTGTCCTATATCTATGGTTATGAAAGGACGTCTATCAATTATTCTACTCGAGCTTGTTCCTGCAACTTCACACATGGCCATGGGATATCCTTGATCTGCATGGTCAACTGTTGTAGTCATATCTCGGCCTTGTCTGCGTAACTTCATCCTTCTGATGCGTTCTAAAGCCTCTGCTTGAGCCTCTTCTCGAATGCGCTTTTCTTCCTCTTTGCGTTTCTTAGTAGTGTTGAGTCGGCTGAGCATTTCCTCCGTGAGGGGTTCCTGATACAACTTGACTCTGCAACCGCTAATATAGTTTGGGAGAACGTCACCCTCTAACGTGGCTAGTTGTACTGCTCCGCTCGTGGAGATCCTATTGATGATCATAGGTCCGTAGCCTCTCTTTTCTAGCTTCCTGGCGTGTTGTTTTAGTGTATAAACTAAAACTAAATCTCCTGCTTTCAAGCCCTTATCCTTCACATGGGCATCGAAATATGCCTTCTGTCTCTTCTTGGCTGCATATATTCCTGCAGCGGCTCTCAGTCTTGTTTCCCCTAATCGTTCAAGGTCAAAGATCCTAGAGGAGAGCTCATGACCTGTCCATTCGTGCTCTTGTGCTACTTTCAATGTAGGGATCAAGAAGTCCAAAGGTAACACAGCGTTTTGACCGAATACCATCTGAAAGGGGATGGCTTGGAGTACCGTTTTGTAGGCAACTCGGTATGCCCAAACAGCATGGTGTAGCTGTTTGTCCCAATCAGAGCGTTTAGTGTTCACTAATTTCGTCAGTACATTGCATAAAATCTTATTAGTGCTCTCAGCTTGTCCATTAGCTTGAGGGTGATAAGGGGCAGACTTCTTGTGTATTACCAAGAATTCTTGGAGTAGATTTTCAATCACTTCGTTCAAGAAATGAGTGCCTCTATCACTTACAAGCTCTATGGGTAGCCCATATCTCGTGAATACATTCTCAAACAAGAATTTGGCAGTTGTTTGAGCATCGTTCTTGGTTGTAGCTTTTACCTCTACCCACTTGGTGAGATAATCTGTTGCCACAATGATGTATTCCGCATGAGAACCCTTAGCTGGGGGATTAATAGGACCTACGAAGTCTATTCCCCACTTAGAGAATGCACGTCCACCCATCATAGGTTTCAGTGGCATCTCATCTTTGCGTATAGGATACTGAGTCCTCTGAAATACATCACACCGTTTCACATAGGTATGTGCATCCATGTGAAGGGTAGGCCACCAGAAGCCCGCAAATAATATCGCCTTGATCACCCGATCTGGTCCAAAGTGTCCTCCTGCTACACCTTGGTGAGCAGTTTCCAAGATCTTCAGATACTCACTTTCGTGGACACATAGTCTCAGGTAACCATCTTTACCACGCTTATATAGATTATCACCAATGAGTGAGTAATCCAAAGCTTCTTGTTCTAAACTCCTTTTCCTAGCCAGAGTCATGTCTGGAGGGAATGTGTTTGTCCTCAGGAATGATACTAGTGGTTCGCTCCAATCTGGCGCAATGGATACTTGATAGAGAGTGGCATGTTCCACCGGTGGTTTAGTGCAACAGATTGGGCATTCCTTGCACAACTTTTGGACATCCGCTTCCATAGTTGGCCAATGCACTCCGAATCTCTTTAGAGTCTGTAAAGTTCGTTGCTTTGAATGGTGTTGCTCTAACGCACCTACATGTGCTAATTGCAACCATTTAGCGTACTCATCCTCTTCTACGCAATAAGCCAAGATTCCTTGATCTGTGTGCTTGTACATGCTTCCTGCCATGATGTGGTACTTTTGGGCTTTCACAACCTCTCTATTCCGTGTGTTTACCACTGGATGGTTAGGCCCGTATGTCAATACTGGTACCAATGGCTTAGCCCACTGCCGTACAACTTCCAAATTAAACAAGTAAGCATCAGGAAGGTCATCTGACACTCCTTGTGGGGCTTCTCCAGATGTGAGCCTGGAGAGGTGATCTGCTCGTAAGTGAGTCCTACCTTTTCTTACCACAACCTCAAAATCATATTCCATTAGCAAGAGAAACCATCTTACTAATCTTCCCGTATTGCATGGCTTGTTTACTAGGTACAACAATGCCTGATGATCAGTAAAAAATTTAAACTTATTTGCAAGCAAATAGTGTCTAAATTTCTTGACTGCATATACCATGCCTAATCCTTCGCGCTCCGTAGTGGTGTAATTCCGTTCAGCCGCATTCAATTGTCTACTGGCATAGGCAATTGGAAGATCCATATTTCCTTCACCAGTAGGTTGTGCGAGTACACATCCAATAGCATAATTCGATGCATCAACATGAACATGGAATGGCTTATTCCAATCTGGTGTGGTCAAGATTGGTGCTGAACATAATCTTCGTTTAAGCTCTTGGAAGGAATTCTCACATTCATCCGTCCACTCAAAGTTTGTCAGAAGTCCGTACATGGGCTTTGCAATGACAACATACATGTGTATAAATCGTCGATAATAACCACAATGCCCCATGAAAGCTTGTACTTCCTTGACATTCTTTGGCCTAGGTAGCTCTGCTATGGCTCTCACTTTCTCTTCGTCAGTAGATATGCCATTCTTTGACACTATGTGTCCTAGAATCTTACCTTGCCTGACCATAAAAACGCACTTTTCTGGGTTCAGGCAGACTTGATATTCTCTACATTTGTCAAAGATTTGTCTGAGTTCAGGAATATGAGTTTGTCTAACATTGGAATGAGCACAAAGATCATCAACATAGACTTCTAAACTCTTCCTCAGGAACTCCTTAAACACATGGCACATCAGCCTCTGGAAGGTGGCTGGTGCATTGGTAAGCCCAAATGGCATTACTCTAAAAGCAAAAATGCCCCATTCTGTGGCAAAGGCTGTCTTATGCTGATCCTCTGGAGCTATGGCTACTTGATTGTAGCCAGAAAATCCATCAAGGAAGCTGTACACTTCCTTGCCTGCCACTCTTTCTAAGAGATGTTCTGTGATGGGAAGCGGATAGTTATCTCGAATCGTGGCGGCATTAACCTTTTTCAAGTTAATGCACACACGCAGCTTGCCATTGTTCTTGGGCACCACTACGATGGGGGATACCCATTCAGTGTGCTCAATTTCATAGATAAATCCAGCTTCGACCAGTCTATCTATCTCCTCCTTGATCTTAGCAGCGTAATTATCATTATATGTATAAGGCTTTTGCTTAGAGGGTTTGGCATCTGAGGTCATGGGGATGGTGTGCGAGCATATGTCCGGGTCAACCCCTTTCAAGTCCTTGTAACTCCAAGCGAATACATCTCTGTATTCTCTTAGCAAGGCAATCAATTCGTGCTCTTCTTCTTCTGTCAGGTCATGGCCTATATACGTGCATCTCTCCTCTCCTTCTTCTATGGCCACTACTATTTTCTTGGTGGTTTCTTTGTTATCATAGGCCTCTCCTGATTGTTCCTCTCGTTTAGGCATTCTTATCATGACTCTCCTGTCATCTATCTCATACTTCTTAAAATTTTCTGGGACCTCAAACAAAGATTCTTCCTCTTCTGGTAAGGCTTCTCTCTTCTTTCGTTTCTTTCCTTCGTCCTTAGGGGTCATATGCGTTGCTAATCTTACATCATTTGTAACCTCTCCATGCCTCTGGGGTTGAAATTCTATTTCATGGAAGTATTCTTCATCTGATGCAAATGGTGGATCCATAATGATTGACTCTAGATCGGAGTCACTTGCATCCTCAATTGCATCAGGGCTAGGTTCACATTCTTCTAAAACTGCCTCTCCCATGATTGGCTCTATGGAGAAGACTGAAATGTCATAGCCATCCTCATCACAGTGAGGTGTCCATTGTTCTTCATTGATGGCTACGTCCATTGTTGCTAAAATTTCCGCCCAGCCATGGGGTTCAAACTCCTCATCTGGAAAGACTATAGGTGCATAGGCTGGGTCTTGAATGGGTCTATGAGTTTCGTTCGCACCTACCTCTCTGGCTTTCTCTCTCTTCTCTTCTTCTACTGCTACCTTGCACATCCATAAGTGAGTATCTTCATGCATCCATGAGGATCCAGACCCTATGGAATGCACCGATTCTGTATCATCTTTGGCTCTATGGATGGGATTCCATTGGATAGGAGGGACATCTCTATGAGAATAATCCTTGAGATTGACTTTGGTCGTAACACCCAAGTGTTGCAAATACAAGGAGTTGGTTCCCCAATCCTGTACTACTTGCAATTGTCGCATAAATGGTCTTCCCAAAATCATCTCATAGGCATGATTTTTGCTGAAGTCACATATAGCAAAACTATGTTCAAACTCGACACCACAAGTGGTGAGAGTTATCCCTTCTAGCAATCCTAGGGGTCTCTCTATGTGACCATCGGCCATCTGCAATTTCATTCTCGTCGGCCTGAGTGCCGGCTTGCCCCAACGTTTCCATAAGGAGGTTGTGGCAATTGCAACTCCTGCACCTGAGTCCAAAATTGCCTTGGTGGTGTACTCCTTGTAGGTGATGGGCAGATAGGTGTTCCCTTCTTCACCTTCACACATATCCCCTATCTTATCCAAGGGAATTTCTGGCACTGTCCTATGGGATCCTACCTGGGAACGAGGTTTTGCTATCTCTGGAACTTGTTTGGCTACATGTTTCCATAATTCAGGTCTAACCTTGAGTAGCTCTTCTAACTTGAGATTACACTGCACGTTAGTGTTCTTCACTACCTCTGTGTTCCTAGGTATGACTGAATCGTCGTTCCTTACCATGACTGTGGGTGCTCTCATACATGTGGACTTTGCCTCCCATGGACCTGTGAAGTGGGGTAGCTCCTGTATGGAATTAGACTCAAAATCCAATCTCTCATGAGACTGAGTACTCTCATGTTCCCCGTAAATAGATGGGATGTCTTGTGGGAACTGGTCGTGTGCATCATCCACAAGTTCAAAAGGAGGGGCGACCTCGCTTTCGTTATCCCATTTGTCTTCTTGAATCTCTCGTAGGAAGTCTGGTGCAAACCGATTCATAGAAGAAGAAGTGTCTGGCTCCGTAGAATTGGGCGCATAAGCAACCTGGGAAGGAGGGCTTATTTTGTTGTTGACTCTCTCCTCGTTCTCGCAAATGGCTGGAGCACAAGCTTCTTGGGGAGGGTTACTTATTCTATTACTTTTCCGAACAGGCTCATACGCTCCCTGAGAAGGAATGTGGGTTACCTATGGAGGTACATATGCTTTCGAGGGAGGCTCCTGTGACCTTTGGGGAGGAAGATAGGCTCCTTGAGGAGGCACATGGGCTTCCTGAGGAGGCTGGCTTATCCGTTCTCTTGCCCTTTCCTTTCTTTGAGGGGTAGGCTCCTTTTCTGGCTGTGCAATTAGCCTCTCTAATCTTTCTAAGGAGGGAAAGGAGTCAGGTTTAGTGGAATTGGCCACATACACTTCTGACGGGGGATGCTTCATGTTTCTGCTTGCTTTATCTTTTTCTTGATTTTTTTCTTCCTTGGCAGATCTTGCAATTATTTCCTCTAACTTCTCTAGGAATCCATCCAAGTGTAATTGCGTTTTGGCTGAGCCCGAGTAATTGAAAAGGCGACTGGCTTCAAACATAGTCTGAGCCAATGCGACCATTTTCGCGCACAGTTTGGTTCTTTCTATCTCTAGGTCAGCTCTAGGATAGCACTTGGCATGATCCGTGACATTTGGCCCTTCTTGTATTCTGGCCTGATATGCTTTGAGCATCATGTCTATGTCCTCAGGAGTGGGATCAGCTAATACCGATCCTGTTTGGGGTGGTGGGTGGGTTACGTGGGGTGTCTTAGAGGGTGAAGGGATGGAGGGTGATGGGGATGGTGGAGGTGGGAATGTGTGAGAGTGCGGTTGAGATGTGATCTCTATGATTTTAGCCTTGGTTTCTCGTAGACTTTCCTCAAGTTCACTCATCTTCTTTGCCCATTGCCTTTTCATGCGTTCGCGGCTATCTTTCCAAGCTCTCGTTCTCTTTTTATTTTGGCTCTCAGTATCGCTAGCATCTGGGCTCTTTTCCTGGCCTACCCCTTGGTTTTGCTGCAATGCCTGAGCCCTAGTGACTACCTGTACTGGTGCAGTGGAAGTGACACTTCCTGAGGAGTCTACCACTAACCCAACAACGTTGATAGGGGTGATTTTTGGCATGCTATTGGGGTTCTTTGGGCAATCTCGTAAGAGATGCTCTTTTCCGCAGTCTTGGCAAAAGCCTTGGATAGTCAAGGACTGAGGTTGTGTGGGCGGAGGCAAGGAACAATCACAAATGAGGTGATCTCCTTGGCATCTGTAGCACGGTCCTCTTGGGAATGGAGGTCTGACTTGCCTAGATTGAGGCCTAGGATTGGGGTTTGCATACATGACGTTCGTGTAATCTGATTCCCAACTCGGTTCGTTTGTCTCTTCGCTATAATAGGACTCACCATGCTCAGGAGACTGCATGTAGTAGGCCTGGGGGCTATCAACATGTGTAGAATCGAAGCTATGGTCACTCGGGTCACCTTCAGAAATCAAGGGTGTTACTGGGACTAAGGCTCTATTCATGTTCTCTTCTACAGCAGTATACTTTACCGGAATCACATTAGCTGGGGCTGGGTGTTGTTGTGCTAGCACAGGCTGAGGCCTTTGTTGGTTTTGATATTGAGGTTGGAAATTTTGTTGTGGCCTGCCATATGGTTGTGGAGGGTACTGGTTCTGGTATCTGCCTTGTTGGTAGGGCTGAGGGTAGGGTTGCCTAACCGCCTGCTTGTTGTATGGGCAATCTTGTGCGGTGTGGTTGGTGTATCTCCGTTCTATGGTGCAGTACTGGCTACTAGGGTTTACTTGGGGTTGAGCCATAATGGGACAGACGTTCGCCATATGGTCACCACCGCATGTATAGCATCTTTTCACAGGGGCAAACCTTGGGATTTGTTTGCTAGTTACACCTAATTTCTGAGCTACTTTTTCGGCAAGTTCCTCGATTGATGTGGCTTGTGTGGAAGGTTGACTAGATGCACTATCTGAATCTTTGTAGATTTTGGAAAGCTCTAGTTCTTCCCCTAGGTTATCTTCAATGTCAATGCACATGCGTACACACTCTTCTATAGTCCTAGGGTCCTTCAGATACACATAGGATCTCAATTTTGGACTCAGCAATCCGTCAAGGAATAAGGCTACTTGTTTAGCAGATGTGGGTAGCTCCGAAATAGGGCACCTTTCAAGATATTGTCTAAATCTTCTTCCTGCAAGTCTCAGAGTCTCTTGAGGGGTTTGCTTGAAGCTGTGAATCAGTGAGGAGGTGTTGTGTCTTATGCCACTCTTGGAGAACTCAATAATAAATGCTTCTAGGAGTTGGTCTATGCTCCTGAACTGGCGCTCATCCAATGGCTGAAACCATGTAAGTGCCGTATTCCTCAGGGTTAGACCGAAGGCATTGTACTGCGTGAATAGATCCTCAACTTGTTCAGCTCTCAAGACTTGCTTGAACTCCGCCACATGATCATAGGGATCTCCTGTGCCGTCAAAGTAATTCTTCATGGACTTAACTAGCTGGGTGGGTCTCAAAGTTCTTGTGTGCTCTCTAGGCCTCGGCAAAGGGAATCCATCTACATTTCTTTGGTTCCTGTGGGCTCTAAGCATCTCAGGTTCTACCCTATTCGTTTCCGTTCTCGTTCTTTCTCTGCCCACGGGGTTGGCGAAACTTACTTCTGGTCTATCCCTACTTCTATCTCTTTGCATACCATGAGCTTGGGAAGTTCCAGCCCCAGGGTGACCATAGGATACATTTGATCTTGGTTGGGGGAAAATAAATTCACCCTTCCAAGTGTAGGCATGACTATCATTTTCTGTCACCACAAAGATTCGTTCTGAAGCATGATCTAGGTAGGTCACTCTGCCTGGGCTATCCGGATCCTTAAACTCATAGATCATGATTGTTCCTATATCAATTGGGTGATCTGGTTTATACCTCCAAAAGGCTTCGTCCGTTTCTCGATTGAGAAGCAAATCTATGCACTTGTTATCTTGGGGGACCCACTCAGGCGTGATAATCCTAGTGAGAACTGATTTACCTCGAGGGGTTCTAGGTTCCACTCCCATGTTTCCTTGTTCCAAGTCACCTAAGTCCGCTTCTGAGATTACATTTCCAAAGTCATCTGTCCTATCTGGATGACTGGTGACTACGTATATGGTTCCTTTCTTGTCCAGGTATGCACCGCTTTCAAACTTGACAGCTGGGTGCTCTAGTCCTATGGATTGGTCAGGGTTTTTAATCTGGACCACAGATCTTCCTAGGCCGTCCTCATAGATGCTAGCACCTAATCGGTTGGTCCTAAGGTATTCCAACTGTGTTTTGTAAGGGCCTTCTACCCTGTACAAGTAAGGCACACCTGAACTTCCCGTAGGTCTGTCCATACCTTGAGACATCTCTGACTCACTGGTATCAGAGCTAGGGTAATGAGAGTGGCGACTCAACTGTTGAGCCCAGGACCTTGCAGTGTGATTGACACTAGCCTCTGAAGACCTAAGGCTTTGTCTCTCTCTTACTAGGTGTCGTCCTGATCTAAGGTTCATATGCCTATCTGATTAGTCCAATTCTTTGCCCAAAGTACAACCTCGTTGCCGATCAATTGGTACCAGTCACTTGATTCTTTTTAGTTACTCCTCGTGTTTAAAGTCTTATCTGCTATTACGTCGTCCGGAATACTTGAATGTTCTTCGTACTTTCAGGTTGATCGTTCCACGTTAGGTTCTTTTCCTTTATGTTGTCGACAGTACAGAGATTAAGTTTTTAGCTTGAACTTGAGTTTTTAGGTAGCCTTCAACTTGATAGTGGCCTATCGTCGCCCTGACTTACTCCTACTTTTAATCGCTCTTAGCCTAAGCTAGGAATTGACGAAGAGGAGTTGAGAATATTCCAACCTTTCTTGCCGAACCTTGCTCTTTAGTGCTCGAGAAGTTGATTCTCAAGCGTGCGCAACACCCTTGCTTGAATACTCTCAATTGCTTCTCAATAGACCTGCATAAGTCCCAAAATTAGCTCCCAGTAGACCTTTCAATTGACAGACAATTTATTTCAGACACTTTTTTAATGACCCTTGTTCCCCCTTTTGTATTGCTAGAAATTTCCTCTAGAGCTCCCTTAGTGTTCCTACCCCTCTGTGTGTCAACTTCCAAATATCCTATCTGAAAATCAACGCGATATTCTTATAAAAAACAGTTGAGGGCGTGTAGTATATGTCACGAGCTTTCCGACAAGCCCTAGAGCTCCGAAAATGGATTTCGTATGAAACAGTTATGACCGTTCAGGGTTTAGGGGGTTGACTAGACAAACCGAACCTTTCAAGGGTTTTAATGCATTTTCTAAGGCCTTAGTAAGTATATGAGTACATGAAAGTGCAAATATGCCCAAAATTTAGCCTAAATTTCCAAAAATTCACTCCTTAATTTTTTGCCGAAAATGCCTGTCTATCGCGATAGATGGTGTCTGTCGTGATAGACACAATCTATCGTGGGTTTCTGTCTGTCGCGATAGACGGTGTCTGTCGCGATAGACGGTATCTGTCGCGGATTTCTGTCTGTCGCGATAGACGGTGTCTGTCGCGATAGACAGTGTCTATCGTGAAATTCTGTCTGTCGCGATAGACGGTGTCTGTCGCGATAGACGGTATCTGTCGCGGATTTCTGTCTGTCGCGATAGACGGTGTCTGTCGCGATAGACAGTGTCTATCGTGAAATTCTGTCTGTCGCGATAGACGGTGTCTGTCGCGATAGACGGTATCTGTCGCGGATTTCTGTCTCTCGCGATAGACGGTGTCTGTCGCGATAGACGGTATCTGTCGTGAAATTCTGTCTGTCGCGATAGACGGTGTCTGTCGCGATAGACGGTGTCTATCGTGGATTTCTGTATGTCGTGGGTCTCTGTCTGTCGCGATAGACGGTGTCTGTCGCGATAGACAGTGTCTGTCGCGATAGACGGTGTCTGTCGCGATAGACTGAAAAAATGCAAATTTTTGAAAAACTTCTAGTGATCTAGAGTGCCCTCAAGGTGTAGGTTACAGTGATAAACATGCATTCACAAAATGTTAAGATTTTCTGTCTGTCGCGATAGACAGAGGCTGTCGTCCCGGGACCTGTGCAAAGCCTGTCGTACCTGCTCACACTGCTGGGGATGATGGTACAGCAAAAAACCTGCAAAATAGCTCAGAAAACATGCAAAAACAGCACATGCAAGTTCGCTCTCTCGCTCTCTCTCACAAGTGAAATGAGGGAAATGAGGTGGAGGTGGGGATATAGTCAAAAAACTGAAATTTTCGCGATGATGGAGATGGACGTGGGAGATGGTGATGATGATGATGAAGATGGTGAAGAAAGTAAAAGAAACCGATGAGAGTGAAGAAAATACCTACGACTCCAACGCGTCAACTCTACGTCTTACCATCACACGCTCGTCCTCAAAGCTCGATCCCCGGCAACGGCGCCAAAATTTGGTGTAGCTCAGTGATGAGTAGCACCTCCTTTAATGTCAATCCGGGAAGACGTGAGGATGGTATGAAGACCTCGAGCAAGTGGCGGCACAAGTGCGTGAGTGAGAAGCACACAAGCATGCACACACATACACACACACGCGCACACACGGCAAGACAAAGAGAGAATCAATGGAGTTCTTTAGATTACTTTCAAAATGCTCTTACAAGTTCGTTTCAATTACAATCTAACCTCAAAAATGAGCTCTCTAGCTCTTTTTATAGTTTTTGACTAGCTTTTGGCCCTGTCCAGACCTAGTGTCCGGCCTAGTTAAAAATTAGGTTCCAGGGCTTATTTGAGGGCTCAAACGAAGTCTAAAAATTATGAAATTTGGTACGATGGTACTTCTAATACTCCTGAAGCTCGAGGACTCCTCGGCTTGCACAAAATGGAGTCTAATCTACCAAAAACGGGATTTACAATGTTTGTGTAGTGATTAAAATCACTTGGGTTGTACATAATCTATGGGAAAAAATGATCTGGCCTTGTTGCCGTATTGTGCATGACTCCTTTGTTGCTTTGTATGCCAACAGTCTCATCCATATACAAGTATATATATGCATATATATACATACTCGTTAGTATTATAGATATATTTATGAACTAATTACTAACTTAATGTACATGTGTATACAAATCACTTTCCTTTGATTCTTCTCTTTACTTCCTGATTCATCCTTTATTCTTTTCTTTATCCATCACTCTTCATTCTTCATTGTAATCATCAATTAATGATTGTCCTACTCCAACAACTCCCCCTCAATCTTTAATTATGATTACCTGCATCTTCTTTATTCCTGCCATATTTTTAAATCTTTGCAATTTGGGTCCATCCAAGATCTTTGTTAATATATCTGCAAGTTGATCCTTTGTAGGAGTATGCACGATTTCTATTTCATTATCAACAACGTTCTATCTCAGAAAATGATATTGAATCTCTATATGTTTGGTCCTGGCATGAAACACAGGGTTAGCTGCCAAATATAAAGAACTCATATTATCTCCACAAATAATTGGAACACTTTGATTAATGTCAAAATTCTTCATAAGAGTTTTAAACCATATGACTTCCTTTGTAGCTTCCACCATGCCTTTATACTTTGCTTCTATAGATGCTAAAGCACTTGTATGTTGCTTCTTAGAAAACCATGAAATTAACTTATCTCCCACATAACACAAATACCCATGTGTTGATCTTCTATCATCAGAGTTGCCTGCCCAATCTGCATCACTATATATCTTGATCCTTATATCTGAAGTAAACCCATAATAAAAACCTTCTTTAAGTGTACCCTTGATATACCTAAGCACCCTTTGACCTGTAATCCAATGTTCCTTTCTAGGAAAATGCATGAATTGAGATAGAACTCCAATTGCATATGAAAAATCAGGCCTTGTTAATGTAGCATATGAAAGAAATTGGAGAAGCGTGTAGGAGGTAGAAAAGTGCGTTTCGAAGCGATGAAGTTTGGTCTAGCCAACCGGCACAAGACCAGCCCTTGCAATTATGGAGAATCAAATAGACCGTATAGGCATGTGATAAGTGCAAAGAAATGCACTATGTACTTTGTAGCATCCAGGAGAAGGAGTCGATACAAAACAGATAGGTTCGCAGGTCGACTAGCTCAAAAACCTTACTATCTATGGAAGAGACAATGAACTTCAAATGCCCATAGCGACCATCATGATTACGATTAGAAAAAATACTTTTATGGGAGTGATACACATAGGGTTGAGTGTATATAATGCACAAAAGTATAAGGAATAAGCAAACTATGCTATAGGAATGAATCAAACAGTCAAGAGTGGTACCTCTTATTTTTCAAGAATAGGTAGAGATTGACCCCGAGATAGCGAAACTAAGATTTCTCCCAATCTACAAAACAAAATGCTTGAAACTTTAAGGGCACAAAATAGAAACTACCAACTTTCCCATGATCCATCATGCACTCAGTTTGGAGCTCTGTAGAGAGAGCAACAACCTTTGCAATATTACTATGGCAAAGAAGATGATGCAGAAAATTGAAGGAGCAAGACAATGATGGTCACAAGTGTATGCATATTGCTTCCATGTATTGTACAAGTGATTTCAAGTCTTTATATAGACTCTAAGAGTGTCCCACGACTTTTAAAAGTGGATTTCGAATTCAAATGAAGGTGGGAATGGTTGTTGGATGGAATCAATTCACTTTCCTACAATCTAGGAAAAGTGAAGATCTAGTTTGATCTACTTTTAGGTGATTGATTCCTTGATTGAATGCAACTCAACCACCACAAATTTGTGGGATTTAGGCTCTACCTTTCTACTTTTACATGTTTAAAGCTCAAGGTGTTAACAATGGTAAAAGATCCATGATTTAAAAAAAAAATACAATAAGTGAGCATAAGAAATAGAACTCTCCAATGGATATTCTTTCGACATGATAGCCTTTGATGTAGATCAAATCCACCTCAAGCATAGTGTAATCTTGATGTTCCAATAGCTCCCCCTCAAGCTAAAGTGTGCTTGAGTCTTTATTCTCTGATAGGTTGAATACCTGCCATAGCTTTGAATCTACAAAGCTTTATTCCATCAAGTGCCTTCGTCACCATATCCGCTACTCACTTTTCAATAGGAACAAAAGAAATGTCAATCTCCTTTGCCATGGGCTTCTCCCTCATGAAGTGGTAATGAACCTCTATGTGTTTGGTTCTCGCATGGAAAATAGGGTTTGCCGCTAGATGCATGGAACTTACATTATCTCCAAATATGTGAGGTTTGGAACTCACAAGTCCCAAATCTGTATACAATGCCTTTAACCATATTGCCTCTTGAGTTGCTATGGTCATACCTCTGTACTCTGCTTCCATCAAGGATAAAGCAATTGTAGGTTGCTTCTTGGAGCTCCATGACACTAGCTTTGAACCTACAAATGCTAAGTAACCAGAAGTACTTATTCTATCATCCTTAGCTCCTGCCCAATCTGCATCTGAATAGATTTTGATATCCAAATATGAAGAGTAAGGATATAATATACCTTCATTGATTGTACCTTTGAGATACTTAAGTACTCTCTTAGCTGCATCCATGTGTGGTCTTCTTGGCAAGTGCATGAACTGTCTAAGCACTCCCACACCATATGAGATATCTGCCCTTGTATGAGTAGCATATATCAAGCTACCTACTAAGGTTTGATACTCTTTAATGTCTTCAATTTTCTCACCTTCATAAACACTAAGTTTATGATTCATCTCCAAAGGTGTACCTGCAGGTTTACTGTTCTCCATTTTGAACTTGAGAAGTAGATCCTAATACATTCATAAACACTAAGTTTATGATTCATCTCCAAAGGTGTACCTGCAGGTTTACTCTTCTCCATTTTGAACTTGAGTCAAATACATTCCTTCATCTGTGTAAACAACCTGCATACCTAGGAAATATGTGAGCTCACCTAAATCACTCATTTTGAACTCCTCTTGCATGTGTCTCTTAATCCTTTGAATGCCATTTAGATCATCACCTATCACAATAATATCATCTATATATACACATAGATAGAAAACCTCATATTGATCCCTTTTGATGAATAGATAAGGATCTGAGTTGCCAATTTTGAACCATTGATCTTGAAGATATGTAACCAGTCCTTAATTCCAAGCTATAGGAGCTTGCTTCAATCCATACAATGTGTTCTTATGTCTGCAAACATAAGATGGATGATTAGGGTTTTCAAAACTTGGTGGTTTTGACATGTATACCTCTTCACTTATCCAACCATTTAAGAATGCATTTTTCACATCAAGTTGGAGGAGTCTCCAATTCCTTGCAGCAGCTACACTTATCAATGTCCTGATTGTAGTCATCTTTGAAACTGGTGAGAATGTTTCCTCATAGTCTATACCATGAGTTTGAGAGCATCCTGTAGAAACTAATCTTGCCTTGTACCTGCAAATTGATCGATCTGAATTTCTTTTAACTTTATACACCCATCTGCAACCAATTACCTTTTGATTCGGTGATATTGGAACCAAATCCCAATTTTCCATCTCCTTCAATGCATCTATTTCTTCTTTCATGTCCTTTTCCCAATTAGGGTTTCCCTTTGCCTCTTCATAGGTTGAGGGATCTTCTGAAATAGAGTCTTTTGCCAAGTAGATTGAATGCCTTGTAACAAATGTGGAATCATATCCATACATTTCTAGTTGTTTCTTCTCTCTTGCTGATCTTCTAGGTGCTTGTTTGGAGCATTCTCCAACCTCTTGCATCTTTGTTTTGCCTCTTGACTTCCATAGCTTTTAATCCTTTTCCCTTTCATCTTGGTCATCGTCTGTATCACTTCCTGGATCCTCGGCCTGTGTATCATGCTTGGTTCCTAATTGATGAGAATTAGAATCAAGATCATATGGTAGAGTTACCTTTTGTTTGTCTTCATCATACCAAGACCTGTGCTCTTCAAACACAAAATCTCTACTCGTAGTGAATTTGTTTGGTTACACATTATAGAACTTGTAACCCATTTGAGTTGAATCATATCCAATAAACAGTACCTTTGTTTCCCTTTCATCCAGCTTATCTCTAATTTGTGATGGTACATGAACATAAGCTAAACAACCAAAAACCTTGCAATGTCCAAGACTAGGTTTTCTTCCATGCCATGCTTCATAAGGGGTCATACCTTGAAGTGATTTGGATGGTTGTCTATTGACAAGGAACAGAGCAGTTGAAATAGCCTCTGCCCATAGATGTGGCAACTTCTTCTCTTCAAGAATTGTTCGGGCTAATCCAACCAATGTCTTGTTTCGCCTCTCTGCAATTCCATTTAGTTGAGGAGAGTACCTAGTAGTCACTTCCCTTTTGATACCTTTATCCTTCAAGAACTCATCAAACTCTTTGGAGAAGTATTCTCCCCCTCCATCAGATCTAAGCTTCTTTGGTGATCTACCTGTATGATTCTCCACATGTGCGAGATACTTTTTGAAGCAATCAAACACTTCATTCTTACTCTTGATAAAGTATAGCTTACTTAGGGTTTGAGAACCAAAAGTGAATAGAGCTATGTTCCTGGTTTCTCCTACTTCAAAAGTAAAGAGCCTACTATGCTTCTCACCTCTGGCTATCTTCTTGAAGCATTGACATGGATCTTCCACAAAAGCTCCATGTTGGGTGAACCTAACTTGCAAGCCTTTTTCAACTATTTGGCCTACAGTTATTAGGTTTTTAGTGATAGTGGGTACATAGAGAACCTTACTCAGAATGTTTGTCCTACCATTGGAAGCTTTGACATTACCAATCTTCTCCACATTGTGCTTTGTGTCATCCCCTGTTTGCACTTCATGTCTATGCTTTGGACTTTCCAAATCAGATAGAAGAGCAATGTTGCGTGCAGCATGATTCGAACATCTTGAAACTATGTAGAACAAATGATCATCTTCTTTAGCTTCTTTGTGGCTTAGATTCATAAGAAGCAATGATTCTTCATGTGGTTGATCTTTTGAATAATTGTTGAAGTCCCTTCTACTATAGCCTCTATTGTTATTGTTGAAGTTGTGTCCACCTCTGCCTCTATTGTTGCCATATCCACCTCTTCCACTTCCTTTCTGGGTCTTCCCATTGAACCAGCAATTCTGAGTGGTGTGGTTGGTCTTATCACACATGGCACAAGGTTGAACATTCTGACCTTTGGCTTTGTCTTGCATTGGTCCTTTATTCTTCCCTTTCCACTTGCTCTTGCTTGCAAAGTTGGCTTGGGAAGTCTCTTCTTCATCTTCTTCCTTGTTCTTGCCTTTTTGCTTCTTATCGTTCTTATCTACATATAGAGCACTAGTTGAATTACCATGATAGGAGTTACCTTCCTGATGATATTGTTGGCCTCTTGATTGAAGATTTGTCCAAGAAAGATGTTGAAGTTTGGAGTCTGCACATTAATGATGAGATCATAAGCTGTCGTGAAGGATTGCCATTGCTTATCACTTCGAATACCGTTGAGGATTTGCCTCATGATAGCTTCTTCTTCAATCAACTCTCAATGGATTCTAACTGATTTCCAACCTCCTTGACCTTGGTAACAAACTTTGTGATGGTTTTTTTAGGTGTCTTCTTCATTTGGTTGAAATCGTTCCAAAGATGATTCTTTCTTGCTTTGGTACTAGCAAAAAAGAAAGTCTCGAGGGCATCCAAAGTCTCTTGAGATGTCTTGCATCCTCTAATATGTGGTAATAGAAAGTCAAAGATAGAGTTTAGTATGTGTGACCTTGCTTGAGAATCCCTTGCGCACCAAAGTGTGAGCTTATCTGTCTCCTCTTGTGTAGGTCCTCCTTTGGATCTTGGAATAGGCATAGCTTCATCACCTGCTACCATTTCATAAAGATTTCTACCTTGCAAATAGGCCTCCATTCTGATTTGCAAAGCCGCATAGTTGTGTTGATCAAGCTTCTTGATCATTGAGGGAAAGCCATCATCCATCTTGATCTAGTTCTGATACCACTGAAAGAACTTGGAGAAACTTGTAGGAGGTAGAAAAGTGCGTTTTGAAGCGATGAAGTTTGGTCTAGACAACCGGCACAAGACAAACCCTTGAGCTTATGAAGACTCAAATACACCTTATAGGCATGCGATAAGTGCAAAGAAATGCAGTATGTGTTGGTGCATTTTACCCAAGCCTACATGCTTGATATATTTGATATTATCCTCTTTTGTAAGTCACATGAGTAGTCATGTGAACACCTCTTGTAAAAGAGTTCATTTTTATCTCTTGTAATTGAAAAAAGAAAAAGGAAGAGTATAGCTTACCTCATCCATGATGTAAAAGAAAAGTCGTGGCCCTATCTACCTAAAATCACAAATTTTGGAGCTGAGGGAATATCTCCTAACTTTGGGGATCACTTTTAGGTGGAGCCATTCGAATTCGAATTCAAAACTCCCTCCAAGAATAGCTATAAAAAGAGCAAGAAGGAAGAGGCGAGTAGCAAGCCTTGTACGTGACCACTTGATTGAAGATTTGTCCAAGAAAGATGTCTGTTGGGTTTTAGGGTATGCACACATCCTCATTTGTGCATACGAACCCTCCTAGACCATGAGAAATAACCTTTTTTGTATATATTTGAGTGTCACATGTGAACACTTTCAAAAAATCACTTTTTGATATTTCCGTATACCATAGTGTAGGTGACCTTGGGTATTTTTCCTTTCTTGCTCTCTTAAAGCAAATCCCACGTAGAAATCATAGAAATCCCCACGCATGCTTTTATGAAGATTTGTTTGTTAGGAAAGAATATCCTAGAAGATTGGCAGTTAGAGAGAGAATCACCTTTTTGACTTTTCAAAGAGGCACATGGGGAATAGAGCTTCTAGCCTATAAATATAAGCTCACTTTTGTAAAGAGGGGAGCTTTTGGTCGAAGTCCTCTCATGTAATATCTCTTGTCAATGGAAGATGCTCTTATTTACTCCAAGACTTGTTACATTTATATGTATTGTTGTCTTTGTGAGTGTGTGAGAGTGGTGTGTGTGTGTGCCTATGCATGTCTCTCCTTTGTGTGAGTAGAGTAGTTGCATTCTCTTGTATTTTCCTCATGGACTAGGATCCTTGACTCCTTATTCTCCTTGTCTTCAAGCATGTGGCAAAGCATGGGGCTGTTGCCAATGGCTTGAACATGTGGGAGGTAGGGGTGGATGAGAGGAGAGTCACTCTTGAGATTTCCTTCTTGCTTCCATGCAAGGTGGTGAGGGTTTTGGTCTTTCCTTGCTACAACCTCAACACTCAGGCTCTCATAGTGCCTCTTTTGCATCAGATTGCTATGCTATGGCTGCATCTAGTCTTTATGATGAGAATGAGCCTGTTTCGTTTGATGAAGCACAAAATTCAGAAAATTGGATCGTTGCTATGCAATCTTAATATGATGCAATAATGAAGAATGGTACTTGGTCTTTATGTGACTGGCCTCTTGGCAAGAAGGCCATTGGCACTAAGTGGGTATACAAGCTGAAGCGTAAACGTGATGGTACAATTGACAGGTATAAGGCTAGGCTTGTTGCAAAGGGTTATGCACAAGAAGGAGGCATTGATTTTGATGAGACCTTTGCACCTACATGTCGTATGACTACTGTTCGGAGCATTTGTGCACTTGCAGCCCATCATGGTTGGAATGTACATCATTTGTACATTAAAAGTGCATTTCTGAATGGTGACTTGCATGAAGAAGTGTATGTTTTTCAGCCCCGTGGCTTTGTGCAGAAAGGGCATGAAAACCACGTGTGCAGGTTAAAGAAGGCGTTATATGGTTTAAAGCAAGCACCACGTGCTTGGTATGAGAAGATACATGCCTATCTAATTGCACATGGTTTTGAGAACAGTCCAACTGAAAGCACCTTATATGTTAAGCGTGCTAATGATGTGCTTCTGATCATTGTTGTCTATGTTGATGACGTTGCTGCTCACTGGTCCTATTGAGATGCATATTGCTGATTTTAAGGCTGATTTGCATGCCTCATTTGAGATGTCTGATTTTGGGCATTTGCATCACTATTTGGGCATTCAATTTATGCAAGTTGATGGTGGAATGGCTTTGTGTCAAAGGAAATATATTGACACATTATTGCAGCATTTTGGCCTTGAAGATTGTAAACCTATTGCCACTCCTACGGAGACAGGTTTACGATTGAGTCTTCATGATGCTGGAGATGCATTCAATGCTATTCTCTATCAGCAGGATGTTGGATGCTTGATTTACTTATGCATTACTCAGCTAGATATTCAGTTTGCTATCTCACAGATGAGCAGGTTTATGCATTGCCCTAGAGTCAAGCATTGGCAGACAGTTAAGCGCATCTTTCGCTATTTGAGTGGTACGCGGCTACTTGGGTTGTTTTATCCCAAGGGGGGATCACTACCGCTAGATTTGCATGCTTTTTCTGACTCTCATTGGGCTGGTTGCTATGACACTCGTGTGTCCACTAATGGCTTTTCCTTCATGCTTGGTAGCTCATGTATATCTTGGTTGAGCAATAAGCAGCCTATTGTGGCCACTTCCAGTTGTGAGGCTGAGTATAGGGAAGCTTTCACAACGACTGTTGAGTGTGTGTGGCTAGACGCCTTATGGCTAATTTGGGTGTTGGTCAGACTTCTGACACCACCATCTTCACTAACAGTTAGAGCGCATTGGCAGTTGCGATGAACCCTGTGTTCCATGCTCGCACTAAGCACATTGAGGTGCATTATCACTATGTCAGGGAGAGGTTCTCTGCTAGGAAGATCGGCTTGGCATATGTGCCCACACAGGAGAACATTGCAGACCTTTTCACAAAGGCTCTGCCTAGGGAGAAATTTGAAGCTTTCCGCAAAGTTTTGGGCTTACTTCCTTTTGTGGAGTGATTTCCACATAGCTTGGAACTTCCTCATACATGAGTGCCAGCTCCTTGTTCACCGCATCACTCCCAGGGGGGATTTGTTGATATATTTAGGTAGTGATGTGTGTGAACACTCTAGGACCGCCGGGGCACTTTTTTCCCTCTTTAGGAGGTTTTTTTCCCCCGGCTTGTATATATGCCCATAGCCCTGAACGGGCTACTTATCTTTGTACATTCTCTAGTAATTCATTCAGTATTGTGTGTTGTGCTCCAAGCTTCTTCTTCTTCCTTGTGCTCTTCGCATGCTTCCGCAGACGTCTAACTCCAACATCTTACACTATGCTTGAGGTGGATTTGATCTACATCAAAGGCTATCATGTGGAAAAAATATCCGTTGGAGAGTTCTGTTTCTTATGCTCACTTATTGTATTTTTAAAAAATGATTTTTCATGGATCTTTTACCATTGTAAAAGCCTTGAGCTTTACACATGTAAAAGTAGAAAGATAGAGACTAAATCCCACGAATTTGTGGTGGTTGAGTTGCATTCAATCAAGCAATCAATCACCTAAAAGTAGATCAAACTAGATCTTCACTTTTCCTAGATTGTAGGAAAGTGACTGATTTCCTCCAACAACCATTCCCACCTTCATTTGAATTCAAAATCCACTTGTAGAAGTCATGGAACACTCCTACATTCTATATAAAGACTTGAAATGACTTGTACAATACATGGAAGCAATATACATACACGTGTGACCATCATTGTCTTGCTCCTTCAATTTTTGCATCATCTTCTTTGCCAATAGTAATCTTGCAGAGGCTGATCCACTCTCTAAAAAGGTGCAAAGTGTGTGAAAAGTGGCTCATTGGAAAGGTACACACTGTCTAGTTTATGCTTATAAAGTTGCAAAGCATTTGGTGTTGTATATTGTGAGAAATTGTAGTTTTTCTAGCTCGGGGTCAATCTTTGCATATTCCTGAAAAATAAGCAGTACCACCGTTGAGTGTCTGATTCATTCCTGTAGCATATTTTGCTTATTCCTCATAATTTTTTGCATTATATACACTCAAACCTATGTGTATCACGCCCATAAAAGGATTTTGTCTAATTGTAATGACCCTGGTCGCTATGGGCATTTGAAGTTCATTGTCTCTTCCATAGATAGTAAGTTTTTTGAGCTAATCGACCTGTGAACCTATCTGTTTTGTATTGACTCTTTCTCCTTGATGCTATAAAGTACATAGTGCATTTTTTTGCACTTATCACATGCCTATAAGGTCTATTTGAGTCTCCATAAGCTCAAGGGTTGGTCTTGTGCCGGTTGGCTAGACCAAACTTCATCACTTCAAAACGCACTTTTCTACCTCCTACAAGCTTCTCCAAGTTCTTTCAGTGGTATCAGAACTAGATCAAGATGGATGTCGACTGCCCGTCAATGATCAACAAGCTTGATCGACACAACTATGCGGCTTTGAAAATTAGAATGGAGGCCTATTTTCAAGGTAGAAATCTTTATGGAGTTGTAGCAGGTGATGAAGCTATGCCTATTCCAAGATCCAAAGGAGGACCTACACAAGATGAGACAGATAAGCTCACACTTTGGTGTGCAAGGGATGCTCAAGCAAGGTCATACATACTAAACTCTATCTTTGACTTTTTATTACCACATATTAGAGGATGCAAGACATCTCAAGAGACTTTGGATGCCCTCGTGACTTTCTTTTCTGCTAGTACCAAAGCAAGCAAGAATCATCTTTGGAATGACTTCAACCAAATGAAGAAGACACCTAAACAAACCATCACAAAGTTTGTTACCAAGGTCAAGTAGGTTACAAATCAGTTAGCATCCATTGGAGAGTTGATTGAAGAAGATGCTATCATGAGGCAAATTCTCAATGGTATTCGAAGTGATAAGCAATGGAAATCCTTCATGAGAGCTTATGATCTCATCATGGATGTGCAGACTCCAGACTTCAACATTGTTCACATGTGACACTCAAATATATACAAAAAAGGTTATTTCTCATGGTCTCGGGAGGGTTCTTATGCACAAATGAGGATGTGTGCATACCCTACAAACCAACACTGAGCGAGTATGATATGATAGAGGTGCATCTAATTTGCTGTCAGGCAAGGTCTGCACCAGCCATTTTGGCATAGTTCTTGCCTGCTCAATGTCAGCTCTCTCATCAATAAGTGCATCATGTACATCTGCATCAGAAATGGAATTATCTACATCATCACATGAAACCTACAAAGGCTGAAAAGTTACCTCATTAGGACCAGCACTAGACTGTCCACCTGTAAAAAGAGACAACAAAGTATCATACATGTCTTTGGAGCTAACAGATGTCTCCTTAGTACATGAAAGTAATGGTTGAATAGCATCTTCCACAAAAAAAACATCGCGGCTAACCAGAATGCGTTTAGTATGTGGATGATACAGACGATAGCCTTTACTTTCAGAACTGTACCCAACAAAAATACATTTTACTGCTTTATCATCCAATTTTCTACAATGTTGTTCAGGCACACCAAACGACCAAAAACATGCAGATGAGCAATAGATGGCTGGTGATCATTCCAAGCCCCATATCGAGTGATAGACTACAGTGCTTTAGTGGGACACCTGTTCAGTACATATGTTGCACACATGACAGCCTCAAGCCAGAAACTATGTGGTAAAGCCTGACTCTTGACCATGCATGATAGACTACAGTGCTTTAGTGGGACACCTGTTCAGTACATATGTTGCACACATGACAGCCTCAAGCCAGAAACTATGTGGTAAAGCCTGACTCTTGACCATGCACCTCGCCATCTCCATAAGTGACATGTTTTCATTCAGCAAATTCATTCTGTTGTAGTGTATACGGCACTGTACACTGGTGTTTTATCCCACGTTCAGCCAGAAATGCATTAAAATGAGAAGACATATATTCCCCCCCTCGATCAAAACGGAGGGTGCCCATTTTACATGCTGACAGATTTTTAGCCAAAACCAAAAACTCTTTGAAGCACATGAACAGTTTGGACTTTTCCTTCAATGGATATACCCATGCATGCCTGGAAAAATCATCGATGAAAGTCAGGAAGTAAAGATAATTCCCAAAAGAAGGTGTCTGCATAGGACCACAGACATCACTATGTATAAGCTGTAATTTCTGAGTTACCCAGACTGAACCATCTTTTGGAAAGGACGAACATTGCATTTTGCCCAAAATATAGCCTTCACAAACATGTTTTCCAGGTGCCTTAAGTTTGGGCAAAGAGGACACCATTTCAGATTTCTACAGGCATAGCAAACTAGCAAAATTCAGATGACCAAAGCTTGCATGCCAAAGCTTTGCATCTGACATAGCCTGAGAATCATTTAGTGCACATGCCAAATCATTTACAGATCTTTCATAGTCTATGAGCTTATACAACCCACAACATAAAATGCGAGAAGCAATAATCACATGGCCATTTGAAAGATCATGAACTGTACACCTGTCATCAACAAATTTCACAACCAAGCCAATCTTGGCTAATGTAGAAACTGATAACAGGTTCTTCTTGATCCCTGGCACAAATAGAGCATCTGACAAGGTGAAAGATGTTGGAGTTAGACGTCTACAGAAGCACGCAAACAACACAAGGAAGAAGAAGAAGCTTGGAGCACAACACACAATATTGAATGTATTACTAGAGAATGTACAAAGATAAGTAGCCCATTAGGGCAATAGGCGTATATACAAGCCGGGGGAAAAAAACCTCCTAAAGAGGGAAAAAAGTGCCCCGGCGGTCCTAGTGTGTTCACACACATCACTACCTAAATATATCAACAAATCCCCCTTGGGAGTGATGCGGTGAACAAGGAGCTGGCACTCATGTATAAGAAAGTGCCAAGCTATGTGGAAATCACTCCACAAAAGGAAGTAAGCCCAAAGCTTTGCGGAAAGCTTCAAACTTCTCCCTAGGCAGAGCCTTTGTGAAAAGGTCTGCAATTTCTCCTGCGTGGGCACATATGCCAAGCTGATCTCCCCAGCAGAGAACATCTCCCAGACATAGTGATAATGCACCTCAATGTGATTAGTTCGAGCATGAAACACAGGGTTCCTCGCAAACTGCCAATGTGCTCTGACTGTCAGTGAAGATGGTGGTGGCAGAAGTCTGACAAACACCCAAATCAGCCATAAGGCGTTTGAGCCACACACACTCAACTCTTGTTGTGAAAGCTGCCCTATACTTAGCGTCACAACTGGAAGTGGCCACAGTAGGCTGCTTCTTGCTCAACCAAGATATACATGAGCTACCAAGCATGAAGCAAAAGCGACTAGTGGACACACGAGTGTCATAGCAACTAGCCCAATCAGACTCAGAAAAAGCATGCAAATCTGGAGGTAGTGATCCCCCCTTGGGATAAAACAACCCAAGTAGCCGAGTACCACTCAAGTAGCGAAAGATGCGCTTAATCCCCTGCCAATGCTTGACTCCTGGGCAATGCATAAACCTGCTCATCTGTGAGATAGCAAACTGAATATCTGGCCGAGTAATGCACAAGTAAATCAAGCATCCAACAGCCTGCTGATAGAGAACAACATCAAATGCATCTCCAGCATCATGAAGACTCAATCGTAAACCTGTCTCCATAGGAGTGGCAATAGGCTTACAGACTTCAAGGCCAAAACGCTGCAATAATGTGTCAATATATTTTGTTTGACACAAAGACATTCCACCATCAACTTGCATAAACTGAATGCCGAAATAATGATGCAAATGCCCCAAATCAGACATCTCAAATGAGGCATGCAAATCAGCCTTAAAATCAGCAATATGCCTCTCAATAGGACCAGTGAGCAGCATGTCGTCAACATAGACAACAATGATCAGAAGCACATCATTAGCACGCTTAACATATAAGGTGCTTTCAGTTGGACTGTTCTCAAAACCATGTGCAACCAGATAGTCATGTATCTTCTCATAGCAAGCACGTGGTGCTTGCTTTAAACCATATAATGCCTTCTTTAACCTGCACACCTCGTTTTCATGCCCTTTCTGCACAAAGCCACAGGGATGAAAAACATACACTTCTTCATGCAAGTAACCATCCAGAAATGCTGTTTTAATGTCCAACTGATGTACATTCCAACCATGATGGGCTGCAAGTGCACAAATGCTCCGAATAGTAGTCATACGGCATGTAGGTGCAAAGGTCTCATCAAAATCAATGCCTCTTTCCTACGCATAACCCTTTGCAACAAGCCTAGCCTTATACCTATCAACTGTACCATCAGGTTTACACTTTAGCTTGTATACCCACTTAGTGCCAATGGCCTTCTTGCCAGGAGGCAAGTCACATAAAGACCATGTACCATTCTTCATTATAGCATCATTTCCAGATTGCATAGTAGCCATCTAATTTTCTGAATTCTGTGCTTCATCAAAAGAAACAGGCTCATTCTCATCACAGAGACTAAACGCAGCCATAACATAGCAATCTGATGCAAAGGAGGCACTATGAGAGCCTGAACGAGTACGATATGACAAAGGTGCATCTAATTTTCTATCACAAAAATTTTGCACCAGCCATTTTGGCATAGTTTTTGCCTGCTCAATATCAGCTCTCTCATCAACAAGTGCATCATGTAACTCCGCATCAGAAATGGAATGGTATACATCATCATATGAAACCTGCAAAGGTTGAGAGGTTGCCTCATTAGGACCAACACTAGACTGTCCACCTATAAAAAGAGGCATCAAAGTATCATACATGTCTTTGGAGCTAACAGATGTCTCCTTTGTACATGAAAGCAATGGCTGAATAGCATCTTCCACAAAGACAACATCATGGCTAACAAGAATGCATTTAGTCTGTGGATGATACAGATGATAGCCTTTACTTTCAGAACTGTACCCAACAAAAATACATTTTATTGCCTTATCATCCAATTCTCTGCGATGTTGTTCAGGCACTAGTGCATATGCCAAACAACCAAAAACACGCAGATGAGCAACAGATGGCTTGCGGTCATGCCAAGCCTCATATGGAGTGATAGGCTGCAACGCTTCAGTGGGACACGTGTTCAGTACATATGGTGCACACATGACAACCTCAAGCCAGAAACTATGTGGTAAAGCCTGACTCTTGACCATGCACCTCGCCATCTCCATGAGTGACCTATTCTTTCGTTCAGCAACTCCGTTGTGTTGAGGTATATACGACACTGTACACTGGTGTTTTATCCCACATTCAGCCAGAAATGCATTAAATTCAGAAGACATATATTCCCCCCCCTCGATCAGAACGGAGGGTGCCCATTTTACATGCTGACAGATTTTCAGCCAAAATCAAAAACTGTTTAAAGCACATGAACACTTCGGACTTTGCTTTGAGTTGATATACCCATGCATGCCTGGAAGAATCATGAATGAAATTCATGAAGTAAAGGTAATTTCCAAAAGAGGGTGTCTGCATAGGACCACAGATATCACTATGTACAAGTTGCAATTTCTGCGTAGCCCGAACTGAACCATCTTTTGGAAAGGAGGAATGATGCATTTTGCACAAAATACAGCCTTCACATACATGTTTTCCAGGTGCCTCAAGCTTGGGCAAAGAGGACACCATATCAGATTTCTGCAGGCGTAGCAAACTAGAAAAATGCAGATGACCAAAGCGTGCATGCCAAAGCTTTGCATCTGACATAGCCTGAGAATCATGTACTGCACATGCCAAATCATTCACAGATCTTTCATAATCTATGAGCTTATACAACCCACGACATAAAATGCTAGAAGCAATAATAACATTGCCATTTGACAGATCATGAACTGTACATCTGTCATCAACAAATTTCATTACCAAGCCAATCTTGGCTAATGCAAAAACTGATAACAGATTCTTCTTGATCCTTGGCACAAATAGAGCATCTGACAAGGTGAAAGAACTACCATCAGCAGTAGGTAGAATGATCTTACCAACTCCCATAACAGGATAAGAGGACTTGTTGGCGCATGTGACAGTACTCCCTGTAGGGGCAGGCTCGAGTGAAGAGAAGAAACTGCGTTGCGAGGTAATATGTTTGGTTGCCCCATTGTCAAAGTACCAAACATGTGAGTCTACTAGAGACATGCACTGCTCATGAGACGATGGGTCAAAACTTCAAACAGTAGTAAACGCCCATTCTTCTTCCTGCACAAGATTAGCAGACTCTGTTTTTGGTGTAGAGGCTTCTGCAACAACCATTCTAGCCTTCTTTTTCTTTGCCTCTTTTGCAGCCAATTTTGGACAGTTCTTTATGATATTATCATTCCCTTTACACTACTTACAAAACAATTTCTGCTTTTTTTATTTCTTCTCATCTTTATCTTCCTTATTCGAGTATGCAGAATTAGCAGATTTCTGCTTACTAGTTGAAGAGCTCCATTTTCCTTTGCCCTTCTGACTAGCCAGGAAAGCTTGATCTGCAACTCGCATAATGGACCTGTTTTACATGGACTGGTCTTCCTGCAACAGAACAGAGACTAACTCCTCAAATGATAAGGCATTTGGATTGCCTTTCATCATCAACCGAAGAGTAGAAGCAAAACTCTGATATGAATCAGGAAGACCATTCAGAATGGTCTGCACAAGTGAGCTATCTGGTATAACCTCATCAGCAGAATTCAACTGTTCCTTTAAGTCTTTGATCTTCGTTAGGAAACTGTCCATAGAATCACCTTCATTCATGTGCTCACTCTCCAACTGATTTTGGAGTTCAGCAACACGAGCCTCATTCCTAGCTTGGTAGAATGTGGTAAGTGTATCCCAAGCATCCTTAGCTGTTCTGCAAGAGCGAATGTGAGGAATAATGGCATGTTTGACAGACAAAGCTATCAATGCATGTGCCTGGGCATCTCTGCCATCCCAGCGGATCTGCTCTGCAGTAGGTGCAACAGAAACAACAGCACGAACAGGAATCTGCAGAATATCATCTTCGACACCGTCTTCATCAACTCCAGCACCTGTATTTGCAGTACCTGTAGTCAGAGGTGTAATAGGACGTCTTTCAACACCCTGCACAACGTTCCAGAATCCTTTTGCAACCAATACATGTCGCATCATATAAGCCCATAATGGGTAGGTGGTACCATCCAACTACATGAAACCATGTTTTTTATATGATTGCTTATGAGCCTTACCTAATTGACATGCTTCACATCTATATGTCATGTGTTGACCTACAACATTAGGTAGTCCAAGTACTAAACCATTGTTAACCATCTCTTTAATACCTCTTTCATTGAAGTGTCCAAGCCTTTTGTTGTTGGAGACCTCTAAATCCCCAAAGGTTTGATCTATAATGATTTAAGAGAACCTCTATATCAGTTATGGACCAAACTTTATACAAATGTTACCTTCATTTACCAAATCTTCAATTATCACTTCTCTTAGTGAGAATCTTTCTTCTTCAGGAAGTCTGCTTCAAAGATTGACTTCATTACCTGCACATATCTTCATATTTCTTCAAACTAATGATGCACATATCTTCATGCTACCTTTGTACAATCATATCAACCATTAGTCCTTCAAAAGAATCATTAAAACGTTAATTTGATCCTTAAGATCAAAAGTATGTCAGAAACTGTCTTCCTAAACAAGCGACTTTGACATAGGTAACTTCTAAGGTTGATTTCTCGCAGCATAGATCCCGTTTTGCTAAATGCTTTTAGTCATAGCTTCCTTACCTTCTAACTTAAATTTTGAATGCTCAATCATCAAAAACTTTACACTGTGCACTGAGATCTAAGCAAAACATTGTCACGAAAAAGTGTGCAACTCTGAGAGGTCTATCAGGAGACTTTACATACACATGTTCCTATTGATCATACTCACAGCATAAAAAGAATTAGACCATGAAACTTTTCACATAGCTTCATTAACTTCTAGATAAGATGTGTACAAAAGATTTCCTGATCCACATGATCAGGCTGAGAGAAATCAGAGAAAGACTCGACACTAAATCATGAAGATGACTCTCTACACATCTATCTCAATGAAACTTGGCTTCTAGTAACTCTCTCATGTATTTCTTTCCATCATTGACTTATATACATATCTTTCTATACTTATCCCACATCTATTAGATTACTCCTTATGATCCTAAGGATTACCTATACTCATAGTACAAGAATTTCCACCTGTTATGTACATATGTATAAAAACTATCCTTCTAAAATCTCTTCACTTTCTCAAATGACTTCTTTCACTTCAATCTGATTATTGACATGCTTCAAACTCTTTGTAATTATCAATTTGTGATTGTTTTGTTCCAACAGCTCCCCCTCAATCACTAATTGTGATTATTCCATTCTTCTTTACTCCTGCCATCTCTTTGAACCTTTGTAGCTTAGGTCCATCCAAGATTTTTGTTAACATATCTGCAACTTGTTCTTTTGTTGGAGTATACAATACTTCAATCTCTTTATCAAGTACCTTTTCCCTCAAGAAATGATACTGAATCTCTATGTGCTTAGTCCTGGCATGAAAAACAGGGTTAGCTGCCAAATACAATGAACTCATATTGTCTCCAAAAATATTTGGAGTACTCTGATCTATTCCAAAACTCTTCAACAAGGTCTTTAGCCATATCACTTCTTTTGTAGCCTCCACCATTCCTTTATACTCAACTTCTGTGGATGAAAAAGCAACTGTATGTTGCTTCTTTGAGCACCAAGAAACTAATTTATCTCCAATATAATAGAGATACCCATGAGTAGACCTTCTATCATCTGAATCACTTGCCCAATCTGCATCACTAAACACTTTGATTCTTGTATTAGAAGTAAATCCATAATACAAACCTTCACTTAGGGTTCCTTTGACATGTCTGAGTACCCTTTGAGCTGCAATCCAATGAGTCTTCTTTGGACAATGCATAAATTGTGATAACACACCTACTACATATGATAGGTCTGGCCTTGTCAAGGTAGCATAAATTAGACTACCTACCAAACTTTGATATTTCTTCATATCATTGAATTCTTCACCTCCATATCTGCTCAACTTATGATTTACCTCCAATGGTGTGGTTGAAGGCTTGCAATCCTCCATGTTGAACTTGACCAGAAGATTCTTCAAGTATCTCTCTTGTGTAACATATACTCCATGTTGAGTATACACAATCTGCATTCTTAAGAAATAAGATAAGTTTCCCAAATCACTTATCTTAAACTCCTTCTCTATTTGTTTTTTAAGCTCCTTGATTCCTTGAGCATCTGTACCTATGACAATAATATCATCAACATAAATACACGTATATATATATCCATTTTCACTTGCCTTCACTAGCAAGCTACTATCTGCCTTTGATGCTTGATATCCACATTCATTCAAGAACTTAACAAGCCTGTAATTCCATGCTCTTGGGGCCTGCTTCAAACCATAGAAAGCTCTCTTGAGCTTACACACATAATCTGATCCAATTGAATCCATGAAACCTTCTAGTTGTTCCATGTATACTTCATCTGCAATGTATCCATTCAGAAATGCATTCTTCACATCTAACTGTGGTAACTTCCATCCTTTACAAGCAACAATAGCAATCAATGATCTAATTGTAGACATCTTAGCAATAGGACTAAGGGTTTCATCATAATCTACCCCATAAGTTTGGGCATAACCTTTGACTACAAGTCTATCTTTGTATCTAGACACCTTTCCATCTGCAAACCTTGTTGTTTTATACACCCACTTACATCCAATGACCTTCTGATTCTTTGGTCTTGGCACCAACTCCCATGTTTCATTTTCAAGTAGAGCATCATACTCATCTTGCAATTCCTTCTCCCAATTCTGTTTACCTTTAGCTTCTTCATATGTGATTGGATCCTCTTCTGTCTTCACAAGGTAAGCATAATCTTTTGTTGTTAGGAAAGATGTATCATAGCTATACCTGATAGGTTCTTTTATTTCTCTCAAGGATCTTCTAACCTCTGCACTTCTTGAAGTCTCAGCCACATTTGATTCTAGATCAAATCTTGACCCATCTTCAACATTGTCCTCCAATTTACTTTTATAATCAACATCATCAATATCTTCTTCATACACACTTACTTTTGTCTTTCCTTTCCTTTTTCTTCAACATCTGCATAATCATTTGTTGTCCCTGTATACGATGCACTTTGCTCATCAAATGTAACATCTTTTGTAACAAGAAATTGCTTTGTGGATGGACTCCACAATCTGTAACCCATTTGTCTATCATCATACCCAATAAACACATACTTCTCTGCTTTGGGTTCTAGCTTATGTCTTAATTGTGAAGGAACATAAGCATATGCTAAACATCCAAATACCTTACAATGATCAAGAGTAGGTTTCTTACCCCACCATGCTTCATAAGGTGTTCTTCCATCCAAAGCTTTACAAGGTAACCTATTCACAAGGTATGGTGCAGTGTAGATAGCTTCTGCCCATAAGTAGTTTGGACAATTCTTTTCCTTGATCATTGCTCTTGTAAACTCTACAAGAGTTCTATTTCTTCTTTCTGCAACTCCATTCTGTTGAGGGGAGTACCTGCAAGTTACTTCTCTTTTTATACCTGCATTCCACAAATAATAATCAAACTCTTTAGAGAAATACTCTCCCCCTCCATCTGATCTCAACCTCTTGAGCTTTTTGTCCTGTAATCCTTTCTGCATAAGCATGGTAATGCTTGAATGTCTTGAACACTTGTGACTTGTCCTTGATTACATATAAAGTAATCGATTTGGTTGCATCATCAACAAACAACACATAATATGTGGATCCATTTATACTTTAGTCCCTTGAAGGACCCCACACATTTTTATGAACCAACTCAAGCATATTTGAATACTTGTACCCTGATTTATTGTATGAACTTTTGTGTGCTTTACCTAATTGACAAGCTTCACACTTGTAAACCATGTGTTGACCTTCAACATTGGGCAAACCAAGCACCACATCATTCTTTGACATTTTCCTTTATGGCTCTCTCATTGAAATGACCTAGCCTTTTATGCCATAGGTCTAACTCAGACATCTTTTGACTTCCATAAGTAAATAAAGCATGTCCCACATTACCTTGAACTTTGAGAGTAAACAACCTTCCTTCCTTTTTACCTGCAATGATATTTCTATATCCCTGGTTTGGATCTTGCACATAAACACCATCATTTGTGAATTTGACTTCATATCCCTTCTCCACAATTTGTCCTACACTTATCAAGTTTTTAGGAATAGTAGGAACATAAAGTACCTTGCTTAAGAGTGTGCTCCCACTCTTTGTCTTCACTGAACCAATGCTCTCCACTTTATGCTTGGTGTTATCTCCTATTTGAATTGTATGTCTATTCACCTTTGATTCCATATCAATCATCAATGATATATTGCCACTCAGATGATTGCTACATCCTGAGTCAATATAGAACACCCTTTGGTCTTCTCCTACTACTTCATGTGTTGCATTCAAGATAAGAGTCACGTCATCCTTCTGATCTGATGCATAGTTATAATAATTATTGTTGTAGGACTGAGATTGAAAACTTCTTCCACCTCCTCTAGCATATGATGTCCTACCACCTCTTCCTCTGAAGTTGCCTCTTTGGTTTCTGCCTCCTCTACCTCTTTGATTGAAGCTCTGGTTATTACTTCCACCATTTTGATTGTTATACCAACAATCGTTTGCCAAATGATTGGTTCTGCCACAAATCCAACAAGCTTTAGTATTGTCTTTGTTCTTACCTCCTCTTCCTTTACCTCTGAAGTTCATCTTTCCTTTTGTAAAGTTAGCTTGACTTGAATTTCCTTCATCATCAGTTGACTGCTTTCCTTTGCCATTCTTTTTCTTGTCCTTGGAGTACATAGCCTGACTTGCACTCCTATCATTGTCTCCCTTAATGTCCTACTCAAAAGTTAGTATATGTCCTAACAATTGATTAAGATTAGGAGTAAAGTGATCTAGTGATAACTCTATGGACAATATGAAAGGCTTCCACTTCTCATCTCCTCTCAGACCTGTAAGTATTAGCCTTACCAACTTATCCTCTTTAATATCTTCCTCTACTGCTCCCAAGCTATCTACAATATCCTTCATCCTTGCCAGATAGTCAGAAATCGATTGTGAGCTTTTCTTCTTGAAAGTTGTGAACTCTGCCCATAATGAGGACTTCCTTGACTTGGTTGTGTTTTGTAAATGCTCTTCCAAAGCATTCCACACATCTGTTGCACTTTCTAATCCTTTGATGTGAGGTAGAAGATAATCATTTACAGCCATGTAAATGATACTCCTAGCTTGAGCATCCTTTCTCATCCAATTCTTCAAACCTGCAAGTTCTTCCCTAGTTGGAACACTAGGATCTTCAAACTCAGGATTTTATTCTTCTCCTGTAATGAATTCCATTAAATCTTTGCTCATGAGGTGTGCCTCCATCCTCATGGACCAAGTTGGATAGTTCTCCCTATCTAGCTTATCAATCTGCAAGCTTTCTCCCATCTTTGATCTTCTGTGTCTGCAATTACTAGGATTTATGATAATATAGTGTACCTTTGGTATGAAGCTCTAATCCTTATTGATCCTTTGAACTCGTGCTTTGTACTTCTTCAGTTTGTCTTCAAGAATTTGACTTTGTCCACCTTCAATTAGAAGGAACTTCAATATCTGCAACAGTCAAGACTTCCAATGCCTTTACTTTACTTGTATTACACCTTCAGCTCTGATACCACTGTTGGAGACCTCTAAATCTCCAAAGGTTTGATCTATACTAATTTAAGAGCACCTCTATATCCGTTATGGACCAAACTTTATAAAAATGTTACCTTCATTTACCAAATCTTCAATTATCACTTCTCTGAGTGAGAATCTTTCTTCTTCAAGAAGTCTGCTTCAAAGATTGACTTCATTACCTGCACATATCTTCATATTTCTTCAAACTAATGATGCACATGTCTTCATGATATCTTTGCGCAATCATATCAACCATTAGTCCTTCAGAATCATTAAAACTTTAATTTGATCCTTAAGATCAAAAGTATGTCAGAAACTATCTTCCTGAACAAACAACTTTGACATAGGTAACTTCTAAGGTTGATTTCTCACAGCACAGATCCTGTTTTGCTAAATGCTTTTAGTCATAGCTTCCTTACCTTCTAACTTAAATGCTCACTCATAAAAAACTTTACATTGTGCACTGAGATCTCTCTCCATATGTGAACAAGGCATGTCCAACATTACTTTGCACCTTCAATGTGAAGAGCTTTCCTTCTTTCTTTCCTGGCTAAAGTCTTCAACATAAACTCCATCATTAGTGAACCTTACCTCATATCCTTTTTCCACAATTTGTCCTACACTAATCAGATTCTTTGGAATTGTAGGAACATACAAAACCTTACTCAAAAGAGTACTTACATCCTTAGCTTTTAATAATCCAATAGACTTTTCCTTATGCTTTGTATTATCACTGTTTGAACTATATGATTAATCACTTTATTCTCCAAATTAGTCATTAAAACAATGTTACCACTCAGATGATTGCAACATCCTAAATCATGTTACCACTCAGATGATTGCAACATCCTAAATCAATGTAAAACACTCTTTGGTCTTCACTTGAAACTTCACATGTTGCATTCATGATTAAGGTTGAGTCCTCCTTTTGATCTGATGCATAATTGTAGTAGGTGTTGTTGTAGGACTGACCTTGAAAGTTTCTTCCACCATTTCTTCCAAACAAGCCTCTACTACCTCTACCTCTGTAACTTCCTCTCATATTTTTTCCACCTCTTCCTCTTTGATTATAATTCTGTTTAAAACTACTAATACTTTGATTGTTATGCCAACATTCATGAGCTAAATGATTAGTCTTACCACATATCCAACAAGTTTTGACATTATCCTTGTTGTTTCTACCTCTTCCTCTACTTGAGCCACTTCCTCTTCCTCTTAGGAAGTTTGCTTGGCTTCGAGCACCTTCATCTCCAACTGATTGTTGCTTTCCTTTGCTAGCCTTCTTCTTATCCTTGGAATGCATTGCTTGACTTGCACTCTTATCAACATCTCCTTTGATATCATTCTCAAATGTTAGCATATGACCCTAGTAATTGATTCAATTCAGGAGTAAAATGAACCAATGAAAGTTTTGTTGATAAGATGAAAGGCTTCCACTTCTCATCTCCTCCTAGAACTATGAGAATTTGTCTTACCGATTTGTTTTCTTCAATGTCTTCATCAACTGCACCTAAAGAATCAGCAATGTCTTTTGTCTTTGTCACATAATCAGATATTGATTGTGAGGCTTTCTTCTTGAATGTGGTGAATTGAGCAAGCACAGAAGGAGAAATGGAGAAAAGATCGCGACACATTTCTAAGAAATTTTCTTCTATTCACTCATGAAAACATCTGATGGATGAATCTCATACATTCATCACTTTTTTCTCTTCTAGCCATCTATACATCCTCTATATCTCTTCTCACACCTAGAAGACTTTTGACTTGCTCATATGTGATATCTTTACACATGAACATGGTGGAAGTCTCTTGGAATGAGATGGCTTAGAATAAATATACAAAACAATGGATGGGAAAAGACCAGTGCAAACCTAAAGATCTAGATGCTTTTGTGAATTTCAAAGAGTTATGTATATCCATTACCAGCTTGTGCTTCAAAGATGATATGGACCATTTATGAAGTGTTGGCCACTCCTAGCTAAGACTATAATGTACTTCAGTTCTCTCTAACCTTCCAAATCCATTCATTGTAGAGGGTACAACATACCCATGTGTGTAAAAGAAAAATCTATCATTGTAAACTTGAATAGGAGATATCTTTGGAAAGACTAGTGCAACATCTGCATGCAATGCTAGGAAAGTACCTGTAAGACTATGAAGTGGTCGCTCTTCCACCAAAGTAGAAGGAAATATATTCGAAACAAACAAAAGCACCTAAATAGTTCAAAAATATATTCAAGACTCTAAAACAAAAAATATTATAGAGTAATATTTACAATTCATAGGATACCTCATTCTAATGGAGTTTTTGAGCTTCATAGTTGCCATTGTAAAAACATGTTCTGCAATAGCAACCATCCCATTGTCTTTGTGCTTCTTGAAGCCAAGTAACATTTCTTTCCAATGAAGATCCAATTTTCCTCTCTAACTCAATGAGGCCCAACTCTAGAGGGTTGCATGTATAACCATGCACCTTTGAAGTACTCATGTCATAGCCATTGTCCATCTATAGCTTTGATATTGTGACATCTTAATGTGAAGACTTCATCTTTTGGTTACATAGAAGCTTTAGATGTTTCCATTGAAGCTAAGGGTCTTCAAGCTACAATAGTAGTTCAAGATAAGAGATGTAGGTAGGTTGTAATGTAGATACAAGAGCTTCAATGGTGTTCGACAAAGAGAAAGTAGTGGAAAAAGATTAATTTTTGGGACTTGGGTATGAACATGTGAGGTTTAGGAGGGAAATAACTCTTTTTTGAGTATTTTTGAAAAATGTCATTTTTTTCAGCTCAAAACATGCATGGATTTTGAAGTTGGGGTAAAAAATAATACTTTTGGCCCTAAAATATAATGGGGCATCCATTCTCAAGTGTAATGATGAGTTTTGGAACTTCTTAGAAATTTTGAATTTTTGGGCCCAACCAAGTTACGAGATTCGTTCTCTTTCTAGAGGCAGCTCATTAAATAAGAGAGAAATTTGTCTCCTCTTCCTCCTTCAACCAAGTATTTTATAGGGCATAGACTAAGGCCACCAACCTCTTCTGATTGGTCCATCACTAATCACTCCTTAATCTAAAAGGCCCAAGGTTCATTTTCTCCCCTAATGATTTGACAAAATGGATTGAAGCAAAAGACACTTCCAAGAATGATGCTCAAACAACTCTTAAGTTCCTATATGAAAATGTTATGAATAAATTTGGATTACCAATTGAATTGGTAAGTGATAGTGGAACCCATTTCATGAATCAGGTAATAGAGACTTTGACTGAATAATTCATAGTAGTTCATAAAAATCAACAATCATCCTTAGGCTAATGGATTAGCAGAAAATACCAATAAAGTTTTTTGTATTATGTCTTATAAACCAATAAACATCAAAAGAATAGACTAGTATATGCAACTTTATAATGTCCTATGGGCATATAGAGTGGCATACAAGACATCAATAGAAACTACTCCATTCAATCTAGTGTATGGAGTAAATGCTCTCTTGCCAATGGAATTTCTAATACCTACCTTGAATATAGGAAGTCAATTGATTTGGATAGGACATGACATGTCTGACACGATTATAAAGTTAGAACAGCTAGGAGCATCTAGACTGTAGAGACTATATAAACAGGTAAGAAGAGACTGAAAGCTTACTATGAGCATACTAAAAAAAACCAGAAAAGGGTACACATACCATATACTTTACATAGGATTAGTCCTAAAGGATCTATATAACTTGCAAACATAGATGGGGAAGTTATGCCAAACTATATAAGTGGATGCAGGATTAAAAGATACTTTGAGCCTTTTATAGTGAAAATCAGGAGAAGAATATAGCAATTACAAAGAAGGAAAGAGGAAAAAATGAGAATAATACAAGAAGCTCAAGAGGAGGTAAAGTAAAGAGCTAGAAAAGAAAAGAAATGATAGAAGTAATGACTTGTGAGGTTGATAAAAGGTGAATAAGTGACCATTTACTAGTTGAGGAGATGCAATATTAAGGAACAAAGATTAGGGCTTTATTAGATACAGAAGCACAAGTAAACCTAATCAATTTTAAATTGTTGAGTCAATCATAGAAAGAAAGATTAACAAAAATACAATGAGTAAAGCGATAAGTGGGCAAAGTCTTTATTCTTTATTACTTCTCAAGATTGAGTTGAGAATAGAAGATGAGAAACCATTGGTAGAATGTGAGGAATGGTCGAAATATTTGATGTCTAAAAACCTAATTCTAGGGCAAGTATGGATGAATCAAAAACACGTTTCTTTAGACTTTGAACATGAATTCCTAAATTTAAAAGTGAAAGGAAAAGATATGAGAATGTTGTTTGTAATCATACAAAATGTTAGAAAATCTAGAGACTTGAAGCACAAAATAGAAAACAAAAGACAAAAATAATTCAAATCACAGAGGTCAGTAGTAAAATTGTTAGAGAGATTTGGAGACCCAAGAAAAAGTTGATCCAAGACTCCCAAAGATCTTCAAAGGTGAAGGAACAAATAAAGACATGAGAACAAACAAAATGCAAGGAACTCAAAAATCAAAAGGCAAAAGATGAAAAGCGAGAATATAACATTCAAATTCAAATACAAATACATACAAGTACCAGAAACAACATGAGAGAAGCCTTGAGAGTAGAAAACCACTTAAGCAAAATACTTAAGACCTTAGTTATGTACCATTTAGATAATTGCACATTTAAAGTAAGCATAAATAGGGCTACATTAAAAAGCCATCCATACACTAGGCATGAGGTTGTCAAAAACCTAGGCACTCAAAGTAGCTTTTTCAACATGAAGAAAGAGCTAAGAGGGGGAAAAAATAATGGAATTCTCCTTATCATTGCTGAAAAAATTTAATAAAAATAAAAACGAGAGATAAAAAAAGAAAAAATAGAAATAGAAAAAATATGTAAAAATAAAAAGAGCAAAAGAAGAAATCAATTGAAAAAAATATATGTATATATGTGTTATATTTATTGGGCACAAAGAAAATTGTATCATGGGTGTGTGAGTTTATTGGTTTCAATTTTTTAAGGTTTTGTACTTCTCACTTCTTTTTTTTTTTGAGAAAAACAAAAAAATAATTTATGTTCCAGTTGCAAAATTAGAGGAAAAACCTTGCTTGTCTATGATGATCACATTGATGAAATTGTTTGAGTGGAGTGATGAAAAGATGTGATGAGTACTATGAATTTTTCTTTTTTGTGATATAAAACTCTTTTCTTAGATTCCAATTAATTTGTGGAGTATGTTGCTTTATTATTTTCTTTCACAGGAAAATGACTAAAGGGCTTTGTAAACCAAAATAAAAGGTGGATGTAGTGTCCTTACTGTTGACATATTTAGGTGTTGATGCGTATGAACTCACTAGGACTGCTAGGGCTCTTTTTTCCCTCTTTAGGAGGTTTTTCCCCCCAGTTTGTATATACACCTATGGCCCTAATGGGTTACTTATCTTTGTACATTCTAGTGGTAATACATTTAGTATTGTGTGTTGTGCTCCAAGATTCTTCTTCTTCCTTGTGCTATTTGCATGCTTCCACAGACCTCAAAACTCCAACAGTTGGTATTAGAGTAGGTCGTCGCTTCATCTAGGGCATCATCGACACCCCTCTAGTCACACTCTCAGAATCACTCAAAATTTGGTGAGCATACTCAAGGTGATTAGGAGATGAAAACATGTTCGTTCTCTGGTGCTGAAATCGTGATCTGAGCTCATTTCGGCCTTCCAATGCAGTATCATAATGCTTATGTAGGCTATTTTTCTTTTTGTGCCAAAGATATGTATAGGTTTTGGTTCTCTAGTATAAGCATCTCAAAGTTTGTTATAGGCTTAGCGGAACTCAACAGGGTAATTCTGTTCAACTTTTTGAGATAGAGTGAATTTTTTGCATCGGGGTATTTTAGTCAATAGCCATGGTTGAAAGCAATGATGTATTCTGTATGTTGGGTATTGAGCATAAGTTGGACGGTACCAATTATCCATTGTGGGCTTATATGATGCATCATGTATTGGTTGCAAAAGGACTATGGAATATTGTGCAGTGTTGAAAAAATGTCATACACCTATAAACACAGTTGCTGAAGATGATGTAGATGGCATTGAAGAAGATGATATACTTCATGTTCCTGTTCATGCTTCGGTTCCTATTGCACCTACTCTAGAGAAAATTGGTTGGGATGGTAGAGATGCTTAGACACATGCATTGGTAGCCTTGTCTATCAAACATGCCATTATTCCTCACATTCGCTCTTGCAAAACAGCTAAGGATGCTTGTGATACACTTACCAGTTTATACCCCACAAGGCATGAGGCTTTTGTTGCTTACCTTAAAAAACATTTGGAGAGTGAGCACATGAATAAAGGTGATTCTATGGATAGTTTTTTAACAAAGATCAAAGATAGGAATAGTTGATTTCTACTAATGAAGTCTTACCTAAAAGTTCACTTGTGTAGAATATTCTGAATGGTCTTCCCGATTCATATCAGAGTTTTGCTTCCACTCTTCGTTTGATGATGAAAGGAAATCCATGCCTTAACATTTGAGGAGTTCGTCTCTGTTGTGTTGTAGGAAAATCAGTCTAGGTAGAACAAGTCCATTATGCTTGTTGCAAATCAAGCTCTTCTAGCTAGTTAGAAGGGCAAAGGTAAATGGAGCTCTTCTAAACTAAGCAGAAATCTACTAATTCTGCACAATCAAAGAAGGATGACAGAGACAACAAGAAAATAGAAAAGCAAAAAGTGCTTTGCAAATACTGTAAAGCAAATGATCATGTCACAAAGAGTTGTCCAAAATTGGCTGCTAAAGAGGCAAAGAAAAAAGAGTCTAGAATGGTTGTTTTAGAGGCCTCTACACCAAAAATAGAGTTTACTAATCTAGTGTAGAATGAAGAATGACTTTTACTAATGTTTGGATTTTGACCCATCTCTTGAATAGTGTATGTCTGCAGTAGAGTTAAAAATCTGTGAATGATTTGGCATGTGCAGTACATGATTCTCAGGCGATGTGAGATGCAAAGCTTTAGCATGCATGCTTTGGTCATATGAATTTCGCTAGTTTGCTACACCTACAAAAATCTGAAATGGTGTCCTCTCTGCCCAAACTTGAGGCACCTGGTAGACATGTATGTGAAGGCTTTATTTTGGGCAAAATGCAATGTTTCTCATTCCCAAAAGATGGTGTAGTTCGAGCTACTCAGAAATTGCAGCTTGTTCATTGTGATGTATGTGGTCCTATGCAAAAACCTTGTTTTGGAAACTATCTTGACTTCATGACTTTCATCGATGATCTGTCTAGGCATGCATGGGTATATCTATTGAAAGCAAAGTCCAAAGTGTTTATGTGCTTCAAACAATTTTTGGCTTTGCGTGAAAATCTATCAGCATGTGAAATGGGCACCCTTCGTTCTAATCGAGGTGGGGAATATATGTCTTCTGACTTTAATGCATTTCTGGCTGAACGTGGGATAAAACATTAGTGTACAATGCCATATACACCTCAATAGAATGGAGTTGTTGAACAGAAGAACATTTCACTCATGGAGATGGCCAGGTGTATGGTCAAGCATCAGGTCTACCACATAGTTTCTAGCTTAAGGCTGTCATGTGTGCAACATATGTGCTTAACAGGTGTCCCACTAAAGCATTGCATTCTATCACTCCATATGAGGCAGGAACAACAATGCACGAAATTGGATGGTAAAGTAGTGAAATGTATTTTTGTTGGGTAGAATTTTGAAAGCAAAGGCTATCATCTGTATCATCCACAGACTAAACACATTGTGGTGAGTCGTGATGTTGTTTTTGTGGAAGATGCTATTCAACCACTACTTTCATGTACTAAGGATACATTTGTTAGCTCCAAAGACATGTATGATAATTTGCTACATCTTTTTACAAGTCGATAGTCTAGTGCTGGTCCAAATGAGACAACTTCTCAACCTTTATAAGTTTCATTTGATGATGTAGATCATTCCATTTTTTATGTAGATTTGCATAATGCACTTGTTGATGAGAGAACTGATATTGAGGAGGCCAAAACTATGCCACGATTGTTGGTGTAGACTTTGCATGACAACAAATTAGATGCAAATCTGTCATATCATACTCAGTCAAGCTCGCATAGTGCATCTTTTGCATTAGATTGCTATGCTATGGCTGCATCTAGTCTTTGTGATGAGAATGAGCTTGTTTTGTTTGACAAAGCACAAGATTCAGAAAATTAGATGGTTGCTATGCAATCTGAATATGATGCTATAATGAAAAATGGTACTTGGTCTTTATGTGACTTGCCTCTTGGCAAGAAGGCCAGTGGCATTAAGTGGGTATATAAGCTTAAGCATAAGCTTGATGGAATAGTTGACAGGTATAAGGCTTGGCTTATTGCAAAGGGTTATGCTCAGGAAAGAGGCATTGATTTTGATGAGACCTTTGCTCCTACTTGCCGAATGACTACTGTTCATAGCATCTGTGCACTTGCAGCTCATCATGCTTGGAATGTACATGAGTTGGACATTAAAACAACATTTTTGAATGGTGATTTGCATGAAGAAGTGCATGTTTTTCAGCCCCATGGCTTTGTGCAGAAAGGGCATGAAAACCAGGTATGTAGGTTAAAGAAGGCATTATATAGTTTAAAGCAAGCACCACCTGCTTGGTATGAAAAGATACATGCCTATCTGATTGCAATTGCTTTTGAAAACAATCCAATTGAAAGCACCTTATATGTTAAGCGTGTTAATGATGTGCTTCTGATCATTATTGTGCATGTTGATGACATGTTGCTCACTAGTGCTCATGAGAAACATGTTGCTAATTTTAAGGCTAATCCACATGCCTCATTTGAGATGTCAGATTTGGGGCATTTGCATTATTAGTTGGGCATCTAGTTTATTTAAGTTGATGGTGGAATATCTCTGTGTCAAACAAAATGTATTGACACATTATTGCAATGTTTTGGCCTTGAATACTGCAAACCTATTGCTACTCCTATGGAGACAGGTTTACGATGGAGTCTTCATGATGCTAGAGATGCATTTGATGCTCTTCTTTATCAGCAAGCTATTGGATGCTTGATTTTCTTATGCATTATGCGACCATATATTTAGTTTGTTGTCTCACAGATTAGCCAGTTTATGCATTGCCTAGGTGTCAAGCATTGGCAGGCAATTAAGCACATCTTTCCCTACTTCAATTTTATCTAGCCACTTGGATTGTTTTATCCCAAGGGGGATCACTACCACCAGATTTACATGCTTTTTCTAACTCTTACTGGGCTGGTTGTTATGACACTCATGTGTGCACCAATGGTTTTTACTTCATGCGTGGTAGCTCATGCATATCTTGGTTGAGCAAGAAGCAACCTACTGTGGCCACTTCCGGTTGTGAGGCTAAGTATAGGGTAGCTTTCACAATGATTGTTGAGTGTGTGTGGCTCAGATGCCTTATGGATGATTTGGGTGTTGGTCAGTCTTCTGCCACCGCCATCTTCCCTCATAGTTAGAGCGCATTGGCAGTTCTCAAGAACCGTGTGTTCCATGGTCACACTGAGAACATTGGGGTGCATTCAATCGGAGTCAGAAAAAGTATGCAAATTTGGTGGTAGTGATGCCCCCTTAGGATAAAACAACCTAAGTAGCCAAGTACCACTCAAATAACAAAAGATGCGCTTAACTGCCTGCCAATGCTTGACTCCTGGGCAATGCATAAACCTGCTCATTTGTGAGACAACAAACTGAATATCTAGCCAAGTAATGCATAAGTAAATCAAGCATCCAATAGCCTGTTGATAGAGAACAGCATCAAATGCATCTCCAACATCACGAAGACTCAATCGTAAACCTGCCTCCATAGGAGTGGCGATAGGCTTACAGTCTTCAAGGCCAAAACACTAAAATAATGTGTCAATATATTTCATTTGACACAAAGTCATTCCACCATCAACTTGCATAAACTGAATGACCAAATAGTGATGGAAATGCCCCAAACCAGACATCTCAAATGAGGCATGCAAATCAGCCTTAAAATCAGCAATATGCTTCTCAATAGGACCCGTGAGCAGCATGTCATCAACATAGACAACAATGATCAGAAGCACATCATTAGCATGCTTAACATATAAGGTGCTTTCAGTTGGACTGTTCTCAAAACCATGTGCACTAAGATAGGCATGTAGCTTCTCATACCAAGCACGTGGTGCTTGCTTTAAACCATATAATGCCTTCTTTAACCTGCACACCTGGTTTTCATGCCCTTTCTGCACAAAGCCACGGGGCTGAAAAACATACACTTGTTCATGCAAGTCACCATTCAAAAATGTTGCTTTAATGTCCAACTGATGTACATTCCAACCATGATGAGCTCCAAGTGCACAGATGCTCCGAACAGTAGTCATACGGCATGTAGGTGCAAAGGTCTCATCAGAATCAATGCCTCTTTCCTATGCATAACCCTTTGCAACAAGCCTAGCCTTATATCTGTCAAGTGTACCATCCCGTTTACGCTTCAGCTTGTATACCCACTTAGTGCCAATGGCCTTCTTGCCTGGAGGCAAGTCACATAAAGACCAAGTAGCATTCTTCATTATAGCATCATATTCAGATTGCATAGCAACCATCCAATTTTCTGAATTTTATGCTTCATCAAATGAAACAGGCTCATTCTCATCATAGAGACTAGATGCAGCCATAGCATAGAGACTAGAGCAAAAGAGGCACTATGAGAGCTTGAACAAGTATGATATGACAAAGGTGCATCTAATTTGCTATCACACAAGGTCTACACCGGCCATTTTGGCATAGTTCTTGCGTGCTCAATATCAACTCTCTCATCAATAAGTGCATCATGTACATCTGCATCAGAAATGGAATTATCTACATTATCACATGAAACTTGCAAAGGCTCAGAAGTTGCCTCATTAGGACCAGCACTAGACTGTCCACCTGTAGAAAGAGGTAGCAAAGTATCATACACGTCTTTGGAGCTAACAAATGTCTCCTTAGTAAATGAAAGTAATGGCTAAATAACATCTTCCACAAAAACAACATCATGGCTAACCAGAATGCTTTTATTTTGTGGATGATATAGACGACAACCTTTATTTTCAGAACTATACCCAACAAAAATACATTTTACTACTTTATCATCCAATTTTCTGTGATGTTGTTTAGGCACTAATGCATATGCCAAACAACCAAAAACACGTAGATGAGAAATAGATGGCTTGCGGTCATGCCAAGCCTCATATGGAGTGATAGACTACAGCGCTTTAGTGGGACACCTGTTTAGTACATATGCTACACACATGACAGCCTCAAGCCAGAAACTATGTGGTAAAGCCTGACTCTTGACCATACACATTGCCATCTCCATGAGTGATCTGTTCTTTCATTCAGCAACTCCATTCTGTTGAGGTGTATACGGCACTGTACACTGGTGTTTTATCCCACATTCAGCCAGAAATGCATTAAAATAAGAAGACATATATTCCCCCCCTCGATCAGAATGGAGGGTGCCCATTTTACATGCTGATGAATTTTCAGCCAAAACCAAAACCTGTTTGAAGCACATGAACAATTTGGACTTTGCCTTCAATGAATATACCCATGCGCGCCTGGAAAAATCATCGATGAAAGTCAAGAAGTAAAGATAATTCCCAAAAGAAGGTGTCTACATAGGACCACAGATATCACTAGGTACAAACTGCAATTTTTGAGTAGCCCGAACTGAACCATCTTTTGGAAAGGATGAATGCTGCATTTTGCCCAAAATACAGCCTTCATAACCATGTTTTCCAGGTGCCTCAAGTTTGGGCAAAGAGGACACCATTTCAGATTTCTGTAGGCATAACAAACTAGCAAAATTCAGATGATCAAAGCGTGCATACCAAAGCTTTGCATCTGACATAGCCTGAGAATCATTTACTGCACATGCCAAATCATTTACAGATCTTTCATAGTCTATGAGCTTATACAACCCACGACATAAAATGCCAGAAGCAATAATCAAATCACCATTTGACAGGTCATGAACTGTACACCTGTCATCAACAAATTTCACAACCAAGCCATTCTTGGCTAATGTAGAAACTGATAACAAGTTCTTCTTGATTCCTGGCACAAATAAAGCATCTGTCAAAGTGAAAGAACTACCATCAGTAGTATTGAAAGTGATCTTACTAACTCCCATAACAGGATAAGAGGAGTTGTTGGCGCATGTAACAATATTCCCTGTAGGGGCAGGCTCAAGTGAAGAGAAGAAACTGCACTGCGAGGTAATATGTTTGGTGGCCCCATTGTCAAAATACCAAACAGCTGAGTGTACTACAAACATGCACTGCTCATAAGAAGATGGGTCAAAACTACAGACAATAGTAAACGCCTATTCTTCTTCCTGCACAAGATTAGCGGATTCTATTTTTGGTGTAGAGGCCTCTACAACAACCATTCTAGCCTCTTTCTTCTTTGCCTCTTTAGCATCCAGTTTTGGACAATTCTTTATGATATGTTCATTCCCTTTACAGTACTTGCAAAACAATTTTCGCTTTTCTGATTTCTTCTCATCTTTATCTTCCTTCTTCGAATATGCAGAACTTGCAAACTTCTGCTTACTAGTTGAAGAGCTCCATTTTCCTTTGCCCTTCTGACTAGCCAGGAAAGCTTGATCTGCAACTTGCATAATGGACATGTTCTGTGTGGACTGATCTTCGTGCAACAGAAGAGATACTAACTCCTCAAATGATAAGGCATTTAGATTGCCTTTCATCATCAATCGAAGAGTAGAAGAAAAACTCTGATATGAATCAAGAAGACCATTCAGAACGGTCTACACAAGTGAGCTATCTGGTATAACCTCATCAACAGAAATCAATTGTTCCTTCAAGTCTTTGATCTTTGTTAGGAAACTATCCAAAGAATCACCTTCATTCATCTTTCACTCTCCAACTATTTTTGGAGGTAAGCAACACGAGCATCATTCCTAGCTTGGTACAATGTGGTAAGTGTGTCCCAAGCATCCTTAGCTGTTCTGCAAGAGAAAATGTGAGGAATAATGGCACGTTTGACAGACAAAGTTATCAATGCATGTGCCTGGGTATCTCTGCCATCCCGGTGAATCTGCTCTGCAGTAGGTGCAGCAAAAACCAGAGCACGACATGAAAATGCAGAATATCATCATCTTCGACACCTTTTGCATCAGCTTCAGTACGTGCAGTTGTAACAGTTGCAGGTGTGACAGGACTTTTTTCGACACCCTGCGCAATGTTGCACAGTCCTTTTGCAACCAACACATGTCGCATCATATAAGCCCATAACGAGTAGTTAGTACCATCCAACTTATCCTCAATAGCCAACATACGGAATACATCACTGCTTTCAGCCATAGCCGGTGAATTAAATACCTTGATGCAAAAAATTGATTGTATCTCAAAAAGTTGAACAGAACTGCTCAAACAAATTCCGCTAGACCTGTAGTAGACTTCGAGATGCTTATATTGGAAAACAGAAACTAGTATATACCTCTGGCACAAAAAGATGAAATAGCCTACACAAGCACTGCAATAGTGCGTTCGGAGGCGAAAACAAGCTCAGATCGCGATTTCGGCACCATAGAGCAAAGCAATTTTGATCTGAAATTGTACAAAGATAAGTAGCCCATTAGGGCAATAGGCGTATATACAAGCTGGGGGAAAAAACCTCCTAAAGAGGGAAAAAAGTGCCCCGGTGGTCGTAGTGTGTTCACACACATCACTACCTAAATATATCAACACCTTTCACAAAGGCTCTTCCTTGGGAGAAGTTTCAAGCTTTCTGCAAAACTTTGGGCTTACTTCCTTTTGTGGATTGATTTCCACATAGCTTGGCACTTCCTTATACATGAGTGCCAGCTCCTTGTTCACCGCATCACTCCTAGGGGGGATATGTTGATGCATTTAGGTAGTGATGTGTGTGAACACACTGAGATCAAGGGGACACTTTTTTCCTTCTTTAGGAGGTTTTTTCTCGTGACTTGTATATATGCCTATTGCTCTAAGGGGTTATTTATCTTATTACATTCCAGTGGTAATACATTCAGTATTATGTCTTCTGCTCCAAGCTTCTTCTTCTTCCTTATGCCGTTCGCATGCTTCCGTAGACGTCTAGCTCCAACAATTTGGACCCGACTTGTGGACATATTTTAATCAAGCTAACGTAAAAAATGCTATTGCAAAGTGGACTGTAGTGGATGACTATGCAAAGGGACACCCATCACTATGTTTGGGCCTATGATCCTTGCTAATAAATTGATCAACTATTACCCCAATTTTATTTCCCCCTCCAAACCATTTTTCCTTTGGAACCATTCCAGAAGTAGGGATTAGATTTTATTGGCCCCATCACTCCACATGCCATTCTTACTAATAATTGGTATATATTCACTTGTATGGACTATGCCACCTTTTGGGCACAAGTTTGGGCTATCAAATTGGCCTTTGCTTCGGTGGTTGCTTGTTGCTTGATGCAAGATGTTATCCCTCACTTCCGTCTTCCTTTGGAGAGATTCTTCGACCTTGGTACTCATTTTGTGAATGATTTAATCTGACCCTGAATCAATCATTCCAAATTATTCACAAATGTATTACTCCATAATATCCTCATGCGAATGGTTTCACAAAAAGTACTAACAAAAATCTTTTGACTATGCTGACAAAACTAATTGCATATTGTCCAGAGTGTTGGGATCATTCGCTTCCTACTATGCTGTGGGCTTATTAGACTACTTATAAGTAGCCATGGGTTGTACACCCTTCAATCTTGCATATGGTCTAGAAGCAATTGCATCTATGGAAGTTGTTGTTCCCAGCCTACAGGTTTCTGTTGAACACAAGCTCCTTCGAGAGGATTCCTTATACACTCGACTAGAAGAAATCTATATGTTGGATGAATAGAATTTTGGGAACTTCTTATTGATGCAAGAGATCGAGATTTGACAAGCCCTCATCCATGATCGTTTTGTTGAAGAATAGTTGATCCTCTTTTATAGTTTGAACTCAGATTGGGCTTTAGGCAAATTCAAAGTTTAATGGTTTGGTTCCTACCAAATTTCAACTCCGCTCGGTCTGAAAACTTTTTTGGTTATAGACTCTTGCCAAAGAACTGAATAAAAATCAGATCAATGGGTCAAAACTATGCCCTTTTTGTCCACTTGGCACGTGTGGAAATGTTTTTTCCACTACCCATGAATGCACCCAAATTTTTCCATTATTGTGGTCACCCTTCATTGACTGCTTTTGTACCCAAATACTGAGCATTCTTCTTGATGACATACCTTATTGGTATGTAGCTTGATTATTTTTATATATCATCTATTTTGAGATTTGCATATTCAAATGAGATCTCACATCAATTTTGATGTCATAAGTGTTCTAGATTCTCCCTGAATTCACTCCTAATCCTAAGTGTACATAGAAGATTGCCAATCAATCCAACTTCAAATTCAGTATCCAAACTGGTTACAATGCCTAATCATATCCCTACTCCTTTCATTTTGTCAACTCAATTCTCTATGTCTCTAAAACCCTTAGTCAACCTATTTTCTCTTCTTTCGTGACTAACCACTCGCCCAGTGCACACTTAATCCAATGAATGGAGATGCACAATGTACTAATGCACACCCATGACTTTTTGTCTCCCCTTCAATCGTCTACTACACCCATGCCTAGCCGGTTTTACTAATATGTCTCAAAGTCTTTCACATGGTTGAACCAGTGACCTGTTGGAGAATTCCTCTCCTACTCACAGTGGAAAGTGTAGAAGACCTTCTCACGATCAAGAATTTTACCTACAGTTGAACCTTCAAATGAAAACTGGTATCAATTGAAGAATCCAATGAACTTGAGACTTTGGGCACTTGAACTAGACACTAGTATCTTGTTGATACATTTAGGTAGTTATGTGTGTGAATGCTCTTGGACCGTTGGGTCACTTTTTTCCCTCTTTAGGAGTTTTTTTTTGCCCCGGCTTGTATATACGCCTATTGCCCTAAAGGGCTACTCATCTTTGTCCATTCTAGTGGTAATACATTCTGTATTGTGCGTTGTGCTCCAAGCTTCTTCTTCTTCCTTGTGTTGTTTGCGTGCTTTTGCAGACGTCTAACTCCAACAATTGGTAGCAGAGCAAGTCGGCGCTTCATCTAGGGCATCATCAACACTCCTCCGGTCACGGTCTCAAAATTGCACAAAATTTGGTGGGCATACTCAGGGTGTTCTAGAGATCAAAACAACTTGGCTATGTGGTGCCAAAATTGCGATCTGAGCTCGTTTCGGCTTCCGAACGCATTATCATAGCCCTTGTGCAGGCTATTTTTGATCTTTTTGTGCCTAAGGTATATACCAGTTTTGGTTCGCCATTATAAGCATCTCAAAGTCTGCTACATGTTTAGCAGAACTCGTCTTGGCAGTTTCGTTCAACTTTTTGAGATACAGTCAATTTTCTACATCAAGGTATTTTAGTCACCGACCATGGCTGAAAGTAGTGATGTATTCTGTATGTTGGCTGTTGAGGATAAGTTGGATGGTACCAACTACCCGTTATGGGCTTATATGATGCAACATGTATTGGTTGCAAAAGGACTGTGGAACATTATGCAGGGTGTTGAAAGACATCCTCTTACACCTGCAAATACAAGTATTGCAAATACAAGTACTGCAAACATAGGTGCTAGAGCTCATGGAGATGGTGTCAATGATGATGATATTCTGTAGATTCTTGTTCATGCTATTGTTTCTATTGCACCTACTACAGAGAGAATTCGTTGGGATGGCAGAGATGCTCAAGCACATGCATTGATAGCTTTGTCTGTCAAACATGCCATTATTCCTCACATTTTCTCTCGCAGAATAGCAAAGGATGCTTGGGATACACTTACCACTTTGTACCAGGCTAGGAATGAGGCTCGTGTTGCTTACCTCTGAAAACAGTTCGAGAGTGAGCACATGAATGAAGGTGATTCTATGGACAATTTTTTGACAAAGACCAAGGATTTGAAAGAATAGTTGATTTTTGCTGATGACGTTATATCAGATAGTTTCATTGTGCAGACCTTTCTGAATGGTCTTCTTGATTCATATCAGAGTTTTGCATCTACTCTTCATTTGATGATGAAAGGCAATCCAAATGCCTTGTCATTTGAGGAGTTAGTCTCTCTTCTCTTGCAGGAAGATCAGTAGAGGCAGAGCAGGTCCATCATGGGTGTTGCAAATCAAGTTTTCTTGGGTAGTCAGAAGGGCAAAGGAAAATGGATCTCTTCTACTAGTAAGAAGAAATCTGCAAATGTTGCACATTCAAAGAAGGAAGACAAAGATGAAAAGAAATCAGAAATTGTTTTGCAAATACTGTAAAGGAAATGATCATATCATAAAGAACTATCCAAAACTGGTTGCTAAAGAGGCAAAGAAGAAAGAGGCCGAAATGGTTGTTGCAGAGGCCTTTACACCAAAATTAGAGTCTGCTAATCATGTGCAGGATGAAGACTGGGCATTCTATACGGTTTGCAGTTTTGACCCATTTTCTCATGAGTAGTGCATCTCTATAGTAGACTTAGATGTTTGGTAGTTTGGTAGTGGAGCTACCAAACATATTACCCCGCAATGCAGTTTCTTCTCTTAACTGGAGCATGCCCCTACAAGGAGTACTGTTAAATGTGCTAACAACTCCTCTTATCGTATTATGGGAGTTGGTAAGATCATTTTGACTACTACTGATGGTAGCTCTTTCACCTTGTTAGATGCTTTGTTTATGATAGGGATCAAGAAAAATATGTTATTAGTTTCTGCATTAGCCAAGATTGGCTTGGTTGTGAAATTTGTTGATGACACATGTACAGTTCATGATCTCTCAAATGGCAATGTCATTATTGCTTCTGGCATTTTATGTCGTGGGCTCTATAAGCTCATAGTCTATGAAAGATCTATAAATGATTTAGCATGTGTAGTACATGATTCTCAGGCTATGTCAAATGCAAAGCTTTGGCATGCATGCTTTGGTCATCTGAATTTTGCTAGTTTGCTACGCCTGCAAAAATCTGAAATGGTGTCCTCTTTGCCCAAACTTGAGGCACCTGGAAAACATGTTTGTGAAGGCTGTATTTTGGGTGAAATGCAATGTTCCTCCTTTCCAAAAGATGGTTCAGTTCAGGCTACTCAGAAATTGCAACTTGTAAAGAGTGATGTTTCTGGTCCTATGCAGACAGCTTCTGTTGGGTATATACACTCAAAGCAAAAGTGGGAAGTGTTTATGTGCTTCAAATAGTTTTTGGTTTTAATTGAAAATCTATTAGCATGTTGAATGGGCACCCTCCATTCTGATCGAGGGGGGAATATATGTTTTCTCACTTTAATGCATTTTTGGCTAAACGTGGGATAAAACATCAGTGTATAGTGCCGTATACACCTCAATAGAATGGAGTTGCTGAACGAAAGAACAGGTCACTCATGGAGATGGCAAGGTGTATGGTCAAGAGTTAGGCTCTACCACATAGTCTCTGGCTTGAGGCTATCATGTGTGCACCATATGTACTAAACAGGTGTCCCACTAAAGCACTGTAGTCTATCACTCCATGCAGCTTGGCATGGTCGCAAGCCATCTGTTGCTCATCTGCGTGCTTTTGGTTGTTTGGCATATGCATTAGTGCCTGAACAACATCGCAGAAAATTGGATGATAAAACAATAAAATGTATTTTTGTTGGGTACAGTTTTGAAAGCAAAGGCTATCGTCTGTATCATCCACAGACGAAATGCATTCTGGTTAGCCATGATGTTGTTTTTGTGGAAGATGCTATTCAGCCCTTACTTTCATGTACTAAGGAGACATCTGTTAGCTCCAAAGACATGTATGATAATTTGCTGCCTCTTTTTACAAGTGGACAGTCTAGTACTGGTCCTAATGAGGCAACTTCTTAGCCATTACAGGTTTCATGTGATGATGCAGATCATTCTATTTCTGATGTAGATTTGCATGATGCACTTGTTGATGAGAGAGCTAAAATTGAGCAAGAAAAAACTATGCCAAAATGGTTGGTGTAGACTGTTGGGTTGTAGGGTATGTGCACATACTCGTTGGTGCATAAGATCCCTCCCTAGACCATAAGAATAACTCTTTTTGTATATATTTGAGTGTCACATATGAACACTCTCCTAAAGCACTTTTTAATATTTCTTCATACTATAGGATAGTATCTCTCACCTTTATGACCCTTCTAGAAAGATTCCCCACGTAGAAAACCCACACATGCCTTTCTTGGAGATTGGGTTGTTACTTATTTGATCTTGGAATATCCTAGAAGATTGGCAGTTAGAGAGAGAATCACCTTTTTGACTTTTCAAAGAGGCACATGGCGAATAGAGCTTAGCCTATAAATATGAGCTCATTTTTGTAAAGAGGGAGCTTTTGGTCGACATGCTTTCATGTAAAATCCTTTTTCAATGGAAGATGCTCTCATTTACTCCAAGAAGACTATTTACATTTACATATATTGTGTTTTGTGAGTGTGTGAGGGTGGTGTGTGTGTGCCTATGCATGTCCCTCCTTTGCATGAGTAGAGTAGTTGTATTTGCTTGTATTTTCCTTATGGACTAGGATCCTTGACTCCCTATTCTCCTTGTTTTCAAGCATGTTACAAAGCATGGGGCTGTTGCCAATGGCTTGAACATGTGCGAGATAGGGGTGGATGAGAGGAGAGTCACTCTTGAGCTTTCCTTCTTGCTTCCATGCAAGGTGGTGTAGGTTTTGGTCATTCCTTGCTACAACCTCAACACGTTTTGGCACCGTTGCAGGGATGGTCGGCCTTTCATCACTTGGAGAGCTCAAGAACATGTGGTAAAGTATTGTGTTGCAATCTTTTTTTGCTCAATTGCGTAGGATTTGAGTTTGTGTATGGCACTTTCACCCTTCCATTGGGCCATTTGCTCCCCATTTTCTTGTTTTGGTAGGGTACTTTTAGTTCAATTTGAATGTTTCACAAGAACAACCCCTAACCCCCTTATCTCTTCCACTCTCACATATAAACATTCCCACACACACACAATAGCCATCACTATCCACCTCTGTCATCTCTGTCTTAGTGTTTGCCTTGGAAAGGGGGAGGGGTGGTACCCTCTCTGCTCCCTTCTCTCTCTTCAATTTCTTGAAAACCACCCAATTGAAGTGAAGCCTCATATGGAACGTCGAATTTAATATGTTATCCCATTTCATATGAAAATTACACAAAACTTTATATGCCCCATGATCTTGATATGCATTACGAATTTTGAGAAGGTGGGCATTTAAACTGTGGCTCTTAAAAACGTTCTCTCCCATTTAAGATTTTGCATCCGGGTTGTTGGCTTGAATACTATTTGTGGGGGGGCTGTCCATTCAGAGTCACAAGTGTAGCTCGGGGTAGTTGGGGAGTAATGTACGCGGTGGTAGGTGGGAGGAGTAATTCTCCCTCCTGCTTCTTTCTCTCTTACCCTTGCGGGGGTGAAGGGCTACGCCTTTCCCTCCATTTGTATCTTATCCTCACTATGGGGTTAAGCTCGTTTGCAAGCTCCCCCTGCACATGCTATGGCCCTGAAGGATCGAAATGAGGAGCTCCTCGAGGCTTTCGTTCAATGGTATAGGGTGCACTATGGCCCCTATCTCGCATGATCTTTGATTGTAGGCTGGCGATTAGCTCTGGATCCATATGGTTGTACTGCGTTATCCTGACTATGCTTGGTCCTCCACTGTTCATGTCCGAGAATGCGGCTTGCTCTCCACCTGGGTGCTGCTCTTCCCCTCTTCTCTGCTCAAAGTTGAGTGTCCGTGCTCCATTTCGCTCTGTGTATGGGTTTGTGCTTCTGCGTACGACCCTATACACACTCGCTCAAATGGCATTGATCTTTCGGGCTCTCCCTCTCCACTCGACACCTGGTTGGAGCTCCCTCTCTGACTCTACCTACTATGGGGGCATAGTCAAGACCCTTGGTGTGACTATCGTGGGGGGTTATTTGTCTTCCATGCTCCATCATGGTCAGGATCAGTGCAATCGTCATTTGTTCTCTAGGTTGAGCTTGTGCCCCATTTTTCATCTGCCTACCAAGGCAAGGTTGAAAACCTACCCCATGCCGATCTCTGTTGGGCACCAAGGTAAAGCTACGCTTCTCTGTCATCCTTACTGATGGGCAGTCTTCGTGCTCCTCTCCCTCAATCTCCCCACTTCTTGAAATGAGTTGAAGAAGTCAGGTATGTTACCACTATGCTTGGATTCCGTATGTTGTGTGGGGGGGGGTGCTATCCTATAAGAAGGGCTACTAAGATTTGAAAATACTAGTGTCTGCTGATAAATTGTCATGGGGATCTATTGGGTTACTTAATTACCTTTGCGCATATTTCCTGAATTTTGTGAGTTTCAGATACACGAAACTACTAAAGCATGCCTTGTGGATTGTTAGTATGTTCATGATGCATCCATGAGGATTTCCTTCCTTTATTGGGCTTGCTTGACCTGCATAGCACTCGGGCATGTATGTTGTTTCTGAATTTGGGGATTACTTAGCTACAAAATGAAGTGTGTACACGAGACTGTTCCCTCTTTCTTGTTGCTTAGAGGCCCTTTAGGTTTGGCCAATTGAGCAGGTGTTATATTGAAAAGAGTAGGTGAATAGAAGTAACCTTGGAGTTTCTATACCGACACACACTTTCCTCTCATAACCGTTGCACAGTCACTCCCTTACTCTCACTACCCATACATGATAAGGGTATTGCTCAGATCCTTCTTGACAGTGAGATTCGAAGTAAAAAAATTAACACCTAAAGCTGTATTTTTCGGAGCTTTCACTTCTGTGATTAAAGGTTTTATCGAACTGGGTTGTTAAGGATGCCTCGCTTAGGGGAAGCCCTACATGTTTGGGGGTCCGCTGGTAGGTTGATTGGCGAAGCTGATATGTGCTCCTTGGCTTAAGAATCCCCTGCCTTTATTATACTGTGCATTTGATGGCATCCTGTGAATTGAGGAATGTAATGATTTTACTACAGTCATGTGAGAAATTAAGCTTCATGTATAAGTTAACATTGACCTTGGTGTAGTTGTTGATGTGAATACCTTATGCTATTACTGAAACATCGCCTCTGACTTTTTGTCATCCATTTAAAGGAACATCTTTGCTCATATGAAAGTGGCTAAAACTCATTACCATAGTTATTACATAGCTCGGTTGCCAGATGCACTACACTGATAAATTGGTTCTGTTATTAATCATCTTGTTTCAAGAAAAGGCAACAAGATGGTTGATGTCTTTATGACATAGATATTCATGGTTTCTTAAAAGCCATTCATCTGTCTGTTTCTTGTCCATGGCTGGCACAGGTTTGAGAGGCAGGATAGTGTATGCATGTGAAATTTCATAGCTCATAGAGAGTTCACTTTGACACGGGAAATGTTTAAATTGACATAATAGTGACTCGAGTGCCAACAATGACATTACAAGGACTAATTCTCCCTTATGCATTGCATTTTTGTATGGCTATTTCTGCTAAAGTAGTATTCATCTCAGGAATTTGTCAAAATAATCACTTATGATAAAGCTTATCAAATATCTTGCTCATCTAGCCTGTTGATTGTTGCCAAACCCTCCAGTTCTGAAATCGAGGGGTACTGTACCTAAAGGGATGCATTCTGCAAAAGAAATTGTGAATTTTTTCAGGCATCATCAAGAAGTCCATAGGATTGTCTTCTGCTCTCCAGGATGGTGTATTAGTTCTACGTGATGTATTTTCCATGATTGTCTGATATGATTTCACTTCTATATGGTCATATTACTTGGAACTTCATTTTATAGTCTTTAATGTTATTTGGACAATGTGGTTGCTCAGTTAATTTTTGTATTTATACCTTTTTTGGGCCCCAGACTGACGATTTTGACTAACTCTATAGCGTTCATCTTGCTTAGATGGGAAGTTGCAGGTATTTAAACCTATTTCTACATTGAACAAACCATGATGGGTCTTCACAATCAGAGTAGTTTAGGAATGATTACTCCATTTCCTCATTACCTTCTCTCTTGTCCTAAGAAGGAAATTCCTGAAATGTTTTCATGGATGCAAGAACTAGGTTTTGCAAACTAGTCTATAACCTCCAATCCCCCTGACTTCTAGGGAAATAAGCTCTAAGTGTATTGTTTTCTGCTAGGGAAGTAACTCTAGTTTCACAATGCTCAGTTAAGGCTTCTTTTTTATAATGCATTGCAGGCCAACACACAGAACTTCAACATTGATCCTTCTTACCTCCTATAGATGAATGGCTATTATTCTTTAATATTTCTGGATAGGTTGTTTTAATTTCATGAATGCAAGTCATAATGTTGCACTCTTGTCTAATCAATTTGTGAACACATCATAATCATGTTAAGTCTCAAGGTTGCAGATATGAGCATAGTATAAGTGATGGCAGGGCCATAAGATAAATGCAAAAAACCACATGTCTCACACTCACTTGGGGATAGCATATTTAGGAATGAAGATATAAGGGATATATAGGTTCTTGTGATGATCTTTGCTCTTTCGCTGCACTTTTTGGATTGCAGGAACAATAATATTTTCAGGTCTTCTCTCTAGATGAAAAGTCTTGCAGAAGAGGAGGATGCTCCTGAAGTGGAAACTAAATTTGAAGTGAATGTTTATCTCATTACTAGATGCAGTCTACTTGCTCTTTTGTATGTCATTTCAGGTTTTGGAGCTTTTGGAGAAGGCATTTCCAGCCTTACAAATAATTGCACAGTAGGAGGAATGCTGGGCTGACTGCCCCCCAAGGGGATTGTGTCGCCCAACTCTGAGGACTGAAGATTTGCAGAATTGAAGGAAGGACTAAAAAGCTTAAAGATAGATGCGCTGCAGATTCAAAGATCCTTGAAGACCTGAAGACTTGTTGCCTGCAGCTTTGCTGACTATAGAAATTGCAGAGCTGAAGCCCTGAAGATTTCAACTTGAACAATTCAGTTATGTATGATCCTCTTCCCTTAGCTTTGTCGAGGATGACAAAGTCTAGGGAGGGGAGAGTGTTGGGTTGTAGGGTATGTGCACATCCTCATTGGTGCACAAGATCCCTCCCTAGACCATAAGAATAACTCTTTTTGTATATATTTGAGTGTCACATATGAACACTCTCCTAAAGCACTTTTTAATATTTCTTCATACTATAGGATAGTATCTCTCACCTTTATGACCCTTCTAGAAAGATTCCCCACGTAGAAACCCACGCGTGCCTTTCTTGGAGATTGGCTTGTTACTTATTTGATCTTGGAATATCCTAGAAGATTGGCAGTTAGAGAGAGAATCATCTTTTTGACTTTTTCAAAGAGGCACATGGGGAATAGAGCTTAGCCTATAAATATGAGCTCATTTTTGTAAAGAGGGATCTTTTGGTCGACCTGCTCTCATGTAAAATCCTTTATTAATGGAAGATGCTCTCATTTACTCCAAGAAGACTATTTACATTTACATGTATTCTGTCTTGTGAGTGTGTGAGGGTGGTGTGTGTGTGCCTATGCATGTCTCTCCTTTGCATGAGTAGAGTAGTTGTATTTGCTTGTATTTTCCTCATGGACTAGGATCCTTGACTCCCAATTCTCCTTGTTTTCAAGCATCTGACAAAGCATGGGGCTGTTGCCAATGGCATGAACATGTGGGAGATAGGGGTGGATGAGAGGAGAGTCACTCTTGAGCTTTCCTTCTTGCTTCCATGCAAGGTGGTGTGTGTTTTTGTCATTCCTTGCTACAACCTCAACATAGACTTTGGTTGACAACAAATTAGATGCACCTCTGACATATCGTACTCGTTCAGGCTCTCACAGTGCCTCTTTTGCATTAGATTGCTATGCTATGGTTGTTTCTAGTCTTTGTGATGAGACTAAATCTGTTTGGTTTGATGAAGGATAAAATTTTGAACATTGGATGATTGCAATGCAATCTGAATATGATGCTATCATGAAAAATGGTACCTGGTCTTTATGTGACTTGCCTCCTGGTAAGAAGGCCATTGGCACTAAGTGGGTATACAAGCTAAATCATAAACCTGATGGAACAATTGTCAAGTATAAGGCTAGGCTTGTTGCAAAGGGTTATGCACAGGAAAGGGCATTGATTTTGATGAAACCTTTCCACCTACTTGCCAAATGACTACTGTTCGTAGCATCTGTGCGCTTGGAGCTCATCATGGCTGGAGAGTACATCAATAGAACATTAAAACACCATTTTGGAATGGTGACTTGCATGAAGAAGTGTATGTTTTTTAGCCCCGTGGCTTTGTGCAAAAAGGGCATGAAAACCAGGTGTGCAGGTTAAAGAAGGCATTATATGGTTCAAGCAAGCACCACGTGCTTGGTATGAAAAGATATATGCCTATCTGATTCCACATGGTTTTGAGAATAGTCCAACTAAAAGCACCTTATATGTTAAGCGTGCTAATGATGTGCTTCTCATCATTGTGGTGTATGTTGATGACATGCTGCTAACTGGTCCTCATGACATGCATATTGCTGATTTTAAGGCTGATTAGCATGCCTCATTTGAGATGTCTGGTTTGGCGCATTTGCACCACTATTTGGGCATTCAGTTTATCCAAGTTGATGGTGGAATGGCTTTGTGTCAAAGGAAATATACTGTCACATTATTGCAGTCTTTTGGCCTTGAAGACTGTAAGCCTATTGCCACTCCTATGGAGACAAGTTTACGATTGAGTCTTCATGATACTGGAGATGCATTTGATCTTCTCTATCAGTAGATAGTTGGATGCTTGATTTATTTATGCATTACTCAGCCACATATTCAGTTTGCTATCTCACAGATGAGCAGGTTTATGTAGTGCACATGTGTCAAGCATTGGCAGGTGGTTAAGCGCATCTTTCGCTACTTGGGTTGTTTTATCCCAAGGGGGGATCATTACTACCAGATTTGCATGCTTTCTCTGACTCTTACGGGGCTGGTTGCTATGACACTCGTGTGTCCAGTAGTGGTTTTTGCTTCCTGCTTGGTAGCTCATGCATATCTTTGTCGACTAAGAAGTAGCCTATTGTGGCCACTTCCAGTTGTGAGGTTGAGTATAGGGCATCTTTCATAGCGATTGTTGAGTGCATGTGGCTCAGACGCCTTATGGTTGATTTGGGTGTTGGTCAGTCTTCTGCCACCACCACCTTCACTGACAGTCAGAGTGCATTGGCAGTAGCGAGAACCCTATGTTCCATGTTGTCACTAAGCACATTGAGTTGCATTATCATTATGTCAGGGTTGGTTGATTTCATCCTTGACCCTCTTTAGCTTAAAAGCATCTAAGGACTTTGTAAACATGTCTGCAACCTAGTCATTACTTCTAGTGAACTTTATATCCACATGCTTGCTCGAAAATCTTTCTCGAACATAATGATAATGCACTTCTATGTGCTTACATCATGCATGAAACATTGGATTTTTTTGTCAAGTGAATGCTTGACACATTGTCACCATAAATTGGAATGGTATCTACCTACACATCAAGATCAGCCAAGAGCTACTTAATCCACATAGCTTCAAAAGTTGCAAAGGATAATCCTCTATATTCAGCTTCTATAGATGATAGTGCAACAGTAGGTTGCTTCTTGGAGCTCCATGTGATAGGTTTGCTACCTATCATGAACACATAATCTGAAGTGGATCTTCTATCTTCCTTTGAACCATCCCAATTAGCATCATTGAAGCCCTTTACCTGCAATTATTTATCATATCTATAAAACAAGGCATGATTGATTGTGTGCTTCACATATCTTAGCACTCGTTTGGCTGAATTTAAATGTTCACTTGTTGGTGTTTGCATAAATTGAGAAAGAAATCCAATGATGTAACACAAATCTTGTCTTGTGATCATAGCATAGATCAATGAACCTATAATACTCCTATATGTAGTTACATCATGTAACTTGTCTCCATCAGTTGAGCATAGCTTCACATTTGTGTCTGAAAAGAATAGCCAACATGTACTTTCTTTGCATCAAGTATTTTAAACTCCTTACGGAGTTTTCCTTTTATCTCTTATATTTTTGCAACATTAATTCCTGTGATGATGAGATCATCAACATATATGCAAATGTATACGTGCTTGCCTTGTTCTTTCTTCATGTAGAGAGAGGGATCTGCACTACTTGGACTATAGCCACACCTTGTGGGGTACTCAACCAATCTTTGGTTCCAATCACATGGTGCTTGCTTCAGCCCATATAAAGCTTTCTTCAATTTGCAAACAAAATCTAGATGCTTTTTATCTTCAAATCCAATCGGTTGACTCATGTATACCTCTTCTTGAAGTTCACCATTGAGAAAAGCATTTTTTATGTCAAGTTGGTACAATGGCCATTTCCTTGTTGCACTCACTGCAATCAAGGTTCTAATTGTTCCCCTCTACAATCGAGTTGAAAGTATCTTCATAGTTGATGCTGTGAGTGTTGATATATTTAGGTAGTGATGTGTGTGAACACTCTAGGACCACCGGGGCACTTTTTTCCCTCTTTAGGAGGTTTTCTTCCTCCGGCTTGTATATATGCATATTGCCCTAATGGGCTACTTATCGTTTGTACATTCTCTAGTAATACATTCAGTATTGTGTGTTGTGCTCCAAGCTTCTTCTTCTTCCTTGTGTTGTTTGCATGCTTCCACAAACCTCTAACTCCCATTGAAGGCAAAGTCCAAAGTGTTCATGTGCTTCAAACAGTTTTTGGTTTTGGCTGAAAATATGTCAGCATGTAAAATGGGCACCCTCCATTCTGATCGAGGGGGGGAATATATGTCTTCTGATTTTAATGCATTTTTGGCTGAAGGTGGGATAAAACACCAATGTATAGTGCCATATACACCTCAACAAAATGGAGTTGCTGAACAAAAGAAAATGTCACTCATGGAGATGGCCAAGTGCATGGTCAAGAGTTAAGCTTTACCACATAGTTTCTGGCTTGAGGTTGTCATGTCTGCAACATATGTACTTAACAAGTGTCCCACTAAAGCATTGCAGTCTATCACTCCATATGAGGCTTGGCATGACCGCAAGCCATCTGTTTCTCATCTGCATGTTTTTGGTTGTTTGACATATGCATTAGTGCCTGAACAACATCGTAGAAAATTGGATGATAAAGCTATAAAATGTCTTTTTATTGGGTGTTTTTGTGGAAGATGTTATTCAGCCATTGCTTTCATGTACTAAGGAGACATCTGTTAGCTCCAAAGACATGTAACATATGATGATGTAGATCATCCATTTCTGATGCAGATTTACATTATGCATTTGTTGATGAGAGAACTGATATTAAGGAGGCAAAAACTATGCCAAAATGGCTAGTGCACACTTTGCATGACAGCAAATTAGATGCACCTCTATCATATCGTACTCGATCAGGCTCTCATAGTGCCTCTTTTGCATTAGATTGCTATGCTATGGCTGCATCTAGTCTCTGTGATGAGACTAAGCCTGCTTCGTTTGATGAAGCACAAAATTCAAGAAATTGGATGGCTGCTATGCAATTTTAATATAATGCAATAATGAAGAATGGTACTTGGTCTTTATGTGACTTGCCTCCTTGCAAGAAGGCCATTGGCACTAAGTGGGTATACAAGCTGAAGCATAAACGTGATGGTACAGGTGACAAGTATAAGGCTAGGCTTGTTGCAAAGGGTTATGAACAGGAAAGAGGCATTGATTTTGATGAGATCTTTGCACCTACATGTTGTATGACTACTGTTAGGAGCATATGTGCACTTGCAGCTCATCATGGTTGGAATGTACATCAGTTGGACATTAAAACTGCATTTCTGAATGGTGACTTGCATGAAGAAGTGTATGTTTTTCAGACCCATGGCTTTGTGCAAAAAGGGCATGAAAACCAGATGTGTAGGTTAAAGAAAGCATTATATGGTTTAAAGCAAGCACCATGTGCTTGGTATGAGAAGATACATGCCTATCTGATTGCACATGCTTTTGAGAATAGTCGAGCTGAAAGCACCTTATATGTTAAGTGTGCTAATGATTTACTTCTGATCATTGTGGTTTATGTTGATTCCCATACATCTGTGTGTATCAAGTTGAGGACATTCCTTGCCACATATTTGCTCTTCTTGAATGGTTGTCAAGTTTGCTTTCCTAGTTGGCATGCTTCACAAAACTCATGTAGTCTAGCATCATTAAATCTTGGAAGACCTCTTACCACTTCATGGTTGCTCATGTCCTTGAGCTTGGGAATGTTGATATGTCCAAACCTTTTGTGCCACAAATCAATTTCAGTAATCCTCTTGTTTCCAAACTGAATAGACACCACCTTTCCATGTGGTTGTTGAATGTCCAAAGTGAACATCCTACATTCTTTCCTTCCTTGAGCAATGACCTTGAATCCTTCTTTTGGATTCTTTATAAAGCAACCTTTTCCATTGATGATAACATGATATCCTTTCTCTACCATTTTTCCTATTGAAATCAAATTCTTTGCAATAGTAGGAACATGAAGAACATCAGCCAATACCTTCTTGTCTCCAAGCTTGGTATTTCCAACATCCTCAATTGCATGTTGAGTTTCATCACCGATCTCCACAGATCCTTTTCCACTTGGAGCTTGTAGCTCTGTGAATAAATCTCCTTGGCATGTCATATGGTTGCTGCAACCTGAATCGATAAACCATTTTTTATCATCACTTCTAGAGTTGTACTCATGCTTCATGGAAAGCATAGTTTGCTTGCCTACTTCACTTGATGTACTCGCATAGTTATTTTGGCTCCTTTGGTCTCGTCCATTCAGCCTTCCATTCTTTTGCCAACAATCATTTGCATAATTTCCTAGTTTACCACAATGATAACATGTTATACCTTTATGAGGATTGTATGAACCTCAACCTCTTCCTCTATTTTTTCCTTGTCCTCTTCCATGTGTGTTGTCATTTGAGTTGTCCTTGTTGTCCTCCGAGGTGTGTTGGCTGGAATTTGTGTTGTTGTAGCTTCTTCCTCTTCCTCTCAAGCCTCCTGTTGAGTTCCTTAAACATTTGACTATGACTATCCTTACCTTTGTTGCCTTCTTGTTGAGCAACCTCTTCAACCACAAGATTTGGTATAATCTCATCGAATGTTGGTAGAGGGTCTCTATAAAGAATGTTTGTGATGAGGGGCTTCCACTTCCCTTCACTCCTCAATCCATTCAGGGTGATTTGGATGATGTCTTCCTCTTCTATCTTGCATCCAACTAATTCTAGCTGATCTCAAAGCTCCTTGATCTTCAATGTATACTCACTAATGCTTTGGTTTGAGCTTTTCTTCATGTTGTTGAGTTCGTTCTTGAGTTGCATCCTCCAAGACCTTGTTGAGGTAGCATACAGCTTCTCGAATGCTTCCCAAACTTCCTTGGTTGTCTCTAAGCTTTGCACATGACCAATCATAGTGTTAGAAATAACTTGTGAAATGAGGAATATCACCCTTTGATTCCTCTGTTCCCAATCAACAAATTGCCCCCTTTATGTTGGAGTAATGTTGGGATCTTGAAGCTCCACTGGTTGTGGATCATCTCTAGTAACTAGGCTCCATAAACCTTTACCTTTAAGGTAGTTGGTCATTGTATATCTCCAATACTGAAAATTATCTTTATCTAACTTTTCAACTTGTTGTCCTAAATCAACCATTCAAGAATTCCAAGTTTGATATTTACCTCAGTTATGTTCTGGCACTCTGTCTTGGCTTTACGAAGCTCCCCCTTGATTTGTACCTTCTCCTTTGCTTTACTTCAGCTCCAATGCTTTTCTTATTCAAAATCCAATGCTCTGATACCAATTGTTGGAGAATTCCTCTCCTATTCACAGCAAAAAGTGTAGAAGACCTTCTTAGGATCAAGACTTTTACCTACAACTGAACCTTCAAATGAAAACTAGTATCAATTGAAGAAACCAATGAACTTGAGACTTTGGTCGCTCGAGCTAGACACTAGTAGCTTTCAAATGAGCTATCAAAAAATCAATTTGGAGTAGTTTTGGTTTGGAAAATCTTTGCCTCAAAACATGCTGCCTATCCACTAAGTTAGGCTGAAAACTAGACTTCACTCAAAGCTGAATAACTCATAGAGCATAATGAATTTGATAAAACTGTTCTAGAAAAAGAAAATATTGAGATAAGCTTTCCAACGAATATTTAAACTCTAAAAATGGATACATATATTGAGAGATATGACTCTCACAATCAGGCTACCCAGAAATTGGTATGCAACTGGACATAGTATATGAGAATGAAGAGAACGAAATGAATGAAACCAAATGAACTACCTACAAGGGGACTTCAACACCTTCTTCCTCTCCTCTTGAGTGTCCTCCCTTGCCTCTTTTGTAGCCAAATGGCCACGAGCTCTCATGATGAATTTGAGAGCTCTTCTCCATAACTTCTCCACTACTTTTGGATTTGATTCTCTTTTGATTGATTCTCTTTTAGCCTCCACCTACTTGTTGAAGTAAATGCTTCCATTTTTCATTTTTGTATTTTCCTTCTATTTGAAGAAAAATCCTTTTTGCAAAATATATATGACCTTGGTTCTTTGTTTTTAACATTATCTACAGACTAATACCTAAAGTGCTCCAAAAGCTTAACAGTCTTGATTATTGCCCTATTACCTCATACATTCAAAACATCCAGTGAAAATGATCAAACAATTCTTCACCTCCTTAGAACACACCAGAAATTGTTCTACTAAGAAAAATAGAAAAAATCTCTCCCCCCTCTCTCTTTACTATTCTTCAATCTCAACTCTCTTTATCAATCCCTCACTGCCTTTGACACAAGCACATATGCCTGCAAATCTCTTCAAGCAATCATGAACATGGATGTACATAGATGAATACCATGTGTGACTTTTGAATGCCATAATGCCTTAATGCTTATTCCCCTTTTACTTTTATTTTCTCAAGAATGATTTGTCTATTAAAAATGGTAATGATTTGTAAAGAAGTTAAAGATCTAACCTTCTTGAAGAAGAAAAAATGCATATATATATATATATATATATATATATATATATATATATATATATATATATATATATATATATATATATATATATATATATATATATATATATATATATAGCTTTCCCACCTACTTCATGATTGAAATAGTAAAAAGATCTTGAAAACGATGATGAAAATGCAAAAAACTCTCTCCACACATTGAATTGAACAAACCTAATCCATGATTGAAATAGTGAGAAGATCTTGAAAACGATGATGAAAATGTGAAAACTCTATCCACCTCCAAGAAAGCTCTCTTAAGCTTAAAATGGACACCTTCGATAGCAGCACATCCCTGACAATAGTGCCAAAAGGTGTGTTGTAGACCCACTTGATTGAAGCCTAATCAACATAAAGTGGTGTTGATCAACTTTAAATGTCAATCCAAGTATGTTTACCCATTCAAGTGTATACAAAATTGTCTCTTGAAGCTATGAACTCTGCACACATGATCATGGAGCCTATCATCCCACATGCATGCACTTAGAATCAAGAAAAACACACAAGAAGCATGTAAAAAGACTTACCTTAGGCGGCTATGGGGATGGGACACCTAAAGGACACCATCGAATCTCCCAATGAAGAATGTTATGGAAAAGAAGAGCTCAATAATAGAGATTCAAATGAGTGAAAAGCCCTTATATAATTAGGGTTTTTAAACTTTATACTAAAAGTCTTGACCCCTTTCACATGAGTTTTTGGATAAATGGCTTAAAAATGGTCTTATTAATCATTAGAAACTCAAAATATGTCCTTTAAATCCTTGAAAAATTCCTAATGGTTGTGGAATCACCCTTGATGCTTCAGGAATCCTTGGCGTTTACAAATATGGATTGTTTTTACATGTGAGCTCTTTACATAAATCAAAATATACATCAAATGTACAGAATTAGGTATGTGCCTTAGGTGATCCCACTTGGTTGCAACTCTTTTAACTCAAAAGCCCTTTTATTTCTTGACTTCTCCCCATGGTATTTGACATGCTCTTCATGGCTCAAGTTTGAAAAAAAGGTGAGCACCTTTACTTCCACCACTCTTTGCTTTAAGTCTTTACTTCAGTTCCTTGACTAGCAATAGTAGATGACTAAAGAGTTAGCAACACAAACCTACAAAAGATCAAGAATGATATAGCAATGTATAGGAATCCACAATAGAGAAGTATCATGTTTTTAATTCATGTATAGAACTAAAGGTTCTAATACTGCTTTTTGTTGTGATTATTGATGGTTTTGATATTCTTCCCATATTAACTAAATCTTGGTTTATTGTTCATTGGTGTTAATTTATTATCAGATGTTTTCTATAACATTGTTTGTGTAATTATTTCACATTCTGGTTGTATGACAAGGCTAGAATAAAGCATGGGTGTTGCATTTCAATAAATTTGATCATTTATTGTGATGTACTTCTATGCAATGCATGATTATTCTTCATAAACCCAGTCAACCAAATAATACTATTCAAAATTATAGTTTTTTTGACATATTTCGTGTGGTTGTGCTTGTGATTCCAAAATAGGGCCAAGAGACTTCATTATTGCAAGTTGGTTCTTGTGATTTCCACTTTACTATGAGTATATGAGGTGATTTGTTGAGAGTATATGAACTTCTAACCCCAATACTCTTCTTTTTTATAAGGAAGTTTATCATTTTGAATAGAGAAATAACTTTGGATAAATGCAATCTTGTAACTTATCCTTCTTGGCCTCTTTTCTCCTTGTCTTCCTCTTATGCATGTCTATCACATGAAATGTATGTTAAGGTAAGTTGTTTGTCATTATGGAATCTTTTTTTCATTCTCTTGTCTATTCTAGGTATTAAGAGAGTTTTAATGTACATACAAAACTCTAGAAACTTGGTTTATCATTAGAAATTTGCACAAGAGATTCAAAATCTATCAACACCATTATAAGCATCTAGTCAATAGTTGCAAAAGGAACCTGCTACGATAAAGTAAGTCTATGATTTGAGTGTCTACTCGGTTCAAAGCCATCTAAAATCGGACATCATTTGGCCACTTGTGTACATGACCATAGATCTCAAGACTAGACTTAAGCATAGGTTCTTAAGCTCTCTAAGGCAAGGAATCCAACTATCTTAGTGGATAATTCTTAAGGGGGCCAATGAGGAGGTCTTGATTTCAAAATCTGGAAGTAGCAAGGTTTTTCTTGATAGCTCCATGACACGGAGCATTGTGGACCATTCTTTCTAACTAGCACCTTTCCAGATAAATGGTGGTGGAGACTCAATCCACAAAGATTGGTGTGGATGGATTCACAAAAGGATAGTTCTCAACTAATGCCACTTTCCTTAGAGAGTGGTTCTCAAGTACATTTTCTTTTTTAAGGTATTTCTTAGAATCAAAGTGGTTGAGTCTTCAATAGCTATATATACATGCATAAGATTGGGAGAAGAGTAATCTCTTTGGCACGTGGTGGTCCTAATATGCATGAATCATGAGTGTAAACTCTTTAAGTACTAAGTCCTCACTTTGAATTAAAATTTTGGAATCAAGATTTTTCCAAAATCAAGGCATAAAGAGGTAAAAGATTTTAGATATACTCTAGACGTTTGGCCTTGAAAGTTCTTTGCAAGACCTAGTAGGTGTATAGATTGAATATCCCACCTTCTTCTTAGCTCTAAATATTGCCACCAAAAAGGATTCAAGAAAGGATGAATAGAAAAGATCATGAAAGCATTTAAAAGAAGCAAAAAGCAACCAAAATCACAATGTATTTTTGTGGATTGGAGAAAGTATCTGCTAGTATGGGACAATGGAATGCTAAATCCTTTTGAGAATTTTTTTTTGATCCCTAGAAAGAAAAAGAACACATCATTCATACAAATCATCAATGAGGTTATCTCTTTCTTGGGAAAGTACATTGAGGTAATGTACTTACACCACTAGACAAAAGGAAAATAAAATAAAGGATAATTTTTCTCTCACATTCAGATCAAAAGTGAAGTCTAGAAAACTTCACCATTCAAAGGTTTTCAAGTTTCCATGGCAAAGCACAAGATCTTGAAACAATCATATGAAGGAACCAAAACCTAAAATATCAAGTTAAAGTTAATACCTTTAAACTTTCAAAAAATCTTTTAAAGATATTAAGTAAGAATGTACTTTATAAAGATATTTTTAGAACAAAAAAAACTCTAATCTTGGGAAATTTCAATTGTCTAACATTCCACCTCACCCAAAGATGCCTTTCCCTCTGCCCATCTCAACTTCCATGCTTGATTCATATTCAAGGGACCTATACCTACTAGACCACCTTTTCCAAATACACCAGTCATGGGTCATGGACAAGTTATGTGTGTGATGGTTTAGGAAGTCCCAAGGCTAGTACATACCAAAAGGAGCCTTAGATGCCAAATGAGTGAAGAACCACTATGATGGTTTTAGGAGATCCATATGATGAGATGAAAGGGATTAAATACATATTGAGGGCTTACCAAGTAGATGGGATCTTCACACATTACAAAGCATTTAGTTTTACCTTGGTTTCTATGACTTAACTTAATTTCAACCATTAATCCGAGCTAACATTGCAAACATAGATTGTTTTCTAGAAGAGTTCATTCGAGAGTTTTCCAAGAGATGGTTTCAACATGGCACATCATCCTTAACCTATAGTTTTAAATGGATAGTGATAAAATTGTAAGGTTAGTGGCCAAACATTTCAAACAATACGTAGATAGATGCCCAAAGAGTGAGCATCCCTCTCATGCAAACATGACCTCTTTGTTCTTAGATGGACTATTGAGTGAGGGAATAAGAACCTTGGAAGAGGCTTGAAAATCTTAACATATGTTTAAACGAGTGCATGGAACTAGAGGAAAATGTGGATAAGGAATGAGTTACCCCAAACCTTATTTAATTTAGATGAAACTTTCATTGTAGCCTCATTACATAGCTCATATGTGGAAGAGCACTAAATTTAGTGGCCAAAAATATTGAGCACATATGAACATCAAAAACTTCCTTGCTAAGGCCAAGAACCGTTCATGAAGTCATAAGAGGAAGATTAGGTAGAGAGATCATCTAGTAAGTTAAAGGCCTTAGGGAATTGAGAGGGTAGTTCACCACGCTTGGGTGCAAGTGGAGCACAGTAAGAGGTAAATCCAAATCCAAGTGAACAAGATTAATCAAAAGTATGTCCTTTAGAAGCCTATAAAGAATCAAGGATGTCTCTCTAGAAGTAATCATGAGGGACATCATCTAGATTATGCTCTCTCATTCTTGAGTTCTAAGGACCATAACCAAGGGGAAAGACTCAAGGCACGTTAGCATAATACATGTAATACAAAAACCACTCCCTAAGGCATCCCAAATGTTCCTCAAAAGGGCTTAGATTTTCCTAACAATGACCTTCTAGGGACATCACCTAGCTAGATACATCATTCTAGTGTTGAGAAGGCAACTAAACATAAAGTGGGGGTGAGTAAGACTTTAGCACCAATGCACCATACCCAAAACTACAAGGGGTTCCATAAGTACTCTTGGTAGGGATATCATTCTTGGTAGGGATATTATCTAGAGGATGAATTAAGATTTGGTGTCTCATTTTGGGAAGTGAAATGTCTTGAAAGTGTGAGAACGTAAGAACCTTAAGGAAGACCACGAAAAATCACTCTCAAAGCCAAAAATGACATCAAGAATGTCTCTAAGATAGAGTTCATTAGAGACATTGATAGATAAATTTTGAGCATCAAACTCAAGTAAGGAGTTGAGAATCAATATTGGGAGGGGGGGGGGGTAAGGATCACACTCTTACACACACATTCCTAAAGAACAATTTCAAATATGAATTGGGAAAGACAAGCTTTACGAAAATCTTGCAAGGTATGCAAACAAAGAGATGGTAAGACATGCAAGGTCAACCATTTCGATTCCCATACCTTAATTTTCTAGAGGCGACCCTAGATGATGATAATATTCATGGGATGCATGCATCCAACCTAATTTTGAGTTAGATATCAAACCCAGTCTATGATCCTTACCTAGATACTCAGAACAATGTGAAGAAAGGTGACTATCTTATTACGTGGCAAGAGGGAAGATTCCACATAGTGAGATCATAAGCATCCCTTTAGCAAATGATCTTAGGACCAAAACAAAGAATTTTCATCATGATACATTAAACACACTCGAAATTACTTCAAGTATCATTCTATTCTACAAACAAAGTGGGAGAATTCAATGAAGGAGATGAACACAAAAGCCATAATAGATTCAGGAGTGGGTAGAGGGATAGAAACCACTAAGCTATGGACAACATGGGAAATTTGGCATTAAGGACAACATGTAAAAAATTGCAACTAGCAAATAGACATATGGAAAGATTGATTGGTCTTCTAGAGGTGATAGCTTTCACCACATGTGGTTTCAAGTTTGAGAAAATTCTAGAAACCTACTTTTGGTGAAGCTAGCACTTACAAAATACTCTTAGGACATCCATTAACCAAAGAGAATTAAAGATAGTGGAAGAAGGGGGTCGAAATTCTCTGTACTTAATACATGTAGGAGTAACCACAAAAGTAAATCTACTTGAATTTTCTTACATAGATATTCCTCCTTTGAAATTAAATCCTATCAACAATGAGAATAATGAGGACAAGTCCACTTCTATTCATAGTTCCAATACTAATGATTTTGATTGTATGATTGAAGATACACATCTTTGGATATGCTGCTATTCCACAAAAGAAGGTGAACGTGCAAAAAGTAACACTCGTGGCATCCTCAATATGAACCCACAAGATGTAGAAGATGATGTAGATGTTAAAAAAGTGTTTAACGTGAAGAAATTTGATTTATACTCATGGGCTCAAATATTGGAAACCATGGACATGTGTATTGATAAAAAAATGGAAGGGAACTTCTACAATGAGGATGTGTATGATCTATTCATGATCGATATCTTCATGTCAAAGAACCTCTTGTTGGAGCACACTACCAGAGTATGCATGTGAAGATTATGAATCTATAGAAATCAACTAAATATCAATAGGAAGAATCATTGATCCTAGTCTTAGAGAAAAATCTATAATTGAAAAGATTCAAGAGAGCCTATTGGAGGATCAATATTTAAGAGTGGAAAAAGATCTCCTAGAGAATGTGTATCAGATACAAATGGAGAAGGAGATAAGTGAATGATAGAGTGCTCAAGTAGATCAATATAAAAGAAACAAGCTAGCAAATATTGGCTTGGAAGTTCCTTATAATTTTGAGATAAAGAGAGAATGTGTATCAAATACAAGTGGAGAAAGAGATAAGTGACTAATAGAGTGGTCAAGAAGATGGGGATAAAAGCGCCAAGCTAGGAGATGTTGGCTTTGAAGTCTCTTAGAATTTTAAGAAATATGAAGCAAAACATTAGAAGATATTGTTCAAAAGAACCTCGAGCATAGCTTATAACGACAAGGGGAAAACCAAATTGATAGTAGTAGTGGTTAAAGATGGTGAAGGAATCTACCTAAAAGATGTCATCTTGAGGCAACATTGGTTGGTCAAGCACAAAAAATTTGTTGGACATGTGTAAGTGCACAATGACTATTCATGCAACCAATAGGAGCCTCATTTGCTCTCTCAAAGGAATCAAGAATAGTATCATGGATGTAGAAATAGTGATGGATGCCCCCTACACTTTCGATTGATCTCCAAGATCACAACATCACGTAGAATCCAAATCATAGCTAGCTAAATGAATGTCTAGCATTGGACACTAACCTCTTTGAATATTTGGTTCTAGTCCACTTAGTTGGAAATGATCTTTGTTGCCATGTAGAAGATCCAAGTTTTGATGTTGTGTATCACAAATACCACTCCAAGTTTCAGTGTGATAATGCGTTACACATCAATCATTCTAGTGGTCATAGTAAGATGAAGAACCCTTAGAAAGCATGTTTCTAATAGTCACAAGTTCAACGACAGTGGAGATTTTAGAACTCAATCCTAGACCCAAATAGAGAAATCAATGAAGAAATTAGCCCAATTGTCTACGCAATAAATTAGAAGAAGTCACTCCATTGTATTTGATTGGAAATCACTCCATTGTATAGGATTGGAAGAATTGTATTTCCCACGTCTCCTTCACTAAAGTCTCTTAATTTAGAAGTCCATCCATTGTATTCAATTGGAAACATTTAACTCCAAAGTGCAACCCTAGAGAAGCAGTTGTACTGCCTACGGCATAGGAATGCAAGCCACATCACGATCGATTGTGCTCTTAATCAGGTATTTTTCCCAATTTGCAACAAGAATAAACACAGTTTAGAGGAACGCCGCTTTAATGTGAGAAATACCTTGGTTGCTACTACACAAGTAGAGGTACCTTCTTGGAAAGGGAATTCACTCGATATAAGCCCAAAGTTTCTACCAGACAATGGTAGAATAGTTAGGATGCTAGACTTGTAGGACCATCCCAATATCAGGATTCACAACAATTTGGGAGCAGCAGCGTGGTTTCAGGCAAATCAGACAAGAGTTCGGCAAAGACCGAGATTCCAACAACTTGGGCTAGGCAACTCAAGTAATAGACCAATTCAGTGTCAGTTCTATCTACAATATGGTCATAGATGGTGGGAATGCAAGGAGGCCAAGGAATATGATCAATGGAAGCAAGAAGCTAAGCTCAAGGCGCCCTTGCCAATGTGGTGACCTTGGAGTATGTGGAGCCATCAGCATCAGTAGTCACCAGGTCCTAGAAAGAGTCAGAATCAGCAGGCCGAGACGGAACAAAAACAAGGGTATACAGACCACGAACCACCATCAATGAGAAGTATTGTGAGTTCCTACAGGAATCACATCTAAAACTATCATTGGGGGCATTATTGGAACTAGTTCGAGCATTCCAAAAACAGTTACTAAAACAACTAAAGGAAAAATATGCACCTTCCAAAAATTCGAAACCCTAAGCCTCAATGGTAAGGAATGTGCTGAACAGGATAGTGGACTATGTGGTCCCTACGATTACAATGTAGTATTAAAATAAAGCCATTCCAAAGGTTTTGATTGATGGGGATTCTAGTATCAACATTGCATATATCACCACGTGTAAGCAAATGGGTTGGAATAGCATTGACCCACCTCCCTTCTTTGTTCAGATGGCAGACTAATCACGGGTACAACTAGTGGGGCTAGTCAAAGACATCCCTATCTGTATTGCACACATTCTATTTAATATTACATTTGTTGTATTAGAACCAAAGGGGAGAAATCTAGATTATAACTTGTTATTGGGCCATCTGTAGTTGCAAAATGCTAAAGTTCACGAGAATTGGGATGAAAAGACAATTACCTTCCAAAGAGGGCATGCCAAGTTTTTTGTTCCCTTAGATGAAGATCAAAATTGCCTGCTCGAGCACAAACGAGTATTAGGAGAGCCTCCGCATATGCTGGATGGACTTGAAGAGGATGAGGAACAACAATTTTTGGAAGCAAATAGGGATTTGCTCTCTTTTGGTGTAGTTGATGTGAATTCAGTCATCAGCTCGGAATGGAATAGTATGGCAGTCGTGGTGTGTAGGAAACGTTTGGAATTATAGACTGAAGATAGCGCTGATCCAATGATAAAAGATCCCATGGAGAATGGAAAGGTACGAGTGGAAGAAGATTCTTTAGAAGTGGTAAATTTGGGAACTACGGAAAAGCTTAAGCTAGTCCGAATTTGTTCGAAGCTTGCTCTAGAACTCCAGATGGCCTTGATCGCTTTGTTGCAATAGTACAAGGATGTTTTCGCTTGGACATATTCAGACATGAAAGGACTGGATCCAAAGTTTTATCATCACCAAATTTTGCTTAAGCCAAATGCTAGCACACTGATGCAGTAGAGGTACAGAATGAACCCTAATTTTGCAGAACAGGTCAAAGATGAGTTGCACAGACTGATAAAAGTCGGCTACATTGTGCCCATTGAAAATCCAGAATGGGTGTTGCCCATAGTGATTGTTCTAAAGAAAAATAAACAGTTATGGATATGTGTTGATTAGAGGAAATTAAATGCAACTACTATACCAGATCCTTTTCCCTTACCATTTTTGGATAGTATGCTTGATGAAGTTGCAGGAAGGGAAATGTATTCATTTCTCGACGGGTTTAGTGGCTATAATCAAGTTCGAATGGTGGAAGCAGACATACAAAAAACAACATTTATTACAAATTCAGGAGTTTTTTGTGTGTACAATCATGTGTTTCGGCCTACAAAATGCATTGAGTACCTTCTAGTGGTGCATGCAAGAAATCTTTACTTCGTATCCTACATCATTTATGCGCATTTTTTTGGATGATTTCTCTGTTTCTAGCAGAATGGCAGCCCATGTGGAACATTTACATGCTTCTTTTGATTCCTGCAGACATGGACATCTTTGTTTGAATTTGAATAAATAAACTTTTGCAATTAAATGCGGCAAATTATCGGGTCATGTCATTTTGAAAAATTGCATAACAGTGGATCTAGATAAAGTCAAAGTCATCTTAGAAACTCTAGGACCCCAAAATCTGAAGGAAGTGTTATGTTTTTTGGGATAGGTGTGATGGCATGGTAGGCATTTACAAGGTCTAGCTCATATCACCATTCCATTAAACAAGCTAGCACATGTGAAGCCCGCAGATTTTGTGTGGATGACTGAAGCATAAACAGCGTTCGAGTGATTACATAAAATGTTAGCCACAACACCGGTATTGAAAGCTCCATACTAGATGCAACCATTTCATGTATTTGTGGATGCTTCTAATCGAGCTATTGGAAGTGTCTTGACGCAGAAGGAAGAGCACAGTTGGTTTCGCCCTGTTTACTATGCTAGTCGGAGATTAACAACTACCAAGCAGAATTACTCGATGATGGAACAAGAATGCTTAGGTCTTATTTATGCAATAAAGAAGTTTCAGCATTCTTTGTTGGGCCAAGAATTCATTTTTCATGTCGATCATAGTGCTCTATTATATTTGGTTAAATAGCAGAATCTGGTGGGATGCCTTGCCAGGTGGGTCCTGTTATTACAAGAATTTGAATTTGACATCATTCATTGCCCAAGCGCTAGTCATGCTATTGAAGGCATCGATGACATTCTTCTGGATGCAAAAGTTTTTTCGGTGGTCAAAGTGGAGAATGCTCCTCAGACATATCCTGCTTGGTATGAAGAAATGCTCAATTTTCTCGAAAATGGTATTGCTCCATCGTACTTAAGTTCAGTAGCACAGAAAAAATCGGGACTTCATAGTCATAGGTTTACTGTTATTATGGGCCAATTATATCATAAAGACCCAACCGACATTTGGATGCCCTACATTCCTCCACATGAGGTGCAGGTAGTCATTTGGGAGGCTCATGCAGGTGAAGCTGGTGGAGACTTCAGTCATTTGATTACGGTGTAGAAAATCTAGCAATCTGGATTATGGTGGCCAACTATGTACTGAGATGTGCAACAAGCAATACAAAATTGTGATCCATGCCAACATACTGGAGAAACTCACGACACTCAACACTTTTTGTTGCAGCCAATTCTCCCCCTATAACCCTTTCGAAAATGGGGTTTGAACTTCATAGGTCCCATCAAACCACCTACTGCGCACAACGGAGCCCTGCACATTTTGACGTGTACGGATTATAGCACATGATGGGCTGAAGTATGGGCAACCAAGCAAGCTACTGCACAAACAGTTGCAAGGAAATTGTAGAATGACATTTTTCCACGTTATGGATTACCATTGGAATTAGTCTCCAATCGGGGAACTCATTTCCTGAATCAGTTAATTGCCAAACTTATTGCGGATTATCAAATTAAGCATAAATTTACTTCCCCTATTATCCTCGGGTGAACGGATTGGTGGAAAGTACTAACAAAGTTTACTTCACATGCTCCAAAAAATGTTGCTCGATTCAACAGATCAGTGGGAATCAATGCTCCCCACTGTCCTATGGGCATACAGGACCGCTTATAAAGTTTGTGTGGGTAGCACTCCTTTCAAATTGCTCTATGGACAAGAGGTCATTCTCCCATTTGAATTTGTGGTATCCACTCTCCGGATCGCAGTGCAAAAGCGATTGGTTTTGGAGGAGTATTTTGTGTATCGAAGGACCAGTTGCACAAATTGGATGAACAACATTATCACAACTTTTTATTGTTACAGGAAGTCCAGAATAGACAGAAGAAGTGGCATGATCAAAATCTTTGAACTAAGATTTTTCAACATGGGGATTTGGTTCTGTATTTTCACTCAAAAATGAAGAGAAAAATGGGTAAACTAAAATTATGGTGGACCGGTCCATTCTGAATTCACGAGATGTGCAGACCAGAATCATTTTGACTGGCTATGCTGGTAGGAGAAGTTCTTCCGACCGTCATCAATGGGTCGAAATTCCAGCCCTATCAGCCTGCTAGATAGTCAAAAAAAAAGTCACCATTAAATATATCGATTTTGTGGATTTTTAGACATTATGTGAAGTATAACTACTTGTTATGCAATAGTACAGGCAATCAATGAGCGACGGTGGTGGCCACAATGTTTCAAATCTGATGATTGTTCCTTATTTTGTGAGCCGAAAATGAGTGTAGATTCACGATTTACGATTCCTTAATCAATAATCATGGCTTAGACTCGTAGCTCTCTACACAGACAGGCAAGGCATAAAAGGCTACATACTTTGCCGAATTCGGCTTATTTGGCGATTTTGCATACAGAGCGACTACAACGAGCAGCATACCTGAGTGTTGTAACAGCGAAGCAGAAGAGTAGTAGTGCAGTTATGGCGATCTCTTTTTCAGATTGCCACTTGTTGTATATTCCAGAGAAGTTGTCGCAGGAGCAGAAGGACTCGTTCAAGTGCAAGGGCCTCTTGTAGTGCACCATGCTGGATTGGAGAAGTATCGGACCTCACCCGTAGGCGAAGGATATCTTCATGGAAATAGCAAGACAGACAGATGGTAATGATATTAACTCACAGGAAATTAGTATTAGAATTGGGTAGGAAGGGTTCTAGTTGACACCTGCATTAATAGTTGAAAGGTTTAATGTGGCCAATGAGGGAATTACATCAAGCACGGAGTTTGTTGATGCCACAAAGATTTGTGTGTTGCTCGGTAAGCCCTATTCGAGTGAATATAGGTTTGCACAGTTATCGGATTATAATCCTTTGAATTTGGGTTTGTTATTGATGACCATGATCATTAATCTGCAAGCTAAGCACTATGGAGTCTCCCAACAGCTTTACGCATTGGTGAAGGAATCTACGAAGACTCAGGTGAATTGGGTGGAGAATATTTTCCGAAAACTGAAGAAGAAGGTTTGCAGACTTTTCAGATGTACCGAACGAGTAGTGAATGCAGTGTTAGACTCCAAGGTGGGAGTAGTTTCTACCTTGCTATTTATGACTCCGACATACTTACCTCAAGAATACACAATATGCTCGGGGAAGGTATTTCTACAGATTAGAAGAAAAGGGTGACACAGCGGAAATCTGGAGGTAACACTTCTCATGATCAAGCAGAAATAGAGATAGATGAAGAGGAGGAGTCGAGGAGATGATAGGTGGTGCAGAATCAACAGAGAGAAGCAGAGAGAAAACCAAAGGAAGAAGCAAAAAGAAAAGCAAAGGAAGAAGTAGAGAGGAAAGCAAAGGAAGAAGTAGAGAGGAAAGCAAAGGAAGAAGTGGAGAGGAAAGCAAAAGAGGAAGAGGCAACACAAAATCAGGAGGAAGAAGAAAGACAACATCAATAGGAGGTAGAAGAAGTCCGGAGAAGAGAAGAGGAGGAAAGGGAAAAAGAGATGCCGAGGAGGAAAGATGCCGGAAGCAACAACAGGAACAAGGGGACCATTCCGAAAGCTCATCGAGTAAGATTCTAGTACTACATACTTTTCAGGCCTGCGGACTTGTAAATAAGTGGAGAACTAAAGAATGAAGGATGAAGTTACCGCTACTTCAGTGTATAGATAATATTTATCCTTGGATGTTCAATAATGAAATAGTCAGACTAGAAATACTCGATGGTCTAGCGAGAGGATTGTCGTGGAGTGTAGTGAAGCTTGAAGAATTCCAGAAAACGTAGAACTCTATGATAATGGAAAAAGATAAGTGGTTTATGAAAAGGGATCAGATGATGATGGAAAGGCAGAGCAAGAAATGCAAAAGTTGAAGGAGAAAGTCAAGGAGCAGAGTGGTGAGATGAAAAGGCAAAGTATATCAACCACAGAAGTGGAAGAAAGACTGGTAGTCCGAAACTCGAAGTTTATGGCATTAGAAGAAAAGCTACAGACTGTGCAAGAAAATTTGGATACAGTGACGGCACAAGTTGCAAGGATCCCAGAGTTGGAAAAGCAATTCAGTAAATGGAAGCAACACTATGAAGATGCGAACATAGTTTTGGCGGATAAGAAAGAGGAGGTGGAGTGACTCAGAAATGAGGCATCACTTTTGGACATAACTTGTAAAACGAAGTTAGAGGAGATGACGAAGAAAAATGTGGAATATATAACTCAATTATCCAATGTTACTGTAGCATTTGACAAGCTATTAGAGGGATTCCATCAGTGTATCCCTCAACTCTAACTCTCCATAGTTAGCTATAGAAGTTCTAGACAACAACTTTTAGATCCAAAAGAATTTTTTGAAGCAGAGATACTATTAGCAGAAGAAAATATTAGAGAAATGTTTAATGAACTACAGTATGATATAGAAAGAATTATGTTTCTAGTAATGCAAAACCAAGATGATGACTTGTAATATTTTACTTTGTAATTAGTGGGTTTGGATCCACCATGTGTGCCAGTGTGGACGACCACTTTCCTTACAACAAAATTATCATCTCAATGTATAGGAATGGAGTTTACCGAGATGCTAAGAGTTTTCAAAATTGTTAATTTTGGTAATTTTGTATTTCAAAAGTTCAGAATGGTATGAAGCACTTACGAAGAAGTATGGTGTTGTATCTTACGGGCACATTCCAAAAGTGGCGAATATGAAGTGTGTAGATACACAGAGATTGAAAACTGATGAAGTCTATACTCTCCAAAGTTATGATTGTAAAGACGATACTGTGATGTAACCCCACTCATACTTTGTAATCAAGAATCTATTTGCTATTGTGGAAGTTACGATTTTGTGTACACTGTGTGGTATGAATTATCTTCGTTTATACCCAATGCTATTGTAAGTGGTATGGAACAAAAAACACATGTTTATGAGTATTGTATATTTGTAGATCCCCATTCCTGAACCTGTTAATTGGGATACTGTTACACTGTGTGTGAACAGTACGCTCAACAGAATGCTACATTTTGTATAAAGTGGTAAGTGTATCCCAAGCATTCTTTGCTATTTTTGTAGGAGTGAATGTGAGGAATAATGGAGCATTTGTCAGAAAAGGCTATCAATGCATCTATGTGAGCATCTCTGCCATCCCAACAAAGTTGCTCTGCAATTGATGCAGCAAGAACTGTGACATGAACAGGAACCTAAAGAATATCACCATCTTCAATGCCACCTGCATCAGTTTCAATAATTGCATTTGCAAGTGTAATAAGACATTTTTCAACACCCTGAACAATATTCCACAATCCATTTGCAACCAATACATGAACCATCATATAAGCCCATAATGGGTAATTGGTACCATCCAACTTATCGTCAACAGCCAACATACAGAATACATCACTACTTTTGGTCATGGCCATTGACTAAAATACCTTGATGTAGAAAAATGATTGTATCTCCAAAAGTTGAAAAAAAATACCCTATTGAGTTTTGCTCAACTTGTAGCAAACTTCGAGCTGCTCATACTAGCAAACTGAAACCTATATATCTTAGGGACAAAAAGAAAGAATTGCATGCATATGCGCTACCATAGTGCATTCGGAGGTTGAAATGAGCTTAGATCACCTTGAGTATGCTCACTAGTTTTCATGCGATTTTGAGACTGTGATCGGAGGGGTTTCAACGACACTTTAGATGAAGTGGTGCCCCGCAGTGATACCAATTGTTAGAGTTTGAGGTTTGCAAAAGCACATGATTAGCACAAGGAAGAACACGCTCGGAGCACAACACTTAATACTAAATGTATTACCAAGAGAATGTACAAAGATAAGTGACCCATTAGGGTTATAGGCGTATATAGAAGCGGGGGGAAAAACCTTCGAAAGAGGAAAAAAGTGCCCCAATGGTCATAGTTTGTTCACACACATCACTACCTAAATATATCAACAAATCACTCTCCTTCACTAAAGTCTTGTAATTTGTCAATAGGAATGCAAATGATACTCACGTTGGCATGTACTTGATTGTTTTGAGTATGCATGGGTTGTTCCAATCCTTTTTGGCCATGCGATAGATGGATTCTTAGTGGTCAAAAGCAGGTCAGATTCATGCACTTCATGTATCTAGTTCCTCTTTCAAGGATGGATCTTGAAAGTGAAGCTTTCAAAGGGTGGTGCTTGATTTTCTAGTTCTTCACATTTCTTGGCTCATTATGTTTCCTAGAGTTTCTACTGTTGTTAGCTCTCCATGTCTGAGTCTAGAATGCTTTCATCATGGATTATGTTTGTTTTTGGAGATTCTAGACCCACATATACATGTGCTAGCTTCTATGTCATTATCATCTGACTTTTCTTTCCTTGAAGCTTAATTTTCCTCACACGCTGTTGGAATTTTTATTTAGGAATGTGCATGTAAGGAAAGATGGGGGTAGCTCTTTCTACCATCTTTTGGGCTAAGTAAATCATTTTCTTATAGATTTCTAGTGATTCTCTCTCTAGGTTTGGACTAGGATACAATTTTTCATGATTTTCAATGTTGAACCCTTCATGTATTCACTCATGCTAGGCTTGCAATAGGAGCTCAAGATTTGGGTCAACTATGGAGGATACCCTAGATTTAGTATGATGAACTTCTTGTTCATTTTTCTCAATTTGTTCCTTCGCTATGTTAGCTTCCTCTTGAGCCTTTTTGAATCAATTCTCTAGCTTTTGAATGTTCTTTTTTTTTCATTTGTCTCCAATCCCACATTGTGTCCTTTGGGACGTACCTACCTCTTTCTCACTGGCGGACATATCTATCCCTTTTTCATTCGCTTGGGCTCTCTTATTGGATTGAGCTCTAATGATTATCTAGATTGGAATTTCATCCTCTACCTTGCTCTCACTCAATTGGGAAAGTTTACTAAGAAAGCTATTTTCACCTCATATGCACCCCAATCTCAATTTCAAAGATCCATTTACAAAAGTAGAAACAAGATTCTTAAAGATTAGATTTTTTACCAGTTATAGAGCTCAAAAAGAAAATATTTGTCCAAGAAATTATGTTAGTTTTGGCTCTTAGTTTTGGACCATCAAGCTTACACTATGCTTGAGGTGGATTTCATGTACATCAAAATTTATCGCGTGAATTACATCGAAAAAATATCCGTTGGAGAGTTCTTTTACTTATGCTCACTTATTGTATTTTTTTAAAAAGATTTTTCATGGATCTTTTACCATCGTAAAATCCTAGAGCTTTATACATGAAAAAGGATAAAGAGAGAGCCCAAATTCCATGAATTTGTGGTGTTGAGTTGTAATCAATCAATCAATCAATCAATCACCAAAAAGTAGATCAAACTAGATCCTCACTTTCCTAGATTATAGAAAAATGAATTGACTCCCTCCAGCAACATTTAACACCTCCATGTGAATTCAAAATCTACTTGTAGAAGCTGTGGAGCACTTGAAAATTCTATATAAAGACTTCAAATCACTTTTACATTACATGGAAATGTCTTGCTCCTTCATTTTTCTGCATCATCTTCTTCAACAATAGTATGCTTGCAAAGGCTGCTCCTCTCTCTATAGAGCTCCAAATTGGATGCAAGAGGAGTACCTCAAAAGGTATTAGTGTCTAGTTTATGCTTGTAAAGTCTCAAAGAATTTAATTCATTAAATTGTGAGAAATCATAGTTTTTCTATCTCGGGGTCAATCTCTATGTATTTCTGGAAAATAGGAGGTACCAGTGTTGAGTGTCTGATTCATTCCAAAAGAATATTTTTCTTATTCCTTGTATTCTTGGGCATTCTATACACTCAACCCTATGTGTATCACTGCCACAAGAGGATTTTTTCTAATTGTAATTACGTTGGTCGTTATGAAGTTCATTTTCTCACCCAAAGATAGTAAGTTTTTTGAGTTACTTGATGTGCAAACCTATCTATTTTGTATCGATTCTTTCTTCTTGATGTTTGAAAGTGCATAGTGCATTTTATTGCACTTATTGCATGCCTATAAGGTCTATTTGAGTCTCCATAAGCTCAAGGGTTGGTCTCCTGCCGGTTGGCTAGACCAAACTTTGTCACTTCGCAACTCACTTTTCTACCTTCTATAAGCTTCTCCAAGTTCTTTCAGTGGTATCACAACTAGATCAAGATGGGTGACGGCCTTCCCTTAGTGATGAAGAAGTTTGATTGACACAACTATGCAGCATGGAAAATCAAAATGGAGGCCTGTTTGCGAAATCTATATGGAATTATAGGAGGTGATGTGTTGGGTGTGTGTAGAAGTGCAAGAGACACACAAGAAGCACACACAAGGAGCACAAATGCAACAAGACACACGGAGAAGACGATGGTTGGAATAGCTCTCTCTATTGACGATGAACTCAACTGAAGTAAGAGCTGAATAATATCCCTAAGTACAAAGTACCACCACATATGAGAGTATCAAGTATGTGGTAACATGGGGAAAAAACCTATAGCCAACACTAGAGTAAAAGGTGCCCATGTATAGGGAAAAGGTTCACATCAAAGCTACTCAAGGAACACATAAGTGTAACAAACCCCCCTGTAGGGAATGATGTGAACACATAGAAGGAGTGACAGATCAGCCCCCACAAGGTAATAAGCCTAAAGCTTTGCAAAAAGCTTCAAACTTTTCCCGTGGAAGAGCTTTGGTGAATATGTATGCCACATTATCTTGTGTAGGCACATATACCAAATCAATATCTCTTGAATGAAGGTGCTCTCTCACATAGTAATAATATGCACCTCAATATGTTTGGTCCATGCATGAAACACTGGGTTTCGTGCAACAGCCAAAGCACTCTGACTATTAGTGAGAATATGCATAGAAGCATCAACCTCCATGCAAAGATCCATCAATAGGCATCTCAACCATATACACTCCACTGTAGCTGGGAAAACTACCTTGTACTCAGCTTCACAACTCGATGTCACCACTGTAGGTTGCTTCTTACTCAACCAAGATATGCATGAGTCTCCAAGGAAAAAGCAATTACCACTAGTGGACATGCGAGTATCATAACAACCAGCCCAATCACTATCTATAAACGCATGCAAGCATGGCTAAATATATGTGCCATAAAAGAGACCTAAGCTCAAAGTGCCTCAGAGATATCTAAACACATGTTTCACCGCTTGCCAATGCTTAGTGCCAAGGCTATGCATGAATCGACTCAATTGGGAAACTGCATATTGTATATCCGGCCTTGTGTTGCATGCATATAAAAGACATTCCACAGCTTGTTGATAAAGAAAAGTGTCAAATGCATCACTCGAATCCTCAACTGAGAACTTGAATCCTATCTCAACTGGTGTGGAAACTAGCTTGCAATCCTGAAAGTCAAAACACTGAAGTAGTTTTTCAACATACTTTGCTTAATGCATAAAAATTCCCCCCTCAACGGATACAAACTAGATGCCAAGATAGTAGCTCAAAAGACCAAGATAAGTGACATCAAAAGTATGCTGAAAATCATCGATAAGAATGTCAATTTTTGCATCACATGACCCATTCAAGAGTATGTCATCGACATAAAGAACAAGAACTATAAGATCAGCCCCATTTTTGTATACATAGAGTGTGCCTTCAATCGGACTACATGTGACGCCAAGAGCAATCAAGTCCTTATGGATTTTTTCATACCATGCACGTGGAGCTTGCTTGAGACCATACACGGCTTTATGCAAACAACAAACCATATGTTCTTTCCTTTTCATAGCAAATCCAGGAGGTTGCTTCACATAAACCTCATCTTGCAAATCACCATTTACTAAGGCTGTTTTTATGTCCAATTGATGCACTTTCCAACCTCGATGGGCAGCCAATGCAACCATGGTACGAATGGTAGTCATGCATGAAGTAGGTGCAAATGTTTCCTCATAATCAATGCCATATTGTTGCACATATCATTTGGCAACCAATCTAGCTTTGTAGCGATCAATGCTACCATCAGATTTTCTCTTAATCTTATAAACCCACTTCGTACCAATGACATTCTTTCCTTTTGGCAATTCACATAAGTCCCAAGTACCATTCCTATGTATGGAATCCATTTCTGATTGCATAGCTCTCATCCATTGTGGATCATCACATGCATCTTCAAAAGAAAGTGGCTCTTCATTACATGTTGTAGCAATAAGAGAATAATCCACAAAATTACTTGATGCATGGTGAGAGCTTGATCTTGTTCTACCAAGGTGCACTCAATTTGTTGTCCTGCAAAGTTTGCTTCAACCACTTTAGCATAGATTGTGCACTCTTGATAGACATGCGTTCATTATGTAATACATCTTCAACACATACATCATGCATGGGCTGAATTTCATGCTCATTTTCAGCAATATTTTGATGCAAATGTTCAGCCATATGTGGCTGGAAATTTCCAGCAGTTTTGACAATTTTTGGCTGAAAGTTTTCAGCCATGTTTGGCTGGAAATTCTCTACATTTTCAGCCCTATTTGACTGGAATTTTTCAGCCCTTTGAACCTCAGTTTGCTGGTCTACATGGCCATAGTCAACTGCACCATTTTGGAACAACGGCATGAGTGTATGGAACACATCTGTGAGCTAACTGTTGGCTGTTTTTTGCATTCAAGTAGAGGGAAAACTAAATTTTCAGCAAATACCACATCTTGACTCATAATAATTTTGTTCGTTAATGGATGGTACAAACGATATCCCTTACTTTCAGCACTATAAACAACAAATATACATTTCTTTGCCTTGGCATCAAGTTTGTGACATTGTTGTGATGGCACAAGAGCATATGCCAAACAACGAAACACACGCATATGACTAACCATAGGCTTATGACCATTCCAAGCCTCATAAGGAGTGATGACTCTCAATGCTTTTGTAGGGTAATGATTCAACACATAATTTGCACACATGGCCCCTTCCATCCAAAACTTATCAGGAAGATGCTTTCCTTTAACCATACATCGTGCCATTTCAAGTAGACTTCTATTTTTACGCTCAGCAACACCATTTTGCTGAGGTGTATATGGAACCATACATTGTTGTGAAATACCTCTTTCACAAAGAAAAACATTAAACTCATGTGACATGTATTCACCACCACGATCCGTGCGTAGAGTCAAAAGCTTTTGTGAAGAAAAATTTTCAGCCATAGCTAAAAATGCTTTGAAGCAAGAAAATACCTCATTCTTTGTTTTCATAGGATACACCCATGTAAGCATCATCAATAAAGGTAACAAAATATACATGCTTCCCAAAAGATGGAGTCTTGATGGGACCACATACATCACTATGAACAAGTTGCAATTTTCTTGTAGTGTGTGTATGACTATCTTTTGGAAAAGAAGCACGATGCATTTTTCCAAGAATGCAACATTCACATGCATGCTTATCAATGGACTTAAGTGTAGGCAAACCAATAACCATGTCCTTCATTTGCAAGTAAAGCAAACTATTGAATTTCAACTGACCAAAACGAGCATGCCAAAGCTCCATTTCAGCCATGGAAGAAGTATGAGCAACCAAGGCATTTGAGGTAGCCCTCTTGTGTGTATCCATGCAATACAAACCATTACATAATGTACCAGACATCACGATAACATCACCATTGCTGAAATCATGAACCATACACTTATCGTCAACAAAGTGTACATGAAGTCTAGCTTTGGCAATCAACAAAACTGAAATTAAGTTCTTCTTAATACGGGGCACATACAATGCATTTTTCAAGAGAAACACACCTCCATTTGCAGCTATAAGCTCAATTTTTCCTACTCCAATGATAGGATAAGAGGCATTGTTTGCACACACCACATGTCCTCCTTTGGGTGCATCTTTCAAAGAGGCAAAAAATCTTCTGCATGATGTTATGTGCTTTGAAGAGTCTTGACGGGACCACATACATCACTATGAACAAGTTGCAATTTTCTTGTAGTGTGTGTATAACTATCTTTTGGAAAAGAAGCACGATGCATTTTTCCAAGAATGCAACATTCACATGCATGCTTATCAATGGACTCAAGTGTAGGCAAACCAATAACCATGTCCTTCATTTGCAAGTAAAGCAAACTATTGAAGTTCAACTGACCAAAACGAGCATGCCAAAGCTCCATTTTAGCCATGGAAGAAGTATGAGCAACCAAGGCATTTGAGGTAGCCCTCTTGTGTGTATCCATGCAATACAAACCATTACATAATGTACCGGACATCACGATAACATCACCATTGCTGAAATCATGAACCATACACTTATCATCAACAAAGTGTACATGAAGTCTAGCTTTGGCAATCAACAGAATTCAAATTAAGTTCTTCTTCATATCGGGCACATACAGTGAATTTTTCAAGAGAAACACACCTCCATTTGTAGCTATAAGCTCAATTTTTCCTACTCCAATGATAGGATAAGAGGCATTGTTTGCACACACCACATGTCCTCCTTTGAGTGCATCTTTCAAAGAGGCAAAAAATCTTTTGCATGATGTTATGTGCTTTGAAGAGTCTTGACGGGACCACATACATCACTATGAACAAGTTGCAATTTTCTTGTAGTGTGTGTATGAATATCTTTTGGAAAAGAAGCACGATGCATTTTTCCAAGAATGCAACATTCACATGCATGCTTATCAATGGACTCAAGTGTAGGCAAACCAATAACCATGTCCTTCATTTGCAAGTAAAGCAAACTATTGAAGTTCAACTGACCAAAACGAGCATGCCAAAGCTCCATTTCACCCATGGAAGAAGTATGAGCAACCAAGGCATTTGAGGTAGCCCTCTTGTGTGTATCCATGCAATACAAACCATTACATAATGTACCGGACATCATGATAACATCACCATTGTTGAAATCATGAACCATACACTTATCATCAACAAAGTGTACATGAAGTCTAGCTTTGGCAATGAACAGAACTGAAATTAAGTCCTTCTTAATATCGGGCACATACAATGCATTTTTCAAGAGAAACACACCTCCATTTGCAGCTATAAGCTCAGTTTTTCCTACTCCAATGATAGGATAAGAGGCATTGTTTGCACACACCACATGTCCTCCTTTGGGTGCATCTTCAAAGAGGCAAAAAATCTTTTGCATGATGTTATGTGCTTTCAAGAGTCTTGACGGGACCACATACATCACTATGAACAAGTTGCAATTTTCTTGTAGTGTGTGTATGACTATCTTTTGGAAAAGAAGCACGATGCATTTTTCCAAGAATGAAACATTCACATGCATGCTTATCAATGGACTCAAGTGTAGGCAAACCAATAACCATGTCCTTCATTTGCAAGTAAAGCAAATTATTGAAGTTCAACTGACCAAAACGAGCATGCCAAAGCTCCATTTCAGCCATGGAAGAAGTATGAGCAACCAAGGCATTTGAGGTAGCCCTCTTGTGTGTATCCATGCAATACAAACCATTACATAATGTACCGGACATCACGATAACATCACCATTGCTGAAATCATGAACCATACACTTATCGTCAACAAAGTGTACATGAATTCTAGCTTTGGCAATCAACAAAACTGAAATTAAGTTCTTCTTAATATCGATCACATACAATGCATTTTTCAAGAGAAACACACCTCCATTTGCAGCTATAAACTCAATTTTTCCTACTCCAATGATAGGATAAGAGGCATTGTTTGCACACACCACATGTCCTCCTTTGGGTGCATCTTTCAAAGAGGAAAAAAATCTTTTGCATGATGTTATGTGCTTTGAAGAGTCTTGATGGGACCACATACATCACTATGAACAAGTTGCAATTTTCTTGTAGTGTGTGTATGACTATCTTTTGGAAAAGAAGCACGATGCATTTTTCCAAGAATGCAACATTCACATGCATGCTTACCAATGGACTCAAGTGTAGGCAAACCAATAACCATGTCCTTCATTTGCAAGTAAAGCAAACTATTGAAGTTCAACTGAAGAAAACGAGCATGCCAAAGCTCCATTTCAGCCATGGAAGAAGTATGAGCAACCAAGGCATTTGAGGTAGCCCTCTTGTGTATATCCATGCAATACAAACCATTACATAATGTCCCGGACATCACGATAACATCACCATTGCTAAAATTATGAACCATACACTTAGCGTCAACAAAGTGTACATGAAGTCTAGCTTTGGCAATCAACAGAACTGAAATTAAGTTCTTCTTAATACCGGGCACATACAATGCATTTTTCAAGAGAAACACACCTCCATTTGCAGCTATAAGCTCAATTTTTCCTACTCCAATGATAGGATAAGAGGCATTGTTTGCACACACCACATGTCCTCCTTTGGGTGCATCTTTCAAAGAGGCAAAAAATCTTTTGCATGATGTTATGTGCTTTGAAGAGTCTTGACGGGACCACATACATCACTATGAACAAGTTGCAATTTTCTTGTAGTGTGTGTATGACTATCTTTTGGAGAAGAAGCACGATGCATTTTTCCAAGAATGAAACATTCACATGCATGCTTATCAGACTCAAGTGTAGGCAAACCAATAACCATGTCCTTCATTTGCAAGTAAAGCAAACTATTGAAGTTCAACTGACCAAAACGAGCATGCCAAAGCTCCATTTCAGCCATGGAAGAAGTATGAGCAACCAAGGCATTTGAGGTAGCCCTCTTGTGTGTATCCATGCAATACAAACCATTACATAATGTACCGGACATCACGATAACATCACCATTGCTGAAATCATGAACCATACACTTATCATCAACAAAGTGTACATGAAGTCTAGCTTTGGCAATCAACAAAACCGAAATTAAGTTCTTCTTAATATCGGGCACATACAATGCATTTTTCAAGGGAAACACACCTCCATTTGCAGCTATAAGCTCAATTTTTCCTACTCCAATGATAGGATAAGAGGCATTGTTTGCACACACCACATGTCCTCCTTTGGGTGCATCTTTCAAAGAGGCAAAAAATATTTTGCATGATGTTATGTGCTTTGAAGAGTCTTGATGGGACCACATACATTACTATGAACAAGTTGCAATTTTCTTGTAGTGTGTGTATGACTATCTTTTGGAAAAGAAGCACGATGCATTTTTCCAAGAATGCAACATTCACATGCATGCTTATCAATGGACTCAAGTGTAGGCAAACCAATAACCATGTCCTTCATTTGCAAGTAAAGCAAACTATTGAAGTTCAACTGACCAAAACGAGCATGCCAAAGCTCCATTTTAGCCATGGAAGAAGTATGAGCAACCAAGGCATTTGAGGTAGCCCTCTTGTGTGTATCCATGCAATACAAACCATTGCATAATGTCCCGGACATCACGATAACATCACCATTGCTGAAATCATGAACCATACACTTAGCATCAACAAAGTGTACATGAAGTCTAGCTTTGGCAATCAACAGAACTGAAATTAAGTTCTTCTTAATACCGGGCACATACAATGCACTTTTCAAGAGAAACACACCTCCATTTGCAGCTATAAGCTCAATTTTTCCTACTCCAATGATAGGATAAGAGGCATTGTTTGCACACACCACATGTCCTCCTTTGGGTGCATCTTTCAAAGAGGCAAAAAAGCTTTTGCATGATGTTATGTGCTTTGAAGCACCACTATCAAAGAACCAATCCGAATCAGCCTCACTTGCAACCATACATTTAGAATGTAAAGAAGCATCATAATGACATGTAACAACACATGAACAAAAATCTTCAGCCATGTTAGCTTCATCATTCTTTGCATTTGTTGAATTTTCAGCAATACACCAACCGGATTCCTTCTTCTTTTCATTGCATTAGCAAGCTTTCTACACTCATCAATAGTATGACTAACCTTTCGGCAATATTTGCATCTCTTCTTCTTTTACAAATCAGCATCATTAGAGGAATGAGTGGAAGAGGAAGCTTGAGGCTTTGGTTTTGATGAACCCAAAGTTGAACCATACTTGCTTTTCCCCTTTTGTGAGATAGCAAGTGCTTGTGTTCCCTCAATCAAACCACTCCTATTCACTCTAGATTGCTCTTCTTGCAAAAGAAGAGACACAATGTTGGAAGCTAAGGAGCTGAAGGACTCACAAGACAAGGAAGTCAACGAAGGGAGTCAGAGCGCAGAGAAGGCACAAGCAGACAGAGTAGTCAACGAAGATCTGACAAGTAGGCCATTTATTTTTTTCATGAAGCTAAAGCATATCCAAGAGGTGGACCCACAAGAAGAAGAAGCAAGTAGGGAGCTCCAGGAAATGTATGTCAAAATGTTAGAAGAAATCCCTACAAAAATAGTGATTTTCATCACTAAAAACCATTGTAAATACCATTTCATATTTTTGTAGCTCCATTTTGTGCAAGCCAAGGAGTCCTTGAGCTTGAGGAGCTTTAGAAGTACCTACCTATCAGTTTTCACATTTTTTAGACTCCGTTTGAACCTCCAAATAGGCCAGAGAACCTAATTTTTAACTAGGCTGGACACTAGGTCTGGATAAGGCCAAAAACTAGTCAAAAACTATAAATAGAGCTAGAGAGCTCATTTTTGAGGTTAACTTGTAATAGAATTGAACTTGTATGAGCACTCTTGAAGTAATCTAAAAGAACTCCATTGCTTCTCTCTCTTTGTCTTACCTTGTGTGCACGTGTGTGTGTATGTGTGTGCATGTTTGTGTGCTTCTCACTCACGCACTTGTGCCTTCACTTGCTCGAGGTCATCATACCATCCTCATGTCTTCCCGGATTGACATTAAAGGAGGTGCTACTCATCACTGAGCTACACCAAATTTTGGCACCGTTGCCGGGGATCGAGCTTTGAGGACGAGCGTGTGATGGTAAGACGTAGAGTTGTGACGTTTGCATTGTAGGTAATCTCTTCACTTTTTCTTGTTTTTCTCTTTCTTACCTCATCATCATCATCACCATCATCATCCTCACCATATCTGATCTCCATCTCCATCATCGCAAAAGAATTTCAGTTTTTTATCATATCACCTTCTACCTTCCATTTCCCTCATTCCACTTGTGAGAGAGCGAGAGAGCGACTTGTGTGCTTGGATTTTTTGCTTGTTTCTTGAGCACTCTTGCAGGTTGTTGTATCACCCTGTCCTGCAGGTTACGCAGGTACGGACAAGCTCGAAACTGTCTCTATGTCGCCGACAATTGTCGATCGCGATCGACAGAAAATTTCACCTTTTGGTAAAACAAAGTGCGCCATCTTAATACACATGAAGAGCACATTCCAAATCACTAAACAAAACTAAAAAATTCCGTGTTTTTCTGTCAATCGTGACCGACACTGTCGATCGCGATCGACAGACCCTGTCAATCGTGACCGACAGACGTGTCGATCGCGACCGACAGACCTCACGACCGACAGACTACTGCGTAGGATTCAGTCAATCGTGATTGACAGTGTTGATCGCGACCGACTGAAAATCCACGATTGATTGAATTTCTCACGTTGCCACGTGTCCATCGCGATGGACACATCCCCGATCGACTGAAATTATGGCAAAAATCCCAGAAAAAGTGTCGATCGTGATTGACACCATCGATCGCGATTGACAGGACTCACGACCGACACTGTCGATCGTGATTGACACTGTCGATCGTGATTGACGTGTCGATCGCGACCGACAGGCCCCGACGGACACCTCTGTCAATCGCGATTGACAGACCTGTCGATCGCGATTGACAGGCTTTTTGGCCAAAATTTTAGGGTTTTTAATTCCAATTTTTTTGAGTAATTGGGGACACAAAAATCACACATTTAGAGTATTGTGAGGCCTATACACTAGTGATCTGGGAAAAAGCCCAGTTGCTTGTTGACCTGTTTTCCCCTGTTTTAAACCTAGAACCCTGAACAGTCATAACTTTCTCATATGAAATCCATTTGGGGTGATCTTGGGCTTGTTGGAAAGCTCGTGGGGAGTAAAACCAAAACTTCCACTGGTTATAGTGAAATTAATATCAAGATTATTAGATATAGTATTTTGAAGTTGACCATATTCAGGGGGAACCAAGCCAAGGGATCTCTAGATTGTTTTCCATAAAGACAAAAGGCTAATTGGTATCTGAGCTACATGAATGAAAGTGCTTGGTTATGTCTTTTGAATTTAAGTCTTGAGCTAATTTTGGGACTCTTACAGGTCCAGTGAGAGCATCAAAGGGCGATCTGAGCAAGAGTAAGTGCAAGCTTGGGAACACACTTCCTGAGCACACAAGGGCAACCAAGGGAGAAACTCAAGGTTGGAAGATTCTCAACTCCCTCTATCAATCCCTAGCTTAGGCTAAGTTCGAGTAGTGCTAGAAGTAAGTCAGGGCAACGATAGGCACGAGACAAGTCAAGACCATCTAGGAAATCAAGTTCAAGTCAAGAGATAACCTATGTGTGACCAACAACTTTAAAGGAAAAGAACCTAACGTGAGACGATCAACATTCAAGTGCGGAAATCAACTCAAGTGTTCCGGACGACGTGATATCAGACAAGATCATAACCACAATAATCAACTAAAAAGAATCAAGTGACTGATATAAAAGAACTCAGCAATGAGGTTGTACCTTGGGTAAAAATTGGGATTGCTCAAATAGGCATATGAACCTTAGATCAGGACGACACCTAGGAAGAGATAGACAAAGTCTTAGGTCTTTAGAGGCTAGTGTTAATCATACTGCTAGGTCTTGGGCTCTGAAACCTTAGATCAGGACGACACCTAGGAAGAGATAGACAAAGTCTTAGGTCTTTAGAGGCTAGTGTTAATCATACTGCTAGGTCTTTAGAGGCTAGTGTTAATCATACTGCTAGGTCTTAGGCCATTATTCGCACTACCCTAGCTCTGAAACTAGTGAGTCAGAGATGTCCCACGGTATGGAGAGACCTACAAGAAGTTCAGGTGTACCATACTTACATAGGGTAGAAGGCCCCTACAAGACGCAGCTGGAATACCTTAGGACCAACTGACTAGGTGCTAGCATCTATGAGGACGGCCTAGGAAGATCAGTGGTCCAGATTAAAAACCCTGACCAATCCATTGGACTAGAACACCCAGCTGTCAAGTTTGAAAATGGAGCATACTTGGACAAAGAAGGAACCATATATGTAGTCACCAGTCATCCAGATAGGACATACGAATTTGGAAACATGAACCCGGAAACGGATTTGGGTGACCTGGAGCAAGGAAACATGGGTGTAGAACCTAGAACCCTCCGAGCTAAATCTGTTCTCACTAGGATTATCACACCAGAGTGGATTTCCCAAGACAATAAGAGCATAGATCTACTCTTGAACCGAGAGACTGATGAGGCCTTTTGGAGGTATAGATCTGATCAGCCAAATGAGGTAGGAACAATCATGATATATGAGTTCAAAGATCCTGATAGCCCAGGCAGAGTGACCTACTTAGATCACGCTTCAAAGAGGATCTTTGTGGTTACAGAAAATGATAGGCATGCTTACACTTGGAAAGGTGAATTTATTTTCCCCCAACCAAGATCGAATGTGTCCTTTGGTCACCCAAGAGCTGGAACATCGCAAGCTCATGGAGCTCAAAGAGACAGACATAGAGATAGACCGGAGGTAAGCTTTGCCAACCCAGTGGGAAGAGAAAGAACGAGAACGGAAACAAATAGAGTGGAACCTGAGGGACTTAGAGCCCCAAGGAACCAAAGGAACGTGGATGAATTCCCTCTACCAAGACCTAGAGAGCACACGAGGACTTTGAGGCCGACTCAGCTAGTTAAGTCCATGAAGAACTACTTTGATGGCACAGGAGACCCATATGATCATGTGGCCGAGTTTAGGCAAGTCTTGAGAGCTGAGCAAGTTGAGGACCTATTCACGCAGTATAATGCCTTTGGTCTAACCCTTAGGAACACAGCCCTAACGTGGTTTCAACCATTGAATGAGAGGCAGTTTAGGAGCATAGACCAACTCTTAGAGGCTTTCATCACTGAATTCTCTAAAAGTGGCATAAGGCATAATACTTCCTCGTTGATACATAGCTTCAAGCAGACCCCTCAGGAGACCGTGAGACTTGCAGGAAGAAGGTTTAGGCAATATCTTGAGAGATGCCATGTTCCTGAGTTACCCACACCAGCCAAACAAGTGGCCTTATTCTTGGATGGATTGCTACAACCCACACAACCTACACAACCGATCTCCACCTCTCTTGTTTACACTACTACTGACTTAGTAATTATAATTGTAGCCACAGAAAACCCTGTTCCCCCGATCACACTTTCTGGCGGTTCATATTCACTACACACACCACTTTACACCTTCACCACCATCACTGCACCCACAATTCCCATGTTCACAATCACTCCCACGACTGCATCCACTTTTGATTTCATGGACATATCACCCACCTCCGCACCTTTCCCTCCCCCCATACGTCCACAATCTCCCATTCCCCCACCACCAACTTCACCCTTTTCAAGCACAGCATATAGGATCCCACTCCCTTTTCCCTTCCCTTCTGCATTCAATACTTTTCCCGCATCCACCCCCGTTAATAATGTATTTAATAATATGTACCAATGTATGTCTCAACTGCAACAGCATTACCAGCACCTAGACACATAGCATACGAGTCTCTTCAGAAGCCATGAACAGCTCCAAGCAAGATTCATTTTTGTCGCGATACCACTTACAACAGTAAACACAAATTTGAATGTTTCTCCCAGCCGCGAGCTCTAAATATGGCCAATAGCAGGTTTCTTTCAAAGCTCTCGACGAGACACATCTGTTGGCCAATCTGACAACCGCTCTTCAAGCTATGGCCAAAATAGTGAAGGGTGGGAAACACCTACACTCACTCCACAACTCGTATTGGCTCACACACACACACTACAGTAGTTCAAAAGTGATGGGAAGGGATAGATAATAGTCCTACACACACATTCCAAGCTTCACACACACACAAAAGATCATAGAGAAGATGAACATCAGTAGGGAAGAAGCAAATTCGAAATTTTAGTTCTTCTTCTTCATAATGGCAAAAAAGTGTTTACAAAGAGTCACAAAGTGACTTATATATATGTGCCCTAAGAATGGTCCTTTCACACATGAGACCGGCACTTTATTGACTAATCTCTAACTTCCTACTATTTTACAAGAAATATATTACAATGATTTGGGCTTATGCATCTAGAGGACTCCTCTAGTGAAATCACATAGCTTCGAGGGAATTTTCTAGGATTTTGAAGAAGAATTTTATGCCCATGAATTTGAAAATTTTGGGGCTCCTCTTTTGTGCCTCTTTTCTTTGCAACACTCTCCCCCTCTTTGGCTCTGTCATCCCTTGATAGGCTTTGCTTTTTGTCTGCAGCTTGTTTGTGGCTCCTTAGTACATGCACCCAGTGGTGGAAGAAGCAATAAGGATTGTCAGACAGTTTGTTACTTTATCCAAGATTAATCCTTGGCTTCTATAAGTCCCTTGGTATTCCTTATATCACAAGTGTGGGTTGCTGCCTTAAGTCGGGCTATCACGCACGCCATCAGTGGCTAAGAATGTGGTATTCTTAGTCACCCTCTTCAACTTCTCAGCCTCTGCCTCTTTCTAACTTTTGGTCTTCTAATATGTCTTTGTCTTCACACATCTGACCCTGTTGTATTGACTGGAGCCTATTTACTTTTCACCATTGTGCACCTTACTTTGTTGGCTTTTGCTCCCTTCTAAATGAGCATTACATTTTAAAGGTCCTATTCTTAAATCTTCTTTTTCATCCTCTAGGACCTAATGTCTTTCTTTCCATTGCATGCATCTAGTGGACGAGGAGACAGTTAAGACCTTTAGACAATTGGTTATCTTATCCGATGAAGGATCCTTTGTGTACTATCTCTCTTCCCTGTTCGTTGCTTTCACCGCATGCACTTGGTGGATGAGGAAGCTGTGTGCAACCTCCCATGAAATGTCCTGGTTTTTATCTTTCTTTTATTTCCAATCCTCAGGACCTGGTTCTTTGGTGTTGTCGCCTGATGCATGCCCCTGCGGGGCTTTGGGCAGAGGGTTGTTCTTTTCTTTATGAGCTTTTGTTCCTCACTGAGCTATTTTATTCTTTGATCTCCTTCTTCTTCTCTTTTTTCTCGATTCCCCTTCCACACGTCCCTCCTCTTGAACTTTGTCATCCCCGATAGGCTTTTTGTGGCGACATGAGTATGTTTGTAAGACTTTCTGCTCTCGTTGATTAAGCAAATTGTCTTGACATAACATCAATTCCTTCCATTGAGTTGACTTCACCCCGTCATCTGGTGCATGTCTATGATCTGCAAAGAAGCTTAATTCATAGGCCACCAGTCTTGCATTTAGGTTGGAAGATATTTTTGAAAAAATCTCTTAATCCATTTCAAAAAAACCTGTGAAAAATGCCTCTTCAAATGTCTACATATATGTACTTGGAAAAAACATGAGTCTTGAGTATATGGCCATTAGTGTTAATCGGCTAGGTATAGTCGATAAATCGAACACAATAGAATCTGAACCCTAGTTAATGCCGATGAAGTTCAAAAATGTATACCGTGCAGGTTGAAACACCTTTATTATAGTAAGTAACATACTCAAAATTTTGTTAAACATCTTGATGGCTAAATCTGGTACGGTAGCATATCTAGAAATCCAAAATTTGATGGTTTTTATCATGTATTCTTTGGTTGGTAAGTAATTACGGGGTGGAGTTGGTAGTAATGGATAGTTGAGCCATTGATTATTTATGCTTCCCTAGCGCTGTCCTTCCCAAAATTGTGTCCAAGAGCATCTTCTAGATACTAGGCAAAAAGATGGATTGAATGGAAGTATATATGGTGCCGATTCCCAATGTACCCATAGCGTAGGATTCTTTTCCAAAAATTTCCACCTCCATATAGGATCTGCTTTGTCAAATTCCTCTTGTGTTTAGGTAAATGTTTGCATGTTGAACTGTAGGTTGCTATCTAGCCCTTCATTCATTGTGGTCTTTATGTATTGGCGTTACGGTACATTGAAAGGTTTCATCACCTGTTCCAGATTTTTGCTTTCAATCTCTGCTTCTTTCATGACTTTGATTACTTGTTCTTCAAAATCTTTAGTAAGCTGGGACACCAGTAGTGCCTGCTCATGTTGGCTTAGTTCTACAATAGCCTGAGTATATCTTTCAGTGTTGGTCCCTGTTTCCTCCCTTATCGGTGAATGATGTATGGGAAGAGAAAGAGGACGTACCTCAGTCTCCTCAGTAGCCATTGTGGAGTGTGGAACTACTTGTGTCCCCTCATTTACTTGTTGTGCTAATTGAGCTTTCAATGTTGCTATTAATTCATCCTTTGTTTTGATTTCTGCGGTAGCTCTCATAATTATTTCCTTGTTCTTGAGGAGCTCCTCTCCTATGGCAGCGAGTTGATTCACATCTTCATTGCATTGTTCAAAGTACTAATTTTTTGCCATCTTCTATTTCTTTCTAAGCTCTGCGGTGTCGTTCATATATCTTGTTTCCCAATCTGCTATGATAGCTTGCTCTTTATTCAGTTATTCTTCATATTGTGCTATCCGATCTTTGAGTGCTCTTGCGTTGTTTTCTATCGCTTCAGGAGCTTCTATTGGTTGGTTGCATAAAAGGGTTGTCATCAGTTCCTTGTTCTTGTTCCCTAGGTTATCGGCTTCATCCATGTATACTTTGATTTGAGATTCAAGGATCTTACTTCTAGTATTCATTCGTGCTTTCTCTACTTTGCTAGCCTCATATTTTTTTTGTAGTTCCCTCAGTTGTTCTTGCAACTTCTTGTTTTCAGTTTTGAGTGTGGCACATTGATTCTTTGCCTCATTGGTTTCTGACTCTTTTTCTAATATCATCCTTTGTGCTTGAATTAATTTGGCTGATAAATTCTCACCAATTTCCTATAATTGATTCTTCTCTTGCATTGCTTTGTCGTAGTCAGCATCAGCCTCAAGCATTAGTTGTTGAGTATCCATAGCAGTTTGTATCAATTGTTGTACTATTGGCTTGAGCTTAGCTACATCCACATTCAACCAAGTTTTGGGGATGCTTGGTTCTTCCCCTGTCCGTACGTCTTTTCCTTGTTCCACATGGATTGGCTCATTATGTGGTTGCCTTATTTGGATCTGTACTTCTTGGTCTCTTCTCTCCTCTTCCTTATTGATCGATTCGGTGGCACTTCCTTGAAACGTGACATCCATCGGAGAGGATTCTGCCACTACCCTTATTGGTGTGAAGGGTTCTGATTCTTCGACTGTGTTTTCTACCTTTTCTTCCTTGGGATTCTTTACCAGAACCTCTCCCGCTAGAAGAGTCTAGTTGATTTGGATGTTAGATGCTTCATTCAATTCGATAATATGAACTCCTTCGTGAGATGCTTCCTTCCTTGTCGTGTTGATATTGTTATCAGGCGTCTGATTGACCTTCATGCCTTCCATGTCGAAGTCATCGTTTACTTGATTTAATTCTTCCCATTGACCATCATCCTGTGAATCACTTCTAGTATCCACATTCAGCATAGAGATTTCTTGTTCTTCTTGTATGTCCGATGATGAGCTTGAGTTCATCAATCTCAATTCTCTGTACCTATGAACCTTGGTCAACCTTTTTCTTTGTTCAGAGTCTTGATGAGCTTGTTGGTAGTGATGCCCTTGCACCAATAGGTTTACCTGTCCTTCCATATACTGGTGAGTTGCTTCCATTGCTTTTTTCAATTCTTCCTCCATAATGGGTGGATTTTCTTCAAGCCTGGTCCTTGGAAGTACATGTGCCTTCTTTGTAGCTGGAGCTTCTGCTTCTACCTGCATCATTTCTCGTAATCATTTAGTACCTCTCATTCTTGGTTTGGAGCTTGTTTCAGCTTCCTCTACTAGTTTGACTCCTTTCTTCTTTCTTGGAATAGTGGCAATCTTTGCATACTTAGCCATTGCTTCTAATGATGGCATCTCTTTCAAATGCTCTCGAATGCCTAAAGCATGATAGATCACTATTGTCAAGGCAATACTTCCATTCAAGAACTTCTTATCATTCCACTGTTTCTTTGCCTCAAAGAGCCATTCTTGAATGTATGGAGTCATGTTAACGTGATTCCCTATTTTTTTGATGGCATGGGAAAGCATTTGCACTAAAATCTTCTGTGGAGCAGTATATGTGTGCATGTTGGGAAAGCAAAAATGCTGATGAATGAGTCTGACTTCCTCTTCTATGTCAATGTGATTGATATCCGTGAACGTTCTGGTCTTTGCTCCCTGACTTTCCTCTTTTAGAATTGTATTCTCGTCCTTTTCCCATCCGAAGGCTTCTTTAATTAAATCGTGGGTGAATTGTATGATGACCCACTCACCTGCTGCATCTAGGACTCTTACTTCAGGTACCAATGGATCATGCAATGCCGGTTGTAAGGTGTTCATGACTTGTGTGCAGTGTTGGAAATCTGGTTTGTAGATTGGGGGTTCAAAGTACTTTCGGATACCAGCTTTCTTCATAATGTCCACCGTTGATGGGTTGTCGGTTTGAGGAGATGGTGGATAATCACAAGAGATGAGTTGGTGTAGCTAAAACCTCCTTCCTGTCTGCTATAAGTAATGGATGGAGAGTGTTGTGGGCCTCTTTAGCTAGCTAATAAGCATAAATGATCATATATGTTGCATGGAAGATGATGCACAACTGATAGGATCAAAACACATAGGTAGGCATATGATTCATAGTCTAAAACTTGCTATTTTGGTTGAGACACCTACTCAGAGTTTTGCTCAATTCTCTGAGTACAGTAGCAATTAATGAAATTCCTTTTGGGGAACTTCAATTAGCTTAACAAGCTACTGGTCATGAGTGAAATCATCTAAAATGATAAACCATATGCAGAGAAATAAGTTTAGAAAGTTAAGCAATCATCCCAACTTTTACGGGCCTTGACAATCATAGACCAGTGAGCACTAATTGAATGATATCTAATGATTGTGACAACCAATATCAATGAAACTTTGTAGCATTAAAATAGACAATATGTTGACAATGTCATGCTTTAAATCATGCAAATGATGCAGTGTACAATGAGAACCAGCTCAGAAAAATTCACTATTTTGATGGAGTGCAGCAGAGATATGGGAGTAAGTAGTAATGATCATGTACGAATTAAATCAAGTATAAATACAATATCATTGGCAATAAGGCTTTTTTCAATGTGTGGAATGATTGAGCTATGAGATGATCTCCTCTTCTCATTGAAGGTACATGGAAATGATCTTTGAACCTCGAGATACATGCAAGCTTTTCATCTCATCTTTTATAATTTTAGTTGGAGCCAAGGATTCAAATTCAAATTCAAATTTTTACCAATAAAGTGCATCCTAAAGTATAGGATTGATTCTCTCTTGACTCAACTACCAAAAGATTATGAGATTCTATGCTTCCTAACTCCTCGTGGGTTTCTTGACCTTTTGCAATGAGTAATTATAGCTCAAAGTTACAAGATGTTGTACATATGAAGCTTCCCAAGTGATATGCTAATACATCAAGCTTATGTGAAGTGATCAAGTATGTAGGCTTGGGCTTAATTGCACCAACAGCTCCCCCTCAAGCTAACATGCTTGATCTTCATTGCTCCTTGATCTCTTGCAGCCCAATCATCAATTTGAACCTATTCATTTTTGTTCCATCCAATGCTTTGGTGAGTAAATCTGCACATTGCAAATGAGTTGATACATAGGATAATTGGATATCCTTGCTAAGCAATTTCTCCCTTACATAATAATAGTGCACTTCAATGTGCTTAGTCTTGGCATGTTACACATGATTAGCATCCAAATGAAGTGAGCTAGTGTTATCTTCAAAAATAATTGGAGTGTAGGAATGTATCTCCAAATCTGCATACAATTGCTTAAGCCACATAGCTTCCTGAGTTGCATTTGCCAAACCTCTATATTCTGCTTCTGTGGAAGATAAGGCCACAGTTGGTTGCTTCTTGGATGACCATGATATGAGTTTTGAACCTGCAAAAGATAGGTACCCTGAAGTGCTCCTCTTATCATCCTTGGAGCCAACCCCATCTACATCAGAATATAACTTTATATCTATGTCAAAAGTGAAGGGATAGAATAACCATTCATTCATTGTACCTTTTAGATACTTAAGCACCCTCTTTGCAGCTTCCATGTGTGGCTTCCTTGGTACATGCATGAATTGACTCAATGCACTCACAGCATATGCAATATCCACTCTTATCAAAGTAGCATAATTAAGAATACCCGCAAGTTGTTGATATCCTATAATATCTTCAAGTGGTTCACCTTCATGTGAACTTAGCTTATAATTGATCTCCATAGGAATACCTGCAACTTTAGTGTTCTCCATCCTAAAATTTACCAACATATCATGTATGTACTTCCTTTGTGTGATGAATATACCTGAATCTGTATACACAAGTTATAAGCCAAGGAAATAAGTTAACAACCCTAGATCACTGATTTTGAATTCCTTCATCAATTGAGCCTTGGCCTGCTTGATACCATCAAAATCATTAGATGTAATAATGATATCATCTACATAGACACACAAGTAGATGACCTCTGATTTATTCTTCTTATAAAGAAGAATATGCCTTGCTTGCCACAAAGCCTTGATCCTGCAAATAGGTAACATGCCTATGGTCCCAAGCTCTAGGAGCTTGCTTGAGACCATAGAACGCTTTTCTAAGCTTGCATACATACCCTGCTTTTTCTTCATCTTCAAAACCTAGTGGTTGTGCCATATATACTTCTTCTAATATCCAACCATTTAAAAATACATTCTTGACATCTAACTAATATTTAATGACACGTACTAGTTTTTCGTTTCTCTAACATGTATAGTGGTCACACCGGTATATGTCAGGGATACTTCATTGAGCTTTATTAGATTTATCTACTGAGAGTGATGGCACATTTGTTCCTTGCCAACTCACTCATTCACGGACATTAGGTTTTTCCTTATGTATTGATCTTTATATATTGCACTTATTGTATTCTTGTTTTTAGGTCATTCTTGTACATTCCTTTTTATGTAATAGAAGAAGAAGAAGAAGAAGATCATTCTTCCTTGCCTCAATCTATGTGTGTGTGCAGTGAGAGTGTGTGTGTGAGCTCTCTTCCTTATCTCCTTCCTTGTGACATGGTATCAGAGCCAGCCTGGCTGTAGAGAGCTCATGGAGAAGGCGACGGTGAAGAGTACGCACCAAGGCATGGAGAAAACACGATTCACAAACGACCTCCGTTTGCTACAAAATTCGACATGAAGTAGAACACCTCAAAATATTTTCGCGAGTTATCCCTTTAGGGTCACTCGTTTTTGTAAGATCGAAGTTTTGGAGCCATCTCGACCTCCATTTTGAGCCTGCAAGGTAGGGCCCATAGAAAAACTAGGTCCCTTTCAGAAACTGTAACTTGCCTCATATATTCCAGATCCAAAATTTCAAGTGATTTCGTGTACTACTGATGCACGAAAACTATGTTTTTTTGAGATCAAACTATCACGTCATAGTGCGATAGTGTTCAAGCAGAAGTGTTTCTTGTAGTGTTTTGTCGTGTTGTGAATTGTTGCAAAAATGGCAAATGGAGATGGAATGAGCTAGCTTATGAGCGATAAGCTAGAAAAGAACAACTTCCATGCTTGGAGATTTAGAATGATGACTTTCCTGATGGGAAAAGGCTACTGGAAGTACATCAAAGGAGAGAACGAAAATGCTCCGTAGTTACCGAAGAGGAATCGGACTGAAAAACAAATACGAGCATATGAAGAATGGAACCAAGGAGCAAAAAAGGTAATGTATTGGCTATTTGTTAACACATAGGATAGCATGATTGGGCACATACAGGATGCCAAGACTCCGAAAGAGGCTTGGAATAGTTTGGTCACATTGTATGAGACCAATACAAAGGCACGGAAATTGCAACTCAAGAACGAGCTGCATACCTTGGAGAAAAAAAGCATGTCGATAAGTGACTATACCCTAAAAATCAAAAGCATATGTGAGTCACTTGCATCTATGGGAGGGAATGTAGATGATGATGATAAGGTGGAAGTATGCCTTCATGGTTTAGGAGCTGCATATAAGCAGTTCAGAACTTCTATACTAACTAGGGAAAATATTCCAAATTTTGCTGATCTGGTATCTATGCTGATTATTGAAGAAAAGAAACTTGGTGAGGATTCAAACTCCCAAGGAAAGCCCAGTTCTGAGTAGGTATTCTACTATAGCAGAGGAAGAGGTAGAGGTAGAGGTTTCGGAAGTGGAAGGGGAAACAGTAACCAAGACCAAGGTCAACAACAAAATCATGGAGGAGGAAGAGGACAGTTTTGAGGCAGGGGGAGCAAAAGAGGTCGCAAAAATTTCCAAAGAAATGATTCAGGTAATGATAGTAAAGGATGTTGGAATTGTGGTAAACCTGGACACTTTGAACGTGACTACAAGTTGAAGAATCAAAATAACAGAAGGCAGAAAAACAACTATGCATCCACAAGTGCAGATGATTTTGAGAAGTTGTTTATGGTTCAACATCACATGATGAATACGATGTCTGTTGGTGTTTCAAAATCGAATGATAATGTTTGGTATGTTGATTCAAGTGCTTCAAATCACATGACCAGTCATGCGGAATGGTTTAGTACTTTATAGAAATTGCCAGTTCTTGGATATGTTGAAACAGGTGATGACACATCACATCGTATTGAGCATACAGGAAACATAGCACTTGTTGGTGCAAAACAAGCCTTAACACTTGGCTTTGTCTTGTACCTTGAAGAGCATTGGATATCAACCTTGAAGGTTTCACAAGAGCTTGGAGTAATTCATGAAGACTTCATTTGAAGGAAGACCATAGGAACACATGCCTATGTTTAGTTACATTTTACTTTATGTAAAAAGTCAATATGACTTCTTGTAATCTCACCTACATTCAAAAGTCGTGGAAATTAGAAGTTATGAATGGAGAGAATATCTCCATGTGATTAGTTGAGAGATTTGAGGGAGCCTATATTTGAATTTGAAATTCAAACTCACTTTAAACTCCTATAAAAGTCAATGTAAAAGTCGCGGGCAGTGAGCTCATCCCCCGAGGCTAATCCAAGCAAATTAGTGAGTGTGTGAGAGCTACTATTGAGCCTACACCTCTGAGTACCATTGGGCATCACTTTACATGCCAATGGGAATGTACATTTGATAGATTCAATACATATACTCATAGTTCTTAACTCTGTGTTTTCTGAGTCATTCACCTCAAAGTCTGTCAACTTCAACAGGGCATATCTCAAGCTCTACTGAACAAAATTTGATGATCCAGGGCTCATTGGAACCAGATCAAAGCATTCTACAACACTACAAAATTTCAAGTCATTCTATTCAGCCAATTGGGAGAAATCGCTGTCGAAGTGATCACTGGTATATTTCTGTGTTGTTCCTAAAAAATCGGGGGTGTCCCTGATTTTGCTAAAGATCATGCTCAGTGTATAGTTTGTTATTTGGAGTGATTTAACTTGCTAATGGTAGCTTGTTAAGTTAATTTAATACTCCCAGAAGGAATTAAACCAATTGCAAGTGTTCTGGACACACTGAGCTTAGGACTGAGCAGGTGTCAATACAGAAATAGAAAGTTTTTTGGAGTTGTGAAGGTTCAAAATCATCTGTTTTGATTTAGTCATTACTCAATCATTTTGTAAAGCCCATATATAGTTTCTTGGTGTCATTTGGAAGCTCAAGGAGTCTCCTAACCATATCTGAAGAGAAAAGAGGGCAGGTGTAAAGCAGGTCTAGCAGCACCAACTTGATCTTCTGATTGTACCCAGCCATCACATCCAACAGTGGTATCAGAGCAAATAAGGTAATCATGGGTGATGGTTTCCCTTCCTTCATTGACAAATTGGATAGGAATAACTACCAGGCATGGTCATTAAGAATGAAGACTTATCTACAAGGGAGAAGCTTGTATGGATACATATCAGGAGATGAGGAGTTGCCCTCATTCAAAACCAGAGGCCTACCTACAAAGGATGAGCATGAGAGACTTAATCAATGGTGTGCTAAAGATGCTTTGGCAAGGTCATATCTTCTAAACTCTATCTCTGATTTCCTTCTACCTCATGTTAGGAACTGTAAGACTTCCCAAGAGACTTGGGAAACCTTGTCAACATACTTCTCATCAAGCACAAGGGCCAGAAAGAATCAGCTATGGATTGAGTTTACAACTCTCAGGAAGCAATCAAAACAATGTGTCTCAGATTTTGTCACCAAAGTCAAAGACATTGCAGATCAACTTGCAAGTGTTGGAGAAGAAATTGAAGAAGAGCAAATAGTCAGACAAGTGATCAATGGACTCAAAGCAGATGACAAGTGGGAAAGCTTTACCACTGCAATGGACTTGTACATGGACATCCAAGCACCTGATCTAACAACTCTGATTGGACAACTATTCACACATGAAGCAAAGATCACAAAGAATGGAGAGCAATCAAAAGGTAACAATCCCTCTGCCCTATATACAGATAAGAAGTCTAAAGACAAGGGTAAAAGTAAGAAAGTTGATGAAGAAGGATCCACCTCCCAAGCAAACTATGCAGGGAGAGGTGGATCATCTAGAGGTAGGGGCAGAGGAGGAAAGTCAGGTAGGGGGAGACCCTATAATCAATCTCCATGCAATATTTGTGGCTTGTCTAACCATACTACAGATGAATGCTACAAGAACTACAAGAATCAAAGAGGAAGAGGTCACCAAAGAGGAGGATACTCCCAAGGCAGAGGCAGATTCAATCAATCTCAAGGCTACCATGGCTACAACAATAATTACAACAATAACTACAATAATAGCTACAACCACAATGGCAATTATCAAGGAGGATACAGGAACAGAAAGGATTACAACAATTATGCAGAGGATCAAGACGATTCCTTGTTGATTATGAACATGACATCTAAATCAGGTATCAATGATGATCATTTGTTCTATATTGACTCAGGTTGCTCTAACCATGTAGCTGGGAATGTTGCCTTACTCTCTGATTTGGAAGAACCTAAAGGCAAGCACCAAGTGCAGACAGGTGATGACACTAAACATTCAGTGGTTAAAGTAGGTAATGTCAAAACAAGTGATGGTAATCAGAATTTGCTAAGCAGAGTATTGTATGTTCCAACAATCACCAAGAATCTGATGAGTGTAGGTCAGATTGTTGAAAAAGGTCTACAGGTCAGGTTCACTCAATATGGTGCATATGTGGAGGATCCAAGACATGGATTCAGAAGGATAGCCAAGGGAGAGAAATCAGGTAGACTATTTACTTTTGAACTTGAGGATACTAAGAACATTGCATTATACAACTACAAGGACCAAACTCTATCAGAATTGGAGATGTGGCACAAGAGATTAGGTCACATTGGAGAGAGGACCATAAAGCAAATGAGTAGGGATCAATGTGTGCTTGGGATACCTAATGTATCCAAGCAACACATGATATACAAGTGTGGGGCTTGTCAATTTGGTAAGTCACACAGATTGCCATATACCAAAAAAGGTTTTATGCATGAAGACTACTTGGAATTGGTGCATACAGATGTTTGGGGACCAAGCAAGGAGCCATCCATATCTGGATCAAGGTACTATGTATCTTTTATAGATGATTATAGCAGATGGACTGTCTTGTACTTCATGAAACATAAAGATGAAGTATTTAATTGTTTCAAAAGATATCTTGCATTAGTTGAGAATCAAACAGGTAGACATATGAAGAGGCTAAGGTCAGATGGTGGTGGAGAATACTTCTCCAATGACTTTGAAGAGTTCTTGCAGGAAAGAGGCATCAAGAGGGAGATTACCACAAGGTACTCACCTGAACAAAATGGGGTAGCTGAAAGGAGGAATAGACTCATTGTGGAGACAGCTAGGTCTATGCTTAATGAGAAAAAATTACCAAATTATCTTTGGGCAGAGAGTGTATCTACTGCCACATACTTAATCAACAGGTTGCCATCAAAGACACTTGATGGAATGACACCCTATGAGGCTTGGCATGGTAAGAGACCATCTCTGGATCATTGCAAGATCTTTGGGTGTGTTGCATATGTGCATATTCCCTCACAGGTAAGGGGAAAGCTAGACCCTAAGGCTGAAAAGTGTATCTTTATTGGTTATGATTTGAATCAGAAAGGATACAGGTTCTATAACCCCTCAAATAAAGGCTTCAAGGTAAGCAGAGATGTCATCTTTGATGAAAATGATTCATGGTATGATAATGAGTGCAGGAAAGTTAGCCTACCTTATGATATGGAAGAAGACTTTCCAAAGCTTGTCAGGCAAGAACCAACTCAGAATGAGGACACAAGTTCAGATGATGAAGACACCATCAACATTGAAGAATTCAAAGCTTGGAAATCCAAAGGGAAGATGAAGATGAAGCAACTTGAAGACAATCCAGAATCCTCAACTCAAGCTATGAGGAGATCTTCAAGAGAAAAGAAGAAACCAATTAGGTATGGGTATGATACTTCACTTGTAACCAAGCACTCTGTATATCTTGCAAAGGATATCTTAAGTGAAGAACCAGGTACATTTGAAGAAGCCATTACTAAACCAGAATGGAAGGAAGCAATGGATGAAGAAATGGAGGCTCTCAAGGAGAGTGATACTTGGGACTTGGTACCCAAGAAGGACTCCATGAACGTGATAGGATCCAGATGGATCTACAAACTCAAAAGGAACTCAGATGGTACAATAAGCAGGTACAAAGCTAGGTTGGTAGCCAAGGGTTTTGCACAAACCCAAGGCATTGATTATGAGGAGACATTTTCTCCTGTGGCCAAGATGCCAACTATCAGAATTATGGTGAGTGTAGCTGCATCCAAGAATTGGAACATGTACCAATTGGATGTAAAGAATGCATTCTTGAATGGATGGATATCTGAAGAGGTCTACATGTCACAACCACCTGGCTATGAGGATCCCAATAAGGTAAATCATGTGTGTAAATTGAAGAAGGCTCTGTATGGATTGAAGCAGGCACCTAGAGCATGGAATTATAGGTTGACAACCTATCTCTTGGATCAAGGATTTGTGATGAGTAAAGCAGATACTTCATTGTTTATAAAGAAGAACAATTCAGAGGTAATATACTTGTGTGTCTATGTTGATGACATCATTATTACAGGAAGTGATGTTCAAGGAATTAGACACATCAAAGGTCAAATGATGAAGGAATTCAAGATCAATGATCTTGGATTATTGAAGTACTTCCTAGGGCTTGAATTGGTCTACACAAATTCAGGTATATTCATTACTCAGAAGAAGTACATTCAGGACATGGTCAAGAAGTTTAATTTGCAGGAAGCTAAAGTCTCAAACATTCCTATGGAGGTCAACCACAAACTCAGTGCACATGAAGGAGAAGAACTCAAGGATATTACAGGTTATCAAAGTTTGGTAGGTAGTCTCAATTATGCTACCTTAACCAGGATTGATATATCATATGGTGTTAGTGTACTTAGCCAATTTATGCATAAACCAAGAATACCACATTTGGAGGCAGCCAAGAAGATAGTAAAGTACCTAAAGGGAACACAAAATCATGGTTTGTATTATCCATATTCATCAGACATTGACATCAAGGTATACTCAGATGCAGATTGGGCAGGTTGCAAGGATGACAGAAGGAGTACATCTGGTTACATATGCTTTGCAGGTGATAAACCAATTTCTTGGTCATCCAAGAAACAACCCACAGTAGCCCTATCATCTACTGAGGCAGAGTACAGAGGGCTAGCCAATGCCACTCAAGAAGCCATATGGTTGAAGCTACTATACTCAGAATTGGGTCTATATACAAGGCCACCTATCATATTTGGAGATAACACAAGTTCACTTCACCTAGCAGCTAATCTTGTGTATCATGCTAGGACAAAACACATAGAGGTGCATTACCACTATGTGAGGGAGAAATTACTTAGCAAGGAAATCCAATTATCATATGTGTCCACTAATATTCAATGTGCAGATTTGCTTACAAAATCTTTGGATGGGAGCAAGCTATGCAGGTTTAAATCCATGATAGGATTGCAGGATATCATTGAAGACTAAAAATGAAGACTCAAGCAAGTGTTTGGCTTGAGGGGGAGCTGTTGGTGCAAAACAAGCCTTAACACTTGGCTTTGTCTTGTACCTTGAAGAGCATTGGATATCAACCTTGAAGGTTTCACAAGAGCTTGGAGTAATTCATGAAGACTTCATTTGAAGGAAGACCATAGGAACACATGCCTATGTTTAGTTACATTTTACTTTATGTAAAAAGTCAATATGACTTCTTGTAATCTCACCTACATTCAAAAGTCGTGGAAATTAGAAGTTATGAATGGAGAGAATATCTCCATGTGATTAGTTGAGAGATTTGAGGGAGCCTATATTTGAATTTGAAATTCAAACTCACTTTAAACTCCTATAAAAGTCAATGTAAAAGTCGCGGGCAGTGAGCTCATCCCCCGAGGCTAATCCAAGCAAATTAGTGAGTGTGTGAGAGCTACTATTGAGCCTACACCTCTGAGTACCATTGGGCATCACTTTACATGCCAATGGGAATGTACATTTGATAGATTCAATACATATACTCATAGTTCTTAACTCTGTGTTTTCTGAGTCATTCACCTCAAAGTCTGTCAACTTCAACAGGGCATATCTCAAGATCTACTGAACCAAATTTGATGATCCAGGGCTCATTGGAACCAGCTCAAAGCATTCTACAACACTACAAAATTTCAAGTCATTATATTCAGCCAATTGGGAGAAATCGCTGTCGAAGTGATCACTGGTATATTTCTGTGTTGTTCCTAAAAAATCGGGGGTGTCCCTGATTTTGCTAAAGATCATGCTCAGTGTATAGTTTGTTATTTGGAGTGATTTAACTTGCTAATGGTAGCTTGTTAAGTTAATTTAATACTCCCAGAAGGAATTAAACCAATTGCAAGTGTGCTGGACACACTGAGCTTAGGACTGAGCAGGTGTCAATACAGAAATAGAAAGTTTTTTGGAGTTGTGAAGGTTCAAAATCATCTGTTTTGATTTAGTCATTACTCAATCATTTTGTAAAGCCCATATATAGTTTCTTGGTGTCATTTGGAAGCTCAAGGAGTCTCCTAACCATATCTGAAGAGAAAAGAGGGCAGGTGTAAAGCAGGTCTAGCAGCACCAACTTGATCTTCTGATTGTACCCAGCCATCACATCCAACAGCACTATCTATGGAGGATGGAAAGGTAAAACATCTTGCTTATGTGCTGCATGTTCCAAATATAACAAAGAATTTGGTTTCTGTTGGAAAAATGGTTGACCAGGGATTACAAGTCAGGTTCAATGCTAATGGATTATATGTAGAGGAGTACAAGCAGGATGGACGATTGGTTACCAAAGGAAACATAGTGGGTAGGATGTTCACCTTAAATTTGAAGATTCTTGAAAGGAATGCAACCATGTTTGCAAAAGGTGCAGGAGTTATTGCAGATATAGAAATGTGGCAAAACGGATTGGACATGCAAACTTGCAAAGGTTGAAATTGATGCAGTCAAAAGAGATTGTCCATGGACTATCAAATTTCAAAGTTGTAGAAATGCAAAAGGTATGTGTAGCATGTCAATTTGGTAAGGAGACAAGAACATCATTTCCACATGACAAACATGTTAGTGAGAATGTACTAGAAGTAGTACATACAGATGTTTGGGGTCCAACAAAGACCACATTTATGGGCGGTTGTAGGTTTTATGTACTTTCATTTATGACCATACACGCAAAGTATGGGTATATTTCATGAAAGAGAAGAGCAAGGTGTTCACTCACTTCAAGAATTTTAAAGTTGTGGTGGAAAAGCAGACAGGGAAGTACATTCAGACATTAAGATCTGATGGAGGAGGTGAATACATGTCAAATGAGTTTAGTAGTTTTCTAAAAATCATGGAATTCGGCATCAATTTTCATGTAGGTACACACCACCAGAATGGTGTTGGTGAACGCAAAAATAGACATATTGCAGAAATAGCAAGAGCCTTGATGGTTGAGAAGAATATGCCTCATTGTTATTGGGTAGAAGTTGTGCATACTATTGTATACATCATGAACAGAACTCCGACTACTGTTGTACATCAAGTTACACCTGAAGAGAAGTTTACAGGTAAAAATCCAAACTTATCTCATCTGAAAGTTTTTTGTTGTATTGCATATGTACATGTCCCAATGAATTGAGGAAAAAGCTTGATCCAAAAGCAGAAAAGTGTGACTTCATTGGATCCTCCCTTGAGAAAAAGGGATATAAATGTTATAACCCACTCACACGATAGGTAAAGGTGAGCAGAGATGTGGTATTTGATGAAATGTCAAGCTTCTATGTAGATGCCAAAAAAGGATTGAATCTTGAACCAAATGACAAAGAAAATGCTAAAAAATCAAGTGCAAAATCTCAAGTTTTGAGTGGACCGGATGCATCACCAAGCAATAGTTCCAACTCAAATCCATGGAGTGTAAGATTGCATGAAAATTTCAGTCTAGCAAATTCATCAAATACATCCAAGAAAGGTAAAGAAAAGCTTTTTTCTATTAATAAAACATGTGCAGGTTTTGAAGACATTGATGGAGATTCAAGCGGTTCAGAAAAGAGTCTTAATGAGGAACTTCGATTGCCCTTTGTGAAGACTCCAAGATTAAGAAGGGCACATGCAGATGATACAAGGAGAAGTGACCTAGGACCAAGACAATCTTGGAGGATGCGGAATTCAGCGCAACGATTGACATATGACAGTTATATGGCTCGTCATTATGCCTACATGACAAAGGTAATATAAGATGTTGAACCTTCTTTCTTTGAAGATGCAATTGGAATTGCAGATTGGGAAAAAGCTATGGATGAGGAGATGGATTCACTTTATGGAAATGATACATGGAAGTTGGTTCCATTGCTCCAAGGAAAGAAACCCATAGGCTGCAAATGGGTTTACAAGGTAAAGCATAATGCTGATGGTAGCATAAGCAGGTATAAAGCACGATTGGTAGCTAAACGTTATGCATAGACATATGGCATTGATTATGAGGAAACATTCAACCCTATAGCTAAAATGTCTACTATTAGAACACTTGTTGCATTAGCTACATCAAAAGGATGGACTTTGCATCAGATGGATGTGAAGAATGCTTTCCTACATGGTGAGTTACAGGAAGAAGTATATATGGACCAGCCACAAGGATATGAAGATTCAAAGCATCCAAAATATGTTTACAAGTTGCAAAAGGCTTTGTATGTGTTGAAGCAAGCCCCTCGTGCATGGTATGCAAGGATTGCTGATTACTTAACCAGCATTGGGTTTTCTGTGTGATGTGGATCACTCACTATATGCAAGGAAGGTTGATGATGGCATCACTATTGGGGCTATTTATGTTGATGACCTCATTGTAGGTGGTGATAATGAAGGAAGCATCAAAGAGGTAAAGCAACTTCTTATGCAGGAATTTGACATGAAAGATCTTGGTGTGTTGCATTATTTCTTGGTCATTGAGTTTATACATATAGAAATAGTTATATGGATGTTGCAAAGGCAATATGCCTTGAATATGCTGCAAAAGTATGGTATGGTTGATTGTAAGCCAATTTTTATGCCATTAGATCAGAATTTGAAGTTGGATACTACATCAGGTGAAGCATTGGAAAATACTACTATGTACAGGAAAATTGTGGGAAGTCTTATATGTCTCACAATTACAAGGCCTGATCTAAGTTATGCTGTTGGACTTGAAAGTCAGTTTATGCAGTGCCGAGGAAGCCACATTTGGATGCTCTGAGGTGCACTCTACATTATGTGAGTGCTACTTTGGATTATGCATTATTTTCTGAGGCTGGTGTAGATATGTAGGTTTATGGATACACGGATGCAGATTGGGCTGGTAGCATTCCAGATAGAAGATCTACTAGTGGTTTTCTATTCTCTCTTGGGAGTGCAGTTTTTACATGGAACAACAAGAAGCAACCCACTATTGCTTTGTCGAGTACAGAGGTTGAGTATAGAGGTGCTACAATGGCAGCATGTGAGGCATCATGGCTAGAAATGATACTTGCAGATTTAGGTGTGGAAGTGGGAAAGCCTATCACTATTTATTACGATAATCTTAGTAGCATACAATTAGCACAGAATCCTATTTTCCATGCTAGAACAAAGCATATCAAGGTACATTATCACTTCATCAGACAGAAGGTATTAGTAGGTGATATTGGTCTTGCTTATGTGAGAACAGATGAGAGGTTGCTAATATTTTCAGCAAAGCACTTGGAGCTGAGAAGTTGAAGAAGTTTCAGGAGATACTTGGATTACAGGATATGGCGTTGAGCTTGAGGGGGAGTGTTGAGGTATCAAGCTCAACATGTGATGATCGAGGATGACACGTACCAGTTTTTTGTTTCTCTAACATGTATAGTGGTCATGTCGGTATATGTCAGGGATACTTCATTGAGCTTTATTAGATTTATCTACCGAGAGTGATGGCACATTTGTTCCTTGCCAGATCACTCATTCGTGAACATTAGGTTTTTCCTTATGTATTGATCTTTATATATTGCACTTGTTGTATTCTTGTTTTTAGGTCATTCTTGTAAATTCCTTTTATGTAATAGAAGAAGAAGAAGAAGAAGAAGATCATTCTTCCTTGCCTCAATCTGTGTGTGCACCTCTCCTTGAGAGTGAGAGTGTGTGTGTGAGCTCTCTTCCTTATGTCCTTCCTTGTGACAAAAAAGTCGTCTACTTGTTGTGCTCGCAATACCTACTTGAATTCGGTGATATGGTCATAGGGCTCTCCAATGACATCATAATTATTTCTCATGCATTGGCCACCTGGATTGGTCTCAGCCTTTGTACCAGTTCTAGGGTTTGATTATCACATATACAACCGGTCTTAGTGGTTGAAGTCCGAGTCCTACACCTGGTTGTGGTCTCTCCCTAATGGGTGGTTGTTGAAGGAGAGTCAAGCAAAAAGAAAAGAAGAAGAAAACCAAGAAAGAAGTTTCACTAAATAGGATCAATCTAAAGAATCAACGCATGCAAGAAGCCTTGTAGGGGCACACAACGTCCATCTCTGCACAGAGCCCTGCAGGGGCACACATCATGCTACAATGCCAAAGGACCAGGGCCCGAAGAGTGGAAACAAAAGAATCACAACCAAGCCCTTCCAAAGGGAGACAGTACACAAAGGATTCTTCATTGGATAAGATAACAAATTGTCTAAGCATCCTAGACACTTCTCCCTCTACTAGGTGTGTGGAGTGGAAAGAAGTAAACATGCTCCAGAAAATACAACAGGTGAGATGTGTGAAGACAAAGACACATCCGAGGACCAAAAGTTAGAAAGGGGAGAGGCTGAAAAGCTGAAGAGAGTGACTAAGAGTATCACATTCTTAGCCACTGGTGGCGTGCGTGGTAGCCCGACCTCACATAGCAACCCAGATTTATGAATTTACGGAATACCAAGGGGATTATAGAAGCAAAGGATTTAATTTGGATAAAGTAACAAATTGTCTGACAATCCTTATCACTTCTTCGACCACTGGGTGCGTGTACTGAGGAGCTATAAACAAGCTGCAGACAAAAAGCAAAGCCTGTCAAGGGATGACAGAGACAAAGAGGCGGAGAGTGTTGTAGAGCCAAGAAGAGCAGAGATGCAGAGAAAAAGAAGGACCCCAAAATGTTTTCGATTTGGACACTTTATTTTTGTACCATAGTCACTTTGTAATATATTTTCCAATGTAAATGCACTAGAGGAGTCCTCTAGATGCATATCTATAGATATTTGTATCATTACCTTTATAAACTAGTAGGAAATTAGTCTTTTAGTCAATAAAGTGCCGGTCTCTTATGTGAAAGGACCATTTTTAGGGCACATGTATATAAGTCATTTTGTGACTCTTTGTAAAGACTTTTTCCATTGTGAGAATCAAGAGCACAAAATTTCGAATTTGTGTTTTCTCCTCTCTGCATCTTCTTTCTTGTGAGCTTGCATGCATGTAAGTGACTTGAAAAGAGTGATTTGAAGTGTTTTCTATCCATGGTAGTGCTTGTTTGCTATTGGTAATGTGTGTGCAAAGTGTAGGAACTGCTGAAGCATAGGTAGGTCATTCCCATAGCTCAGTATTTTGCTCATAACTTGAAGCAGAAGTGTCAAAAGCAAATGAAAATACCACCATTGAATGCGTCTTCTTGAGAGCTTCGAAGAAATCTCCTATTTGCTATATTCCAAGTTTTGAGCTGAGAGAAAAGCTCGATTTACTATTGGCTATTGCACAAGGTATTGTGACACCATAGCCGACCATGAAAGCTTTGCATGTGATAGTTTACACTTGGTTGCACCTTTGTTAGTTCACATTTTCATTGACCGTCATTTGATGTAGGTCCTCATACACTCAACTAGGTTATGATACTTCTTGGATTGATAATTAAAGCATGAATCCCCACTATATGCACTTGTAGGGGATTGAGGTATAGTCTCTTTCTCCTCAAGTCCCTAAGTTGATACTTAGGTACACAGTGGTCTATTAATATTACCCATTCCTGAATTACTGTGGTCGTGGGGGTTCATTCCTGGCATAACAAACTAAACATGGGTTTTGGTGGGGACACTCCGTTGACTAGTTTGATCTGACGCGATGTTCTCCATTCCTTGATGGGATCCAAATGGGTTTTGAGAGGTAGTTGCCTATTCTTGAGGAGGGAACACAGGCAACCCCATGTTTTTTAGCCAAGACCTATCAACTTTGTCTATCGGTCAATATCTCCTTTGATTTTGGTCTAGGTAAGTAACTCTAGACATCTCCTCTCGATCATTCAACTCATATATAGTTATTGGTTTTCCCCTTCTCCAAATGTAGATGAGTTGGCTTGTAAAAGCGGGTCTAATCCATGAATCAAATATACGTCCATCAAGTAATCATCTTGTGGTATTAGGTCCCCTCTCAAGACTTGAGTCACTACGGACTTGCCCCTTGGGGTAGTCACAGTGTCTACGTTGTTAGGTTTTCTTGAAGTTCCATGCCCTTCTAGTTCCCCTCTATCGTTGATCTAGCATGGGTTTTTAGTCACTACATAGATCTGACCCAACTTATCCATATAAACTCCACCTTCATACTTGATGGCAGGTTTTGAAACTATTTCTGAATCCATAGTGTTTACCATTCATGCTACTGACCTATTTATGCCATTGAGGTAAATGGGTAGTCCTTGTAGGTTGGTGGACATGTATTGTAGGGATGTCCTGTATTCTCCCTCTATGGTGGACATAAAACCTTCCATCGAGACTCAGCCATGCATGTCTTTAGAGTCCATTGGTATTTCCTCCTCTGCATCACTAGATGTGTTATAGTAGATAGAATAATGGTTTGATTGGATAGCACTTCCTACATACGAAATGATGCTTCTTTGACTGCCTAACACTCATCTCAATCTCAACTTCATTCACCTCTTAAGTCCTATATCTTCTTTATTCTCTCCCGAATGTTTTGTTTTCCTCTCACTTTTCACTTTCAGGGTGTTTGGGTTTGCCACCGTACATGATACTTCTCAGGTTGATACTGATTCTAAGCGATACACAATACTGGTTTGGAATGATATGGTACCTCTAATCCCACTCGATACACGATAACTATACGGGATGATAAGGAGAGAACGAAAATGCTCCGAAGTTATCGAAGAGAAATGAGACTACAGACCAGTTAAGAGCATATGAGAAATGGAATCAAGAAGCACGAAAGGTAATGTATTGGTTATCTATTAGCATAGAGGATAGCATGATTGGGCACATACAAGATGTCAAGACTCTGAAAGAGGCTTGGAATAGCTTGGTCACATTGTATGAGACCAATACAAAGGCACAAAAATTGCAACTCAAGAACGAGCTACATACACTAGAGAAAAAGGGCATGTCGATAAGTGACCACCCTGTAAATCAAAAGCATATGTGATTCACTTGCATCTATTGGCATAAATGTAGATGATGATAATAAGGTGGAAGTGTGCCTTCATGTTCTAGGAGCTGCATATAAGCAGTTCAAAAATTCTATACAGACCAAGGATAATATTTCGAATTTTTCTTATTTGTGTCCACGATGATTATTGAAGAAAAGAATCTTGGTGAGGACTCGAACTCCCAAGGAAAACCTAGTTTTGAGCAGGTATTCTACTCTTATAGAGGAAGAGATAGAGGCAGAGGCTTCATAAGTGGAAGAGGACACAATAATCAATACCAAGGTCAACAACAAAATCATGCAGGATGTAGATGACAATTTTGAGGCAAGGGGAGCCAAAGAGGCTACATAAAGTTTCAAAGAAATGGTTCAAGTAATGATAGTAAAAGATTCTCAAATTGTGGTAAACCTAGATAATTTGAGCGTGATTGGAGGTTGAAGAATCAAAATAACAGAAGGAAACAAAACAACTATGCATCCACAACTACAGATGACTCTAAGAAGTTGTTCATGGTCCAACATCATATGATGAATACAATGTATGTTGATGTTTCAAAATCGAATGGTAATGTCTGGTATGTTTTGCATTAGGTATATGCCTTCCTCTTTGTAGGTTACATCAAGTGATCTTGAATTCTTCTCCAAGATTCTTCTTGACCTCTCTAATGCTTGAATTGTCATTCCATATAAGAAAAATATCATTGACATAAATGAAAATCTAAACAACAAGATCACATTCCTTATTCATGTAGAATGGCAAGTTTGCATGACTTTTCTGTAGCCACGTTTGGCTAAGTATTCCATAACCTTTGGTTCCAAGCACTTGGAGCTTGCTTCATACCATAAAGAGATTTTTTTAACTTGCACACATGATGAGGATATCTTTCATCTTCAAACCCTTTAGATGGCTACATGAAAGTAATCTCTTCTAGGTCACCAATCAAGAAAGAATTCTTGACATCTAGTTGGTGGATCTTCCAACTCTTTGAGGCTGCAATTGCAATGCGAGTTCTCAATATAATCATACTTCCTATAGGGCTAAAATCCCTTTCAAATTCAATGCCATATGTTCATGCAAAACCCTTTGCCACAAGCCTACATTTATACCTAGATATGTTGCCATTAGAATTCCTCTTTACCTTGTATACCCATTTCTTGCCTATCATCTTGATGTCCTTAGTCTTTGGAACCAATGAAAAAAATTGATTTTGCTTTAGTGCTTTAACTTATTCTTGCATGGCTTGGTTCCATTCTTCATGTTTTCTTGCATCCTCAAAAAAGTTAGGCTCCTCACATGCAACTAATTGACTCATGTATGGATAAGTTTTGACAATGAAAGAGTCACAAGTATAGATACCTTCAACTCTTTGGTTTTAGGATCATAGCATCTAAAACCCTCTTGTGCACTTGAATACCCAATAAATACATGTTTCAACTTTTGTTTCAAGTTTATACCTCAATTCATAAGGCATGTGCATGTAACATGCACAACCAAAAATCTTGAGATGAAATAAATTGGTTTTCTTAGCATAACATGATCCATATGGAATCAAAGCATGTACACATGAATTGGGGCACCTATTCATCATGTAGATGGTTGTACGTGCTGCATCTTCCTAATAGAAATTGGGCACATTCTTTTCATTGAACATCGATCTAGTCACTTCAGCAATGTGCCTATTTTTCATCTCCACAACCCCACTTTGTTGGGGTGTATACCTACATGTATGTTGCCTTTTGGTGCCATTATGACTTAGAAATTCAGAAAGGTCCTTGGAGAATTGCTCTACCCCTCCATCTGATCTAAAAATCTTTTTTAACAAGTGTGTTGAAAAAAAAATTAAAGTGAAACACTCCAACCTTTGACTTTATATAATACAGCCATGTCATTCTAATATGATCATTCATGAAAAAAAAACTAACCCCTCACAATGGCAATATTTAATTCTTGAAAACTCTTGCTTGTTTTTCTTTCCAATTCAATTTTTGATGTTTCCCGTTGAGTTGATATGTCAAAGCTAATGCAATTTTGGCATACCCAACCACGAATATCTTATAATATCTTGCCAATCTAAGAGAACTTTGTAGCTCTCGAGTATTCTTGGGCTTAGGCCATTCAAGAATCACTTGGACCTTTTCAAGATCAAATTGGATTCCCTTCATAGATATAATATGACCTAGATAGTTTACTTGATGGCAAAAAAAAATCACATTTAGATTCTTTACCATAAACTTTACTATCTCTAAGAAGTTCAAAGAATTCTTATTTTCAAGTCTTCCAAATAGATTTTGTAATCTTTACTAAAGATTAAAATGTGATCAAGGAAATCTACAAAAAATTTCCTAGATCTGACTTTAACACTTAATTCATTAACATCATAAACATTGTGGGTGCATTAGTTAGCACGAACAACATCATTAAAAATTCATAGTTGTCATACTTTGTTTAGAAGGTTGTCTTGGGTATATCAACTTCTTTAACCCTTACCTGATGATGGCCTTGCTGCAAATCAATCTTTGGAAAGAATCCCTTTAAAAGTATCTTCCACAAGGAGCATGGGAAACTTATTCTTTATTATCAGGCTATTCAGGGCCCTATGGTCTACACACATCCTCATTGTTCCATCTCTCTTTTGGACAAGAAGGATGAATGCGTACTAAGGCACTTGGCTTGGCTGTATAAAACCTTTTTCCAGATATTACTTGATATGTTTTTTTACTTTCATAATCTAGACATATGGGAGCTGGTATGAGTCTTGAGATTTTTTCTTGTTTCTATGAAATAGATCTATATTGTGATTGATGTTTCCATGAGAGGGTGGTTGGTTGTGGGGTAGTTCCTTAGAGAACACATCTTAAATTTGTTTCAAAAGTTGATAGAACTTAAAAAACACATCACGAGGAAGATAGGAAGAGACATAAAAAAACTAGTTTTGTATTATCAAAAGTGTTGACATCAATGCTAAGGACCAAAAATTATTAGGCCCTTGCTTCATTGTTTACAAACGTCCATATTTCTAAGCTATAAATCAAAAGATTACTTGGATCATTATGCTAAACTTTGATCTTTTATACATGGTCCCACCACATTGGAACCCCAAAGTATTTTTATAATAACTTTTGGACAATGAAGGTCCAAGACTCCAAAGACACTCTCTCCCTATAATAAATCTACCCTATCCATGTTCATAATTTGAAAGTCCAAATAATCCTTGAAGTCATGGATTTCAAGTTCCAAACTAGAAATCTTGGTTTCCTAGAGGCAGTTGTCTTGTCCTTGCATCATTAACACTACATGGAAAAGGTCCCATGAATATCTAACTTTTCTAGAAGAGCATTATTGATGAAATTATGCATTTTCAAATCATCCACCATAATCATGATGGTGTGAACTGTTATTGAGCCATGCAAGTTGACCAAATCATGTGACCCAAATCCTTGAAACCTCACATGGATGGGTATTGTCACACTGCATTGTCTATACTTGCCTAGAACTTGAATTTTCATCCAAGTTTAAGGTTTGTATCAATGAATCTAATTTTCTCCTTCCCTTTGTTATTCAAAGAGGTTTTCTTTCTCTTCCAACTGGACATGCCCTACTTCAATGTCCAAGTTTTAATCACTTAAAACATAAATTTCTCTCTCTGCTTTACCAAAGTCTTTTGGACAAAGCAAGTTTCTAAGAACAAGAGGCTTTTTACTTATGAATTTTATGGATCTTGATCTTTTTCCTTAACACTTATTGAAAACTTGCTGGAAATTACCACTTTCTAGTTGCATATCTAAGGGGAAATCATTTACATATATGATCTTTATGTCCTCCTCAAATGACTTTAGTGCCTGATGTTTCACTTCAGTTTGGATTTGTGTATTTAGTCCTCTTAGAAAAATTGTGAAGCCTGTCAAAATCATCAAGATTTTTTAATTTCACAAAAAATTTTGGATACTCTAAAATATAATTCATAGCGATCTTCCCTTTTGCTAAAATCTATCCCAAGCCTTCTAGTTTCATTCCTCCTCATTCTTGAGGAGTAACTCTTTCTTGAAGAGACAATCAAATTGGGTCCAAGTTGAGGATTTTTTATGAGTCTCTAAGAGACTTATTCAACACATATAGGCTTTTTGGCCTAAACATAGACTAGTTTCTACTATCATTACATGTTCAAGAGTTTTCTTGCATTAGTGGACATCTTTCCACTTCTCTAAAAATATAAGGAAATCATCCTTATTCCTATCCCTATCTTCATTGAGGAAGTAAGGGGGCGAAGATATTTTCCCAAAGAAAGATTTAAGGGAAGGCTTAGACATATATCTTGTCTTAACTTGTTTGCACATAAAGGACTAGTTCATAATACCAACCAAGGAGAATATATCTACCTAGGAACTGGAAAAATCCTTTTCTATCAAGATAAACATCGGTGTGGTTGTTATTTTATCAGTGTAACTACCCAGAGGAATTCTGAAATTTCCCTAAGTTGATATTGAACTCCATCAAAAAAGTAAAAAAATTTCCATGACCTTGGACTGAGCATTGGACAATTGCCCAAAGCCTTGCTCTAATATCAACAGTCTAGCTTCTAACCCTTGCCTCTAAATAGATGTAGTGTCGAATGTATCCACTTCTCACTATTGAGATATCAAGCTCAACATGTGATGATTGATGATGACATGTATCACTTTTCATTCCTCTGACATGTATAGTGGTTATGCCAATATATTTCAAGGCTACTTTATTGAGCTTTACTAGACTCATCTATTGAGAGTGATGGCACATTTGTATCTTGCCAGCTCACTCATTCGCAGACATTAGGTTATTCCTTGTGTACCTTTCTTTATAAATTGTATTGGTTGTATTGTTGTTTTAGGTCATTCTTATATATTCTCTTTATGTAATAGAAGAAGAAGATCATTCTTACCTGCCCCAATCTATGTGTACTCCTCTCTTTGTATGTAAAAGTGTGTGAGAGATCTCTTTTTTATCTCCTTTCTCTTGACATGGCATCAAAGCTAGTGTGGCTATAGAGAGCTTGTGGAGAAGGCCGACAGTGAAGAGTACATGAGAAGGCATGGAGAATGGGCACTTCACAAATGATATCATATTGCTATGAAAGTTTGTGTGAAGGTAGAGGTGTGCATTTTGGAGGCATCTTGACCTCGAAAGATGCAAGAGTGATGGCAGATATAGAAATGTGGCACAAATAGATTGGACATGCAAACTTGCAAAGGCTGAAATTGATGCAGTCAAAGGAGATTGTCCATGGACTACAAAATTTCAAAGTTGCAAAAATGCAAAAGGTATGTGCAGCATGCCAATTTGGTAAACAATCATGAGCATCATTTCCACATGACAAGAATGTTAGTGAGAATGTACCAAAAGTAGTACATACAAAGATCTCATGGAGGAGGTGAATATATGTCAAATGAGTTCAGTAGTTTTCTAAGAAATGATGGAATTTGGCATCAGTTTTCATGCAGGTACACACCACAACAGAATCTATTGCTGAATGCAAAAATAGACATATTGCAGAAATAGCAAGAGCCTTGATGGCTGAGAAGAATATGCCTCATTGTTATTGGGCAGAACTTGTGCATACTGTTGTATACATCATGAACAAAACTCCGATTGTTGCTCTACATCAAGTTACACCTGAAGAGAAGTTTGCAGGTAAAAAGCCAAACTTATCTCATCTGAAAGTTTTGGGCTTTATTGCATATGTACATGTCCCAGATGAATTGAGGATGAAGCTTGATCCAAAAGCAGAAAAGTGTGTCTTCATTGGATACTCCCTTGAGCAAAAGAGATATAAATGTTATAACCGACTCACACGACAGGTAAAGGTGAGTAGAGATGTGGTATTTGATGAAATGTCAAGATTCTATGCAGACGTCAAAGAAGGACTAAATCTTGAACCAAATGACAAAGAAAATGCTGAAAACCCAAGTGTAGAATCTCAAGTTTTGAGTGGATCGGATGCATCACCAAGCAATAGTTCCAACTCAAATCCATGGAGTGGAAGATTGCGTGGAAATTTAAGTCGAGCAAATTCATCAAATATATCCAAGAAAGGTAAAGAAAAGATTTCTATAGTTCATAAAACATGTGCAAGTTTTGAAGACGTTGATGGAGATTCAAGCGGTTCAGAAAAGAGTCTTGATGAGGAACTTGGACTGCCCTCTATGAAGACTCTAGGAGTAAGAAGGGCACATGCAGATGATACAAGGAGAAGTGACCCAGGACCAAGAAGATCTAGGAGGATGGGGAATTAAGTGCAACAATTGACGTATGACAGTTATATGGCTCGTCATTGTGCCTATATGACGAAGGTAATACAAGATGCTGAACCTTCTTGCTTTGAAGATGCAATTGGAATTGCAGATTTGGAAAAAAGCTATGGATGAGGAGATTGCTGCACTTTATGGAAATGATACATGGAAGCTGGTTCCATTACCACAAGGAAAGAAACCCATAGGCTTCAAATGGGTATACAAGATAAAGCATAATGCTGATGGTAGCATAAGCAGCTATAAAGCACGATTGGTAGCTAAAGGATATGCACAAACATATGGCATTGATTATGAGGAAACATTCAGTCCTATAGCTGAAAACTCTACTGTCAGAACACTTGTTGCATTAGCTACAGCAAAAGGATGGACTTTGCATCAGATGGATGTGGAGAATGCTTTCCTACATGATGAGTTACAAGAAGAAGTATATATGGACTAGCCACAAGGATATGAAGATTCAAAGCATCGAGAATATGTTTGTAGGTTGCAATGGTGTTGTATGGGCTGAAGCAAGCCCTTCGTGCATGGCATGCAAGGATTGCTGATTACTTAACCAGTATTGGGTTTTCTATGTGTGATGCAGATCACTCACTATATGCAAGGAAGGCTGATGATGACATCACTATTATGGCTATTTATGTTGATGACCTGATTGTAGGTGGTGATAATGAAGGAAGCATCAAAGAGGTAAAGCAACTTCTTATGCAAGAATTTGACATGAAAGATCTTGGTGTGTTGCGCTATTTCTTGGTCATTGAGTTTATACATACAGAAACAAGTATATGGATGTCGCAAAGGCAATATGCCTTGAATATGCTGCAAAAGTATGGTATGGATGATTGTAAGCCAATTTCTATGCCATTAGATCAGAATTTCAAGTTGGATACTACATCAAGTGAAGAATTGGAAAATGCTACTATGTACAGGAAAATTGTGGGAAGTCTTATATATCTCACAATTACAAGGCCTGATCTAAGTTATACCATTGGACTTGAAAGTCAGTTTATGCAGGTTCCCAAGAAGCCACATTTGGATGCTCTGAGGTGCACTCTACATTATGTGAGTGCTACTTTGGATTATGCATTGTTTTATGAGGCTGTGTAGATTTGCAGGTTTATGGATACACCGATGCAGATTGGGCTGGTAGCATTCCAGATAGAAGATCTACTAGTGGTTTTCTATTCTCACTTGGGAGTGCAACTTTTACATGGAGGAGCAATAAGAAACTCACTATTGCTTTGTCGAGTACAGAGGCTGAGTATAGAGGTGTTGCAATGGAAGCATGTAAGGCATCATTGCTAGAAATGCTACTTGCAGATTTAGGTGTGGAAGTGGCAAAGCTTGTCACTATTTATTGTGATAATCTTAGCAGCATACAGTTAGCACGGAATCTTGTTTTCCATGCTAGAACAAAGCATATCAAGGTACATTATCACTTCATCAGAGAGAAGGTATTAGCAGGTGATATTGATCTTGTTTATGTGAGAACAGATGAGCAGGTTGCTGATATTTTCACCAAAGCACTTGGAGTTGAGAAGTTGAAGAAGTTTCGAGAGATGCTTTGATTAGAGGATATGGCATTGAGTTTGAAGGGGAGTGTTGAGTTATCAAGCTCAAAATGTGATGATCCAGGATGACATGTACCAGTTTTTTGTTTCTCTGACATGTATAGTGGTCACACTTGTATATGTCAAAGATACTTCATTGAGCTTTATTAGATTTATCTACCGAGAGTGATGGAAAATTTGTTCCTTGCCAGCTCACTCATTCACGGACATTAGGTTTTTCCTTATGTACTGATCTTTATATATTGCACTTGTTGTATTCTTGTTTTTAGGTCATTCTTGTACATTACTTTTTATGTAGTAGAAGAGGAAGAAGAAGATCATTTTCTTCCTGGCCTCAATCTATGTGTGTGCTTCTCCTTGAGAGTGAGAGTGTGTGTGTGAGCTCTCTTCCTTATCCCTTCCTCTTGACACCCTTGTATGACTGAATGTAAGAATCCAACTTCCTTCTGAAAAATGCATAGTCATATGCTTTTATGAATTTTGGAATCTCTTCCTTCTTATATGAATATGGGTGGAAACATAGGTTATTCAATGTTTGGTCTCCCATATTCACATACATATCCACACATGATTTTGGCACTACTACTATCGATGTTTCCTCTATTGATAAATTTTGGTAGTGATGTGTGTGAACACACTTAGGAACACTGGGACACTTTTTTCCCTCTTTATGAGTTTTTGCCCTCGACTGGTATATATGCTTATAACCCTAATGGGTCACTTATATTTGAACATTCACTTGGAATTCATTTAGTGTTGTGTTTTTCTCCAAGCATCTTCTTCTTCCCTGCGCTTTTTGTGTGCTTTCATAGACCTAAAACTCCAACAATTGGTATCAAAGTAGGATGTCACTTAATCTAGGGTGTTTTCGGCACCCCTTCAATCACAGTCTTAGAATTGCATGAAAATTGGTGAGCATACTCAAGGCAATTAGCACGTCAAAATGGCTTCACTTTCTGGCATTGAAATTTTGATCTTAACTGGTTTAGGCCTCCGAATGCACTATCACAATGTTTGTGTTGGTAATTTTTTCCTTTTTTGTTAAACATATATACAAGTTCTGGTTCACTAGTACAAGCATCCGTCTGCTATAGGTTTAGTAGAGCTTGCTAAGGTGGCTCCGTTCAACATTTTGAGATACAGTCATTTTTTTGCATCATGGTATTTAGTGAGTGGCCATGTCTAAAAGCAATGATGTATTCCATATGTTGGATGTGGAGCACACGTTTGATGGTAGTAACTACTTTTTTATGGGCATATATGATGTGTTATGTATTGGTAACAAAAGCATTGTGGAATATTACGTAGGGTATTGAAAAATGCCCTACCACGTCTACGAATCTAGTTATTGAAGGTGATGTAGATGGTGTTGAAGATGATGATGTTCAAATTCCTGTTCGTGCTACAGTTCTTACTGCACCTACTGCAAAGAAACTTCATTGGGATAGTAGGATGCTCAGACACATGCATTGATAGCCTTTTCTGTCAAATGTGCCATTATCTTTCACATTCACTCTTGCAAGAGAGAAAAGGATGCTTGGGATACACTTACAATCTTATGCCAGGTAAGAAATGAGGCTCATGTTGCTTACCTCTAAAAACAATTGGAGAGTGAACACATGAATGAAGGGGATTCTAGGGAGAATTTTTTGACAAAGATCAAAAGATTTGAAGGAGCAATTGATTTCTACTGATGAAGTTTTACTAGATAGTTCACTTGTGTAGACTGTTCTTAATGGTCTTCAAAATTCATAACAAAGTTTTACTTCTAATCTTCTATTGATGATGAAAAGCAATACAAATGCCTTAATATTTGTGGACTTGGTCTCTGTTTTGTTGCAGGAAGATGAGTCTAGGCAGAAAAGGTATATTATGCATGTTGCAAATCAAGATTTCTTAGCTAATTAAAAGGGAACAGGTAAATAGAGCCCATCGACTAGTAAGTAGAAATCTACTAGTGCTACATAGGTGAAGAAGGAAGACAAAGATGAGAAAAAAAAGAAAAATAGAGAGAATTTTGCAAATACTATAAGGGAGATCATGTCATAAAGATTTGTCCAAAATTGGACGCAAAAGAGGCAAAGAAGAAAGAGGCTAAAATGGTTGTTTTTTTTAGGAAAATTAGAATTCATGATGAAATGTGTGTAATTACAGGGGGCAGGATCCCATCAAAGACATCAACCAATAGACATGGCTATCCTCTGAACGTTTGAAGGAGACTTGAAATGTATGGCTAAAATGGTTGTTGCAGAGGCCTCTACATCGAAAACAAAATCTAGTAATCTTGTTCAGAATGAAGAATGGGCATTTACATGTAGCTATGAACCATCTTCTCATGAGCATTGTATGTCTGCAATAGACTCAGATGTTTGGTACTTTGATAATGGGGAAACCAAACATATAACCTCATAACACATTTTCTTTAGTTCACTTGAGCCTGAAACTACATGGAATATTATCAATGCATTAACAACTCCTCTTATCTTGTAATGGGATGGTAATATCATTCTGACTACTATTGATGGTAGTTCTTTCACATTGTCAGATGCTTTGTTTGTGCCAAGGATGAGGAAAAATCTATTGTGAGTTTTGACATTAGCCAAGATTGACTTTCTTGTCAAAATTATTGGTGATAGATGTACAATTCATGATCTATCAAATGGTGATGTTATTATTTCTTTTGACATTTTATGTCATGGGTTGTATAAGCTCATAGACTATGCAAAATTTTTGAATGATTCAACATGTCCAGTTCAAGATTCTCATACTATCTCAGATGCAAATCTTTGGCATGCATGCTTTGATCATCTAAATTATGCTAGTTTGTTGTGTCTGCAGAAATATGAAATGGTGTCCTCTCTATCGAAAGTTGAGGAACCTTGTAAACATGTCTAAAAAGGCTATTTTTTGGGAAAAATGCAGCATTCTTCCTTCACTAAAGATGATTCAATTCAAGATCCTCATAAGTTGCAACTTGTTCACAGTGATGTATGTGATCCTATGCAAACACCTTCTTTTGGTAATTGCTTTTACTTCATGACTTTGATTGATGATTTTTCTAGGCATGCATGGGTGTAACAATTGAAATCAAAGTCCAAAGTTTCTACGTGCTTTAAAGAGCTTCTAGTTATGGCTGAAGATCTGTCAGAATGTGAATTGGGCACCCTCCATTTTGATTGAGGTGGGGAATACATGTCTTCTGATTTTAATGTATTTTTGGTTGAGCACGGGATAAAAAATTACTGTAGAGTGTCGTATACACCTCAAAAAAAAGGGATTTGTAGAAAGAAAGAATAGTTCTCTCATGGAGATGGTGAGACGTATGGTCAAAATTCAGTTAAACATTGACTTGAAATGTCGTGCTAACTATACAATCTGAGTTTTTTCTCTTGATGAGAAATGATTAAAGCCTTTCACTTTTCGAATAGCTTCTAACATAATCCAATAAACTTTTCCTATTACAAACTTATCAATATCAACAATTCATAAAGTTTCTACAAAGTGTTTAGAGATAACAATAATTTTTTCAAGACTATGCTAAATATTTTGTGACTATATGAGAGAAATACATTTCAAATCCACAACTCAATAAGAAGGATACTCCTCTAGCCATGCCTCCCATCGTTGATCCGCAATCATTTCTATAAGCACTGGCTACAATTCCAATAATCCATTGAGCACATGTAGCTCAGTGATGAGTAGCACCTCCTTTAATGTCAATCTAGGGAGACGTGAGGATGATATGATGACCTCGAGCAAGTGAAGGCACAAGTGCGTGAGTGAGAAGCACACAAACATGCACACACATACACACACACGCGCACACACAGCAAGAACAAAGAGGAAGACAATGGAGTTCTTTTAGATTACTTTCAAAATGCTCATACAAGTTCAATTCAATTACAAGCTAGCCCCAAAAATGAGCTCTCTAGCTCTATTTATAGTTTTTGACTAGGTTTTGGCCTTGTCCAGACCTAGTGTCCGGCCTAGTTAAAAATTAGGTTCTCTACCCTATTTGGAGGTTCAAACGGAGTCTAAAAAATGTGAAAACTGATAGGTAGGTACTTCTAAAGCTCATCAAGCTCAAGTACTCCTTGGCTTGCACAAAATGGAGCTACAAAAATATGACATGGTATTTACAATGGTTTTTAGTGATGAAAATCACTATTTTGGTAGGGATTTCTTCTAACATTTTGACATACATTTCCTGGAGCTCCCTACTTGCTCCTTCTTCTTGTGTGCCCAACTCTTTGATGCATGAAAAATTTAAATGGCCTACTTGCCAGATCTTCTTTGACTACTGTGTCTGCTTGTGCTTTCTCTTCGCTCCGACTCCCTTCGTAGGCTTCCTTGTCTTGTGAGTCCTTCAGTTCCTTGACTACTGCCAGCACCCCCCCTCTCTCGCATCTGTCGTCTCTGATAGACCCTTGTCTAGCTGTCCGTTGGACATAATATTGCACCACATCGGAAGCAAGGTGGTGTTCTTCTAATCGTAGCCCCCGTGCTAGGTCGGTTAACAATGCATCCCAATCGACTGGACCTGGGACGTCTGGATGGGGCACCCGCAATTGATCTGAGTAGATGGTCCTCTCCATAGCGAATAGTTGGAGGAGATGTGAGGGCTTGGGTACAAATATTTCTGAGTGATATTCCCAGAACCCTGTGATGAACATCTCCTCGAAGGTCTGCTTGAAGCATGCTGGGAGGTATTTTATTCTTGCGTACCAGGCATATACTACCTTTATTGAGGGGGTAGTGCTCATGTCATATACCACATCTTGGTTGCCTGCAGTGAAGCCAACTCCTGAAAAGTGGGGGTCCTTGATATTCTTGAATGTCCTAAATGTGATGAGCATTAATTCGAAGATCTTCATGCACATCTGTGCCATCACATCAGGGGTGTTCCGTAGGCGAATGCTCCAGTGATGGATTGTAGAAATCATGTAAGCAATAGTAGGAGGTCCTTGTGGAGGTGCTGGATAGACATAATTTAACCACTTTGCACAACCTTTGACGTTCTTTACAGCAATGGTAACTTCGGGCCAGGTGCGTCTACGGAAGACTCGAACATAACAGGGATTGTATTTAATAAAGAGTGGCATGTTAGTCCAAGTACGAACCATATCTAGATAGGTCTCAAGAAGACGGATCCTCCAGGTGGGTTGATGAATGGATCCTTTTTTAGCACTCTCTGGGATATCATCGGGCCCAAATTGTGTGGCAAAGGTTGGATCCTTGCCACATCGTCGTTGAATCTCTGCGTTGTAATCTGCCAGGAGTACACAATATGGCACATACTGATCGTCGTTGGTGCCTATCCATCTATGATGAGACATACTGCGGAAATACTGTGACTTTATGATGGTGTCTTCTAATTTGGCCATTGATTGGATTTGGGTTGCCACTCGATCTTCATGGGTTTTCGTTGTCTTTTCAAGTGTCTGGAGCCATTCGGGTACTTCGACTTCAAGGTGTCCATTCCTTCTGAGGTTTGCTAACCTCCTGGCATCGGCATAGGAACATATGGTTCCTCGTACGATTCGTCCACCTCAATGAGTACCGATTCATCTAGCTCTGGTTCTACAACTGGAGAGGGTTGTCTTTCATATTCCAGTAACTTCTTCTGCAATTCTGCCACCTTCTCTGTTAATGCCTTTACTTCCTCTGAAGTCGTGGTTGTTTCTATGACTTTGGGTTGTGCCTCATGTTCCCTGAGCTGGCGGCGTAGCGCATCCCGTTCCTTTTCCAAATCGTCATGTGCTTCTAATAGATCTGCATAGCTTTCCAAGATTGTCTTCATTGTTTCTGAGGGGACTACTTTGAATTGTTCTGGGTCGATTTTGTGGGGAGAGCCTTCCATGGCAGCTTCCAGGTTTTCTTCGTTTTGCTTCTGTAGACGCTTGTTTTCTTCAAGGGTGGTAGCCATGTGTTTTCTGAGTAGAGTCAAATTACGCCGGACTCTTAGATTATCTGCTTGGTAGACTTCTAGTAAAGCTTCGAGTTGTTTGACACCTGGCGCTTGTGATGGTTGGGGTGTCTCCAAGAGGGTTTGATGAGCTTGCTCGAGTGTGGTGTAACATTGATTGAGGTCTGCATTTTCTTCTTCTATAATCGTAAGCTGTCTCTATAGTTGTTGGTGATTCGTAGTCAGTTGATGATGACGGTCTTCGAGAGCCTGATACTCACTTTGAAGTTGATACACGCATTGATGTAATGCCATGAATATACTATTTACATTAAATGATGCAGGGAAAGATGAAGATGCAGGGGGAATGGGGAAGGGGAAGGGAGTTGTGAATGTTGTGGAGTCAAGTGGTGAGGTAGGTGGAGGGGGTATGGGAGATTGAGGCTGCGTGGGGGGAGGGAGTGGTGTTGTGGCTGGTGACGTTTCCATTGTGTCGAACGTGTGTGTGACTGTGTAGATGGGGACAGTGGGTGGGGTGGATGTGATATTTGTGAAGAGTGTTGTGACAGTAGGCATGGTAACTCCTCCGAATTGGATGCCGAGAGAGAGAGAGAGGAATTCCCATGACGAATATGGTAATGGCAGAAATAGGCGTGGTAGTGCCAGGTGGTGAGGTGACTTGTGTAGTGAGAGGTGAGGTGGGTGGTGAGAGTGGTTCCGCCTGATGTTCTTCTGTTTGTGTGTCACCTCCTGGTTCTGATACATTGATGTGGATTTGTTTGCCAGATCGCATGGGGCGAGTAGACACTCGTTTCTCAAATCGATGAATATAAGTCATGGCTGCATGAACAGCCTCATCTAAACCTACCGCATGAGCATGCAGGTTCATTGATTCAATAAACATGTCATCCACACCTTCCTCTGCTAACATTTGGCTCATGATCATCTTTCCTGTCTCGAGCGACAGTTTGTGTTGTTCTTGGACTCGCTTCATGGTTTCGTATAATCTTTTTATTTGGGCCGAGTATGCCGGGGCACTTGCTAGTTCTGAAAGTTTGTCATATTCTTGATCATACTCCTCGTTCGCTTCTTCTTCTTCTGTCTCTTCTTCATCCTCTTCTACTTCTACTACTCTCGGTTGGGTCGGGGCTGAAGTTGTAGTAGTGGGTTGTGGTCCTTGGGTCTGCTCTGCTTTTGTCTCCAGGTTAGACTCATTGATCAAACGGGCAATTTCTTCATCTGTCAAATCAGCAAGGGTGTAACCTTGTGGGAACTCCAACTCCGATGGAATCGGTGGGAACACTAGATTGGGTCCTTCGGCGCTTGGTCTAGGTAGGCAAATGGTAAATGGTCGGACACGTCATGTTTGTGGAGGGGTCACCTCTGGTGTGGTGGTGGCTCCCCTTGCTTGGGCACATGGTAATTGAACTCCCCCTCTCATCTTCTTCGATGGAGGACCTGCCGTTGACAGCCATCTTTGGAATTCTTGGGCCCTGGACCATACTAGTGCTCTTTGAATGAGCACGTCGTACGCTAAGCACCTGTAAATTATTTTTGTCAAAGCACAGCAACCATGAAGCACATTCTTCTGTTTCTTATTCCATTGTTGATGGGCTAGGTGGATCTGATCTATGATCCAATGTGGTATATTGATGGTGAGATTCTCTGTCTCCGCCAAGTACAAGCTGAACCATATCTTTTTTGGTGGCATAGTGAAGCGTTCTTGGGCAGGAAAAGCAAAATGCTACATGATCATTCGTAGGTGGAGAGCAATGGTAGGTGTCATTGCTACCATGTCCTTCAATTTATTGAGATCCTTATGCTTCATCCTGCCTGGAACCAATGTTTCTTTCTCAGTGGGAATATGCATACCTTGCATGTTCAATGCTTCCCGTACCAAATTGAGGGTAAGTTTGAATCTCTTGAGTTCGTGGCCTAGCAACAGTGAGGATAGCACAAACGTACTATCGCCTCCCTTGGCCCTGCTAGGAGTGATGGTACAGATAAAATAGGAGCAGCGTAGGAAATCTAGCTTAGGCAAATGTGCCCTGAAATAGCTATCCAAGCCCGCTTTGGTCCATACGGATCGCATTACTTCTTCATTCTGATATTTCTCAAATTCACGAGTGAAGAAATGGTAGCGTTCCCATTTGTGAAGAAATGGTAGCGTCCCCATTTGCCATTGAACTCAATTTCTGCTTCCCAGAAGTAGGTGCCATCACCCAATGGCCCTGCGACATCACTAAACCAATGAGCGTGTTTCCCCACTTGAGAAGTGTGTCCCTGAGGAGGGTCTTGAATAGGGAGCACATGCACCGCTTGAAGCTCTTGAGGCCTCTCGGTGAGTTGTGGTTCAAGGAGGAGGGCTTCAATGTCCACAATCTGTGCGCTAGACCCTGCCTGGGAACTGGTGCCTCCGGTTTCTGCCATGTTACAACTGTTGGTGCAAGACAAGCCTACACACATTGGCTTGGAATCTTGGACTCATGGAAGATTAGCATGGATATCAAGACTTCACTTAAAGCAAGGCTCATATGAACATATGCTTATATGTTCTTACCTCTTTACCCCTTGTAAAAGTCTAAGTGACTTGTCATTTATTTGTAATCACTTGAAGTCATCCACCTACCTCATTAGTCGTGGAAATTTGAATGTTGTGATGGAGAGAATATCTCCCTACTTTTAGAGGAGAGATTCTAGGGAGCCTTAGTTTGAATTTCAAATTCAAATGATCTCAAAACTCCTATAAAAGAGGAAGTGAAAAAGTCGCGGGGGACACACTCATTCTAGCTCACTCCCCGAGGCATTTCTTCATTGTAACTTATTGTGTGTGAGTGCTATCATATAGCCAACACCACAATACCTCATTTAGCTATGCTTGTCAAGCTAATGAGATTGTACAAACACATTAATCAATAGAAGTATACATTCACTATCTCTGATCTTCTCTGTGTCATCTACTCCAAGTCTGTCAACTTCAAAGGAGCATATCTCAGGATCTACTGAACCAAATCAAGAGATCTATAGCTCATTGGAACCAGCTCAAGGTCTTCTACAAGCATACAAAATCTCAGAGGATTTCATTCAGCCATTTGGGAGAAATCCGCTTCGAAGTGCACACTGGTCTGTGTCTGCAGAGTTCCTAAAAAGTCGGGGGTGATTATATTTTTGCTAAACTTATTTCTCAGTGTATAGTTTATCAATTGAAGTGATTCCACTTGTGATTGGTAGCTTACTAAGGTACTTTAATACTCCCAAAAGGAATTGTTCCAATTTTAAGTGTGCTGGACACACTGAGTAAAAGTCTGAGCAGGTATCACTACACGAATAAAAAGTTTTTTTCTTGATTCTTGAAGTACCAAGTTATCTGTTTTGGTTTAATCATTACCCAAACCATTTTCAAAGTACATATATGGTTTCTTTGTGTCATTTGGAAGCTAAGCAAGTGTACTAAGCATATCTGAAGAGAAAAGAGGGCAGGTGTGAAGCAGGTTTTGCAGCACCAACTGATTTCCTGAGTGCATCCATCCATCACTCTCAACAGTGGTATCAGAGCATAGAAGGTAAACATGGGTGATGGTTTCCCTTCCTTCATTGACAAATTGGACAGAAATAATTACCAGGCTTGGTCATTGAGAATGAAGACCTATCTACAAGGGAGAAGTCTATTTGGATACATATCAGGAGATGAGGAGTTGCCCTCATTCAAGACTAGAGGACTACCTACAAAGGATGAACATGAAAGACTCAACCAATGGTGTGCAAAGGATGCTTTGGCAAGGTCTTATCTCTTAAACTCTATATCTGATTTTCTTTTACCACATGTAAGGAACTGTAAGACTTCCCAAGAGACTTGGGAAACCTTGTCAAATTATTTTTCTTCCAACACAAGGGCTAGGAAGAATCAATTATGGATTGAGTTCATAACCCTTAGGAAGCAGCCCAAGCAATCAGTCTCAGAGTATGTGACAAAGATCAAAGATGTGGCAGACCAACTAGCAAGCATTGGAGAGGAGATTGAAGAAGAGCAAATAGTCAGGCAAGTGACAAATGGACTCAAGGCAGATGATAAGTGGGAAAGTTTCACCACTGCAATGGACCTCTATATGGACATGCATACCCCTGATCTCACAACACTCATGGGCCAACTATTCACACATGAAGCAAAGTTCACCAAGGCTGGAGATCAGTCAAAAGGTAACAACCCCTCTGCTCTCTATACTGATAAGAAAGTTAAAGATAAAGGCAAGAAGAAACAGGATGAAGAAGGCTCTACCTCTCAAGCCAATTATGCAGGGAGAGGTAGGTCATCTAGAGGGAGAGGCAGAGGAGGTAAGTCAGGTAGGGGGAGACCCTACAACTCATCACCATGCAACATCTGTGGATTGTCCAATCATACCACAGATGAATGCTACAAGAACTACAAAAATCAGAGAGGAAGAGGCTACTCAAGAGGTGGATACTCTCAAGGGAGAGGCAGATTCAACCAACATCAAAGCTACAATGGATATAACAACCAATACAACAACAACTACAACAACAACCACAATGGAAATTACCAAGGTGGATTCAGAAATAGAAGAGACTACAACAACTACACAGAGGAGAAAGATGACTCCTTATTGATCATGAATATGACCTCCAAGATAGGTACAAATGATGATCATTTATTTTACATTGACTCAGGATGTTCTAACCATGTAGCTGGCAATGTGGCACTACTTTCTGATTTGGAAGAGCCCAAGGGCAAACATCAGGTACAAACAGGTGATGACACTAAACACTTTGTTGTCAAAGTTGGAAATGTGAAGACATGTGATGGTAATCAGAACTTATTGAGCAGGGTACTCTATGTACCAACCATCACTAAGAATCTAATGAGTGTTGGTTAGATTGTGGAGAAAGGTTTGCAGGTCAGATTCACACAACATGGAGCATATGTGGAGGATCCAAAACATGGATTCAGAAGGATAGCCAAAGGGGAGAAATCAGGTAGATTGTTTACATTTGAGCTAGAAGATACAAAAAATATTGCTTTGTATAATTATAAGGATCAGACACTTTCAGAGTTAGAGATATGGCACAAGAGATTAGGGCACATAGGAGAAAGGACTCTAAAGCAAATGTGCAGGGATCAATGTGTGCTTGGGATACCTAATGTATCCAAGAAACACATGATTTACAAATGTGGATCATGTCAATTTGGTAAGTCTCACAGATTACCCTACTCAAGGAAAGGTTTCATGCATGAAGACTACCTAGACTTAGTGCACACAGATGTTTGGGGACCTAGCAAGGACCCTTCCATTTCTGGTTCAAGGTATTATGTGTCCTTCATTGATGACTATAGCAGGTGGACCATTTTATACTTTATGAAGCATAAAGATGAAGTGTTTAATTGTTTCAAGAGGTATCTTGCACTTGTTGAGAATCAAACAGGTAGAAGCTTGAAGAGGCTAAGGTCAGATGGTGGAGGAGAGTACTTCTCCAATGAGTTTGAAGATTTCTTGCAGGAAAGAGGCATTAAAAGGGAGATTACTACAAGGTACTCACCTGAACAAAATGGGGTAGCAGAAAGAAGGAATAGACTTATAGTAGAAACAGCTAGGTCTATGCTTAATGAGAAAAAGTTGCCAAATTACCTATGGGCAGAGAGTGTATCCACTGCCACTTATCTCATCAATAGGTTGCCATCCAAATCACTTGATGGCATGACACCATATGAAGCATGGCATGGTAAGAGACCCTCTCTGGATCATTGTAAAATCTTTGGTTGTGTAGCATATGTGCATATTCCCTCACAGGTAAGAGGAAAGCTAGATCCTAAGGCTGAAAAATGTATCTTCATTAGTTATGATTTGAACCAAAAGGGATACAGATTCTACAACCCAACAAACAAAGGGTTCAAGGTAAGCAGAGATGTCATATTTGATGAAAATGACTCTTGGTATGAGAATGAATGCAGGAAAGTGAGTCTACCCTATGACATGGAAGAAGATTTTCCAAAGCTTACCAAAGAAGAGCCAACTCAGCAAGAAGATTCAAGCTCAGATGATGATACAATAAACCTTGAAGAGTTCAAGGCTTGGAAGTCTAAAGGAAAGATAAAGATGAAGCAATTAGAGGATAAACCAGAAACTTCTACACAAGCAATGAGGAGATCTCAAAGAGAAAAGAAGAAGCCTATCAGATTTGGGTATGACACATCACTTGTAACTAAACATTCTGTATATCTTGCAAAAGACTTGTTGAATGAAGAACCAGGTACCTATGAAGAAGCAATTGTCAAACCAGAATGGAGAGAAGCCATGGATGAAGAGATAGAAGCTCTCAAGGAAAGTGATACTTGGGACTTGGTACCCAAGAAGGACTCTATGAAGGTAATAGGATCCAGATGGATCTACAAACTAAAGAAGAATTCAGATGGAACAATAAACAGGTACAAAGCTAGGTTGGTAGCCAAGGGTTTTGCACAAACCCAAGGCATTGATTATGAGGAGACATTTTCTCCTGTGGCCAAGATGCCAACTATCAGAGTATTGGTGAGTGTAGCTGCATCCAAGAATTGGAACATGTACCAACTGGATGTGAAGAATGCATTCTTAAATGGATGGATATCTGAAGAAGTTTACATGTCACAACCACCTGTCTATGAAGATCCAAATAAGGTACATTATGTTTGTAAATTGAAGAAAGCTCTGTATGGTTTGAAGCAGGCACCTAGAGCATGGAATTACAGATTGACCACCTACCTTCTAGATCAAGGATTTGTGATGAGCAAAGCAGACACTTCTCTATTCATAAAGAGAAGTAGTACAGAGGTAATCTACTCATGTGTTTATGTTGATGACATCATCATTACAGGGAATGATGTCAATGGGATTAGACACATCAAAGGACAAATGATGAAAGAATTCAAGATCAGTGATCTTGGACTATTAAAATATTTCTTAGGTCTTGAATTGGTCTACACAAATTCAGGTATCTATATCACTCAAAAGAAGTATGTACAGGATATGGTCAAGAAGTTTGGTTTGCAGGAAGCTAAGGTATCTACTACTCCAATGGAGGTTAACCAAAAGCTAAGTGCTCATGAAGGAGAAGAAATCAAAGACATTACAGGATACCAAAGTATGGTAGGTAGTTTGAACTATGCTACCTTGACAAGAATTGACATAGCATATGGAGTAAGTGTGCTTAGTCAATTCATGCACAAACCTAGGGTACCTCACTTAGAGGCAGCCAAGAAGATCTTGAAGTATTTGAAGGGAACACAAAGTCATGGTTTGTATTTTCCTTATACATCAGATATTGACATAAAAGTTTACTCAGATGCAGATTGGGCAGGATGCAAGGATGATAGGAGGAGCACCTCAGGTTACATTTGTTTTGCAGGAGATAAGCCTATCTCTTGGTCAGCTAAGAAGCAACCTACAGTGGCATTGTCATCCACTGAAGCAGAGTATAGAGGGCTTGCCAATGCAACTCAAGAAGCTATCTGGTTGAAGCTTCTATATACAGAGTTAGGTCTACATACAAGACCACCTATTATCTTTGGAGACAACACTAGCTCTCTTCACCTTGCAGCAAATCCAATTTATCATGCCAGAACCAAACACATAGAGGTTCATTACCACTATGTGAGAGAGAAATTACTTAGCAAAGAGATTCAATTGACATATGTGTCTACTAATATGCAATGTGCAGATTTACTTACAAAGGCATTGGATGGGAACAAGTTATGCAGATTCAAATCTATGATTGGATTGCAGGAAGTAATTGAAGAATGAAAGAGAAGACTTAAGCCAAAGTGTTTGGCTTGAGGGGGAGCTGTTGGTGCAAGACAAGCCTACACACATTGGCTTGGAATCTTGGACTCATGGAAGATTAGCATGGATATCAAGACTTCACTTAAAGCAAGGCTCATATGAACATATGCTTATATGTTCTTACCTCTTTACCCCTTGTAAAAGTCTAAGTGACTTGTCATTTATTTGTAATCACTTGAAGTCATCCACCTACCTCATTAGTCGTGGAAATTTGAATGTTGTGATGGAGAGAATATCTCCCTACTTTTAGAGGAGAGATTCTAGGGAGCCTTAGTTTGAATTTCAAATTCAAATGATCTCAAAACTCCTATAAAAGATGAAGTGAAAAAGTCGCGGGGGACACACTCATTCTAGCTCACTCCCCGAGGCATTTCTTCATTGTAACTTATTGTGTGTGAGTGCTATCATATAGCCAACACCACAATACCTCATTTAGCTATGCTTGTCAAGCTAATGAGATTGTACAAACACATTAATCAATAGAAGTATACATTCACTATCTCTTATCTTCTCTGTGTCATCTACTCCAAGTCTGTCAACTTCAAAGGAGCATATCTCAGGATCTACTGAACCAAATCAAGAGATCTATAGCTCATTGGAACCAGCTCAAGGTCTTCTACAAGCATACAAAATCTCAGAGGATTTCATTCAGCCATTTGGGAGAAATCCGCTTCGAAGTGCACACTAGTCTGTGTCTGCAGAGTTCCTAAAAAGTCGGGGGTGATTATATTTTTGCTAAACTTATTTCTCAGTGTATAGTTTATCAATTGAAGTGATTCCACTTGTGATTGGTAGCTTACTAAGGTACTTTAATACTCCCAAAAGGAATTGTTCCAATTTTAAGTGTGCTGGACACACTGAGTAAAAGTCTGAGCAGGTATCACTACAGGAATAGAAAGTTTTTTTCTTGATTCTTGAAGTACCAAGTTATCTGTTTTGGTTTAATCATTACCCAAACCATTTTCAAAGTACATATATGGTTTCTTTGTGTCATTTGGAAGCTAAGCAAGTGTACTAAGCATATCTGAAGAGAAAAGAGGGCAGGTGTGAAGCAGGTTTTGCAGCACCAACTGATTTCCTGAGTGCATCCATCCATCACTCTCAACAACAACTTGCTTGCTAGTTCTGTGAGAATATAGAAGCAGGCGTTAACATTGTAAAGGACAAGTTAGAACAATTTTTGTCCCCATTACAACATTAACATGAGGTGAATGAAGAGTTAGTCGATCAGTGAGTGCTCGATGATTGTGTGTGTTCTTAATCGTATGAGCTAAGTGAAAAGATGCAGTTAGTAGGTGGAGAGGAATGCACAAATGGGATCGAGGGTTTATTACAAGCTTTTGGCTGCTAAACACAATGAATGACTTTATGTTTTGGTTTTGTGGAGACTCTGGAGGGCTTTATGAGGGTGTCTGCTTGGAAATGAGGTTGTATATGGGCCCATTTGCAAGTGATTCCGCTCGTGCTCATGTGTAAATGTGCATTGGTGTGTGTTGTATGAGAACGGGCATCGGCTCTTTGAGTGAGTGAACCCTGTCGTGTATGGTGTGATTTGTGTACAACTAGTTGAGCCCGCAAGCAAGCCTTAGGTACCCAAATTTGTCTTGATTGTGGGCCAACCTTCATCGACTTCTTGGGTACCCAGATAGATTTCACTTTTACAAAAGAATTTTTGGGAGTCTTCTTATTAGTATCATGTCGTTGATTACTAATAGGAAGTCGAGATAGTTGTTGTGGCTTGACCGCAATAGGACGCTCGCCTTTCCGCACCCACACTTGTTTCAATGGCTGAGACATCCTGCTTCTCACGTTCGTTTGGCCTCCAGCATAGGTAGTCTTCTGTATTTGATCGGCCGTTGGTTGCTGCATCCCTCTGGCCTTTGGAAAAGAAGGGAGTTCCGTTGTGTCCTTGACTTCTTTATTGAGATCATCATTCCTCTGCATCACATAGTTTTGGACAAGAACAGCATGGTCATCTTCATGTGTACTCCTGGAAGGACCAGGAGTGTGTGCCTTGCCTAATTCCTTGAGTGCTTCATTTTCTAACTCAATTGTAATGCGTTTCTCATTGACCCAAACCTGAAGAAGTCCACTTCTTAGGTTTAAGTTGATTGCATGGTCATAGATCCAGTCTTGACCCAAGACCAGAGGCTCAGTGAGGTCCTCATCTTGACACACTAGTACTTTCATTGTCATTAAAACATCTTGAATGTGGAGGGGAAGCTCCACCTCGCCCATGCAAGGGGTTTCCACGCCTCCCAATCCTATGAGATATGCCTCTATCGGATTGACTTTTAATTTCAATTCTTGACAGTAAGAGAGTCTCACCGCACGAGTGGTTGCACCTGAGTCAATCAATGTTCGCACCGTTTTTGCACTAATGCCTTGTCCTAGCTCTAAGGTCACAAAAGGACGCCGATCAATTATTCTATGAGATATAATACCTGAAGCTTCACACATTGCCATATGGTATCTTGGGTCCGCATAGTCATCTGCCCTGGGCTGATCCCTACCATGTCGTCTCAACTTCATCCTTCTGATGCGTTCTAAAGCTTCTACTTGAGCTTCTTCTCGAATTCGCTTTTCTTCCTCTTTGCGCTTCTTGGCAATGTTGAGTCGATTTAGCATCTCTTCAGTCAGAGGCTCCTGATATAACTTGACTATGCACCCGCTTATGTAGCTAGGTAGAATATCGCCTTCTAATGTGGCTAGTTGTACTGCTCCACTCGTTGAGATCCTATTTATGATCATAGGTCCATAGCCACGCTTCTCTAATTTTCTCGCATGTTGCTTCAGGGTGTAGACTAAAACTAAATCTCCTTCCTTCAAGCCTTTATCCTTAACATGGGCATCAAAGTATGCCTTCTGTCACTTCTTAGCTGCATATATCCCTGTGGCAACCCTCAGTCTTGTTTCACCTAGCCGTTCAAGGTCAAAGATTCTCGAGGAGAGCTCATTGCCCATCCAATCATGCTCATGTGCTACTCTCAATGTAGGTATCAAGAAGTCTAGTGGTAACACAGCATATTGGCCAAATACCATCTGAAAAGGAGTGGCTTGGAGTACCGTTTTGTAGGCAACTCGGTATGCCCAAACAGCATGATGTAGCTGTTTGTCCCAATCAGAGCGTTTATTATTCATTAACTTGGTAAGCACGTTGCATAGAATCTTATTTGTGCTTTCGGCTTGCCCATTAGCTTGTGGATGGTAGGGGGCAGACTTCTTGTGTATAACCAAGAACTCTTGGAGACGACTTTCGATAACTTCATTCAAGAAGTGAGTCCCTCTATCGCTGACTAGCTCTATAGGTAGCTCGTATCTTGTGAATACATTTTCAAATAAGAACTTGGCGGTTGTCTGGGCATCATTCTTAGTCGTGGCTTTCACTTCCACCCACTTGGTTAGATAGTCTATGGCCACAATAATATATTCTGCATGCAAACCCTTAGCTGGGGGATTAATAGGACCTACAAAGTCTATTCCCCACTTAGAGAATGCACGTCCACCCATCATAGGTTTCAGGGGCATCTCATCTTTGCGTATAGGATATTGAGTTCGCTGACAAACATCACACCTCTTCACATAGGTATGTGCATCCATGTGAAGGGTCGGCCACCATAAGCCTGCAAATAGGATTGCCTTGATCACCCGATCTGGTCCAAAGTGTCCTCCTGCTACACCTTGGTGAGCAGCTTCCAAGATCTTGATATATTCACTCTCATGGACACATAGTCTCAGGTAACCATCTTTACCACGCTTGTATAGATTATCACCAATGAGTGGTTAGGCCCGTATGTCAATACTAGCACTAATGGCTTAGCCCACTAAGGTACAACTTCCAAATTAAACAAGTAAGCATCAGGAAGGTCATATGATACTCTTTGTGCGGCTTCTCCAGATGTGAGCCTGGAGAGATGGTCTGCTCTCAAGTGAGTCTTCCCTTTCCTCACCACAACTTCAAAGTCGTATTCCATTAGTAAGAGAAACCATCTTACTAACCTACCTGTATTGCATGGTTTGTTTACCAAGTACAATAATGCCTGATGATCAGTAAAAAATTTAAACTTATTTGCAAGCAAATAGTGTCTAAACTTTTTAACTGCACATACCATGCCTAATCCCTCTCGTTCAGTGGTTGTGTAATTTTGTTCAGCTGCATTCAATTGTCTACTAGCATAGGCAATTGGAAGATCCATATTACCTTCACCCGTAGGTTGTGCGAGTACACATCCAATAGCATAATTGGATGCATCCACATGAACATGAAATGGCTTATTCCAATCTGGTGTGGTCAAGATTGGTGCTGAACACAATCTTCTTTTGAGTTCGTTGAAAGAGTTTTCACATTCATCGGTCCACTCAAAGTTAGTCAAAAGTCCATACAGAGGCTTGGCAATGATGGCGTACATGTGTATAAAGCGTCGGTAATAGCCACAATGCCCCATGAAAGCTTGTACTTCCTTGACATTCTTTGGCCTAGGTAACTCGGCTATGGCTCTTACTTTCTCTTCATCGGTGGATATGCCATTCTTTGACACTATGTCTTGCCTTGCCTGACCATGAAAACACACTTTTCTGGGTTCAAGCAGACTTGATATTCTCTGCATTTGTCAAAGATTTGCCTGAGTTCTGGTATATGTGTTTGTCTAATGTTGGAATGTGCACAGAGGTCATCAACATAGACTTCCAAATTCTTCCTCAGGAATTCTTTAAACACATGGCACATCAATCTTTGGAAGGTTGCAGGAGCATTGGTAAGCCCAAATGGCATTACCCGAAAAGCAAATATGCCCCACTCTGTGGCAAAAGCTGTCTTATGCTGATCTTCCAGAGCTATGGCTACTTGATTGTAGCCTGAAAATCCATCAAGGAAGTTGTACACTTCCTTGCCTGCTACTCTTTCTAAGAGATGTTCTGTGATAGGAAGCGGATAGTTATCTCGAATTGCGGCTGCATTGACCTTTTTCAAGTTAATGCACACACATAGCTTTCCATTCTTCTTGGGCACCACTACAATGGGGGATACCCACTCAGTGTGCTCAATTTCATTAATAAATCCAGCTTCTACCAGTCTATCTCCTCTTTGATCTTAGCAGCATAATTCTCGTTATATGTATATGGCTTCTGTTTAGAGGGTTTTGCATCTCAGGTCATGGGAATTGTGTGTGAGCATATGTCTGGGTCAACACCTTTCAAGTCCTTATAACTCCAAGCGAATACATCTCTGTATTCTCGTAGCAAGGCTATCAATTCGTGCTCTTCTTCTTCCGTTAGGTCATGTCCTATGTAAGTGCACCTCTCTTCTCCTTCTTCCATGGCTACCACTATTTTCTTGGTGGTTTCTTTGTTATCATAGGCCTCTCCTAATTGTGCCTCACGTTTAGGCATTCTTACCATGACTCTTCTATCGTCTATCTCATACTTTCTAAAGTTTTCAGGGACCTCAAACAAGGATTCTTCCTCTTCTGGTGTGAGTTCTCTCTTCTTTCTTTTCTTTCCTTCATCCTTAGGGGTCACTTGTGTGGTTAATCTTACATGATTTGTAAGCTCTCCATGTCTCTGAGGATGAGCTTCTACTTCATAGAAGTATTCTTCATCTGATGCAAAAGGTGGGTCCATAATGATTGACTCTAGATCGGAGTCACTTGCATCCTCAAATGTATCAGGGCTAGGTTCGCACTCTTCTAAAACTCCATCTCCCATGATTGGCTCTATTGAGAAAACTGAAATATCATAGCCATCCTCGTCACAGTGTGGTGTCCATTGTTCCTCATTGATGGCTACGTCCATTGTTGCTAAGATTTCTACCCAGCCGTGAGGTTCAAACTCTTCATTAAGAAACACTACAGGTGCATAGGCTGGGTCTTGAATTGACCTATGGGTTTCCTTAACACCTATCTCTCTAGCCTTTTCTCTCTTCTCTTCTTCCACTGCCACTTTAGACATCCATAAGTGAGTGTCTTCATGCATCCATGAGGATCTTGATCCTATGGAGTGCACAGACTCCGTGTCATCCTTGGCTTTATGGATAGGATTCCATTGAATAGGCGGTACATCTCTATGAGAGTAATCCTTGAGATTGACTTTGGTCGTAACACCTAAGTGTTGCAAATACAAGGAGTTGGTTCCCCAATCCTGGACCACTTGCAACTGTCGCATAAATGGTCTTCCCAAAATTATCTCATAGGCATGGTTCTTGCTAAAATCACATATGGCGAAAGTATGCTCAAACTCAACACCGCATGTAGTGAGAGTTATTCCTTCCAGCAAGCCTAAGGGTCTTTCTATGTGGCCATCAGCCATCTGCAATTTCATCCTCGTGGGCCTGAGTGTTGGCTTGCCCCATCGTTTCCATAGAGAAGTGGTGGCAATCGCAACTCCTGCACCTGAGTCTAGAATTGCCTTGGTTGTGTACCCCTGATGGGTAATCGGAAGATAGGTGTTTCCCTCTTCACCTTCACTCATATCTCCTATCTTGTCTAGAGGAATTTCTGGCACTGTTCTATGAGAACCTACCTAGGAACGGGGTTTCACTACTTCTGGCACTTGGTTAGGTACATGTTTCCATAATTCTGGCCTAACTTTGAGTAGCTCTTCTAAAGTGAGGTTGCACTACACCTTAGTGTTTTTCACTACCTCCGTATTCCTAGGTATGACTGAGTCTTCGTTCCTTACCATGACCGTGGGTGCTCTCATACAAGTAGACTTGGCTTCCCATGGGCCTGTGAAGTGGGGTAATTCCTGGAGGGAGTTAGATTGGAAGTCTAACCTCTCTTGACTTTGTGCACTCTCCTGCTCTCCATAAATGGAAGGAATATCTTGTGGGAATTGATAATGCGTGTCATCCACAAGTTCAATGGGAGGAGGGACTTCACTTTCATTAGCCCATTTGTCTTCTTGAATCTCTCGTATGAATTTTGGTGTGTACCTATTCATAGAAGAGGAGGTGTCTGGTTCAGTGGAATTGGGCACAAAAGCTTCCTGTGGGGGAAGGCTTATTCTTTTACTTGCCTCATCTTTTCCTTGATTTTTTTCTTCCTTGGCAGATCTTGCAAGTATGCTCTCTAACTTCTATAGGAGTCCATCCAAGTGCAATTGTGTCTTAGCTGAGCCAGAGTAATTGAAGAGGCGACTGGCTTCAAACATGGTCTGAGCCAATGCGACCATTTTCGCGCACAGCTTGGTTCTTTCTATCTCTAGGTCAGCTCTAGGGTAGCACTTGTCATGATCCATCACATTTGGCCCTTCTTGGATTCTGGCTTGATATGCCTTAAGCATCATATCTATGTCTTCAAGAGTGGGGTCAGCTAATACTGATCCTACTCTAGGGGGTGGTGGGATGGTTTGAGGTAGGTGAACAGATGGTGGTGGAAATGAGGGTGGTGGTGGTATGTGAGAGTTTGTTTGAGAGGTGAGTTCAACAATTTTGGCTTTTGTTTCTCTTATGCTTTCTTCTAAGTCAATCATCTTTTTAGACCATTGTCTTTTCATTCTCTCTCAGCTATCCCTCCAGGCTATCGATCGTTTCTTGGCTATGCTCTCGGTTTCACTAACCTCTGCACTCTTCTCTTGACCTATTCCTGGGTTCTGTTGCAAAGCCTGGGCTCTTGTGACCACTTGCACTAGTGCAGTGGAAGTGACACTTCCTGTTGAGTCTACAACTAAGCCAATAACGTTAATTGGAGTTATTTTTGGCATATTATTGGGATTCTTTGGGCAATCTCGTAATCCTTTTCGCAATCTTGACAAAAGCCTTGTATTGTTACTGACTGTGGTTGTGTAGATGCAGGCATTGGGCAATCACGAATGAGGTGATCTCCTTGACATCTATAGCATGGTCCCCTAGGGAATGGGGGTCTTACTTGCCTCGGTTGAGGTCTAGTGTTGGGATTTGTGTACATGAGATTTGCATACTCTTGCTCCCAACTAGGTTCACTCGGTTCTTCACTATAGTAGGATTCACCATGTTCAGCAGACTGCATATAGTAAGCGTGTGGACTATCTATGTGAGTGGAATCAAAACTATGATCACTCGGGTCACTTTCTGAAAGCAACGGAGTCACTGGGACTATGGCTCTCTTCAAATTTTCCTCAGCAACAACATACTTCACAGGAATCACATTAGCTGGGGTTGGAGGTTGTTGAGCTAACACAGGTTGAGGCCTTTGTTGGTTTTGGTAGGGTTGTTGATAGGATTGCTGTGGTCTACCATATTGTTGTGGGGGGTACTAGTTCTGGTATCTTCCCTGTTGTGGATAGGGCTGAGGGTAGGTCTGCCTAACTGCTTGCTTATTGTATGGGCAGTCTTGTGCTGTGTGATTTGTGTATCTCCGTTCTATGGTGCAATATTGGCTGCTAGGGTTCACTTGGGGTTGAGCCATGATGGGACACACGTTCGCCATATGGTCACCACTGCAAGTATAGCAACTCTTTACTGGGGCAAATCTAGGAATTTGTTTACTAGAGACACCTAGTTTTTGAGCTACTTTCTCTGCAAGCTCCTCAATTGATGTGGATTGCAAGGAAGAGAGGCTAGAAGCACTATCGGAATCTTTGTAGATTTTGAAAGCTCTAGCTCCTCCCCTAGGTTATCCTCGATGTCAATGCACATGCGTACACACTCTTCTATGGTCCTGGGGTCCTTCAAGTACACATAGGATCCCAACTTTGTACTTAGCAATCCATCCAAGAATAAAGCCACTTGTTTGGCAGGTGTGGGTAACTCAGGAACAGGGCATCTCTCAAGATACTGCCTAAATCTTCTTCCTGCAAGTCTCACGGTCTCTTGAGTGGTCTGCTTGAAGCTGTGTATCAATGAGGAAGTATTATGCCTTATGCCACTTTTAGAGAATTCGGTAATGAAAGCCTCTAAGAGTTGGTCTATGCTCCTGAACTGTCTCTCATTCAATGGTTGAAACCACGTAAGGGCTGTGTTCCTAAGTGTTAGACCAAAGGCATTATATTGCGTGAATAGGTCCTCAACTTGTTCAGCTCTCAAGACTTGCCTAAACTCGGCCACATGATCATATGGATCTCCTGTGCCATCGAAGTAGTTCTTCATGGACTTAACTAACTGAGTGAGTCTCAAAATCCTCGTGTGCTCTCTAGGCCTTGGTAGAGGGAATTCATCCGCATTCCTTTGGTTCCTTGGGGCTCTAAGTCCCTCAGGTTCCACTCTATTTGTTTTCGTTCTCGTTCTTTCTCTTCCCACTAGGTTGGCAAAGCTTACCTTCGGTCTATCTCTATGTCTGTCTCTTTGAGCTCCATGAGCTTGGGATGTTCCAGCTCCGGGGTGACCAAAGGACACATTCGATCTTGGTTGGGGGAAAATAAATTCACCTTTCCAAGTGTAAGCATGCCTATCGTTTTCTGTAACCACAAAGACCCTCTCTGAAGCGTGATCTAAGTAGGTCACTCTGCTTGGGCTATCAGGATCTTTGAACTCATATATCATGATTGTTCCTACCTCATTCGGCTGATCAGATCTATACCTCCAAAAGGCTTCATCAGTCTCTCGGTTCAAGAGCAGATCTATGCTCTTATTGTCTTGGGGAATCCACTCTGATGTGATAATCCTAGTGAGAACAGATTTGCCTCGGGGGGTTCTAGGTTCTACACCCATGTTTCGTTGCTCCAGGTCACCTAAGTCCGCTTCTAAGATCACATTCCCAAATTCATCTGTCCTATCTGGATGATTGGTGACTACATATATTGTCCCTTCTTTGTCCAAGTATGCTCCATTTTCAAACTTGACCGCTGGATGTTCTAGTCCAATGGATTGGTCAGGGTTTTTAATCTGGACCACAGATCTTCCTAGGCCGTCCTCATAGATGCTAGCACCTAATCGGTTGGTCCTAAGGTATTCGAGTTGCGTCTTGTAAGGTCCTTCTACCCTATGTAAATATGGCACTCCGGAGCTTCCTGTAGGACTCTCCATACTGTGGGACATCTCAGACTCACTTGTCTCAGAGCTAGGGTAGTACGAATGATGGCTCAACTGCTGGGCCCAAGACCTAGCAGTATGATTGACACTAGCCTCTGAAGATCTAAGACTTTGTCTATCTCTCCCTAGGTGTCGTCCTGATCTAAGGTTCATAAGCCCAATTGAATAATCCCAAATTTTCCCAAGTACACTTTGCGTTGCTGAGTTCTTTTGTATTAGTCACTTGTTCTTTTTTAATTGCCCTTAGGGTGTCACTTCTCGCAATTGTAATCTCCTAGCACTTGCACTTGAGTGATTAGAGTTCTTGGACTTGGTCGTTCTTAACGTATCCCTAATTAATCAAAACCTCTATCCGTACTTAGCCTATGCTAGGGATTGATAGAGGGTGTCGAGAATTTCCAACCTTGAGTTTCTTCCCTTGGTTGCCCTTGTGTGCCCAGAAAGCGTGTTCCCAAGCTTGCACTTACTCGTGCTTTGAGTACCCTTTGATGCTCTCAAAGAACCTGAAAAAGTCCCAAAGTTAGCTCAAGACTTAAATTTGATTGACAGACAGATCACTTTCATGCATGTAATCCACTAACCAAATTGCCTTTTGCCTTTGTGAAAAACAATCCCAGCAAAATAGAAATCACAGCAATCAGATTTTGTATGAGAAAGTTATGCAAATTCAGGGTTTTGGGGCTAAAACAGGATTTAAAACAGGTTAACACGCAGACAAGACTTCTCGAAATGCTTTGGGTATCGGCCTCATAATGCTTCTACTAACCCTTAAAGGCTCCCCACAATTTGCCAAAACTTGGACCACTATTTTTGCCCTAAAAAAATTGGTCGAATTTGCCCGTCAATCGCGATTGATATGTCAGTCGCGATCGACGTGTCGATCACGATTGACTGGCCCGTCGTGGCTGTCAGTCGTGATTGATGGGTCAATCACGATTGACACGTGGCCCGGATTTTCAGTCGATCATGGTCAAAGGGTCGTTGACTCTGTCGATCGCGATTGATGGGCCAATCTCGATTGAGAGGTCCGTCGCGAGTGTTCAGTCAGTCGTGGTCAAACAGTCGTTGACTAGGTCGATCGCGATTGACAGGTCCGTCGGGGCTGTCAGTCGCAATTGACTGGTCGATCGCGATTGATGGCTCGATCGCGATTGACACGTGTCACGCGTAGGTTCTGTCAGTCGTGGTCAGTCGGTCCTTGACTCTATCAGTCGCGATTGATGGGTCGATCGTGATTGACAGGTCGGTCGGCAAGTGTCCGTCGTGGTTTGTCGATCGCGATTGACAAGTCGATCGTGATTGACAGAAAACTGAGGAATTTCAAAATTTCAAACACATATTCATGAAGCTCTAGGCCTATACATCACAGTTATACACTTTGTTTTGCAAAATAGTCAACTTTTATGTCGGTCGCGATTGACAGAGGTCAACGCCTCGGGACCTCCACAGTCAACTTTTATGTTGGCCGCACCAGCTCCTGCAGGTAAAAAATTTGATTGTGCAGGTCCCGAGGCGTTGACCTCTGTCAATCGCGACCGACAAAAAAAATGGTCCTTTTGCTAAACTAAGTACATAATCATGATGTGCATGCTTAGAGCTTCCTAAATATGTGCTTAAAATTTTGATATGTCTCTGTTTTCTATCAATCGCGATTGACCTATCAATCGTGATCGACAAACGACGACGGACACTTGCCGACGGCTCTGTCAATCGCGACTGACACCTCGATCGTGACCGACTGAGTCAATGACCGACTGACCACGACCGATAGAATTTGTGTGCGCCACGTGTCAATCGTGATCGAGCCATCAATCGCGATCAACCCATCAATCGTGACTGACAGCCCCAACGGACCTGTCAATCGCGACTGACTCAGTCACGACTATTTGACAACGACCGATAGACCCCTCGCGATGGACCTGTCAATCGCGATCGACAGACAACGACCCTTTGACCACGATTGACTGAATTTTTGGCCACATGTCAATCGCGATTGACCCATCAATCGCGATTGACAGCCACGACGGACCTGTCAATCGCGAACGACAGAGCGATCGTGACTGACATATCAACCGCGATTGACAGACCACTCGATCGCGATTGACGGGCAAATTCGGCCATTTTTATTTAGGGGAAAGATAGTTGGTCTATTTTGGGGTATTATTTGGGAAACATTAGAAATTTGTTAGAGCTTTGTGAGGCCGCTACATGAAGTATTTCGAGAAGTCCCGTTTGCCTGTTAGCCTATTGGAACCCTGTTTTAACCCTAGAACCCTGAATGGTCATAACTTTCTCATACGAAATCCAATTGCTGTGATTTTTGTTTTGTTGGAAAGCTCATGGGGAGTGAAACCAAAACTTCCACTGGTTAGGGTAAAATTAATACAAGGATTATTAGGTATACTATTTGGAAGTGACCATACCTAGGGGAAGAAAAACTAAGGGATCTTTAGGATTGTTTTCCAAAAAGCAAAGAACAGCCTAATTTTTGAATTGCGTGAATGAACATGGTTTGATGTATCAATGGAATTCAAGTCTTGAGCTAACATTGGGACTTTTGCAGGTCCTTTGAGAGCATCGAAGGGTACTCGAAGCAAGAGTAAGTGCAAGCTTGGGAATACGCTTCCTGGGACACAAGGGCAACCGAGGAGAGAAACTAAGGTTGGAAATTCTCAACACCCAGTATGGATAGAGGTTTTGATTAGTTAGGGATACGTTAAGCATGACCAAGTCCAAGACCTCTAATCACTCAAGTGCAAGTGCCAGGAGATTACATTTGCGAAACAACCTAAGGGAAAAGAATTTAAATCCAGCGACCACACTCAAAGTACAATAAAACTTAAGTGTTCCTTGCGACGAGGATTAATTGGACAAGAAGTGACACCCTAAGGAAAATTAAAAAGAACAAGTGACTATTATAAAAGAACTCAGCAACGAAAATTGTACTTGGGAAATTTGGGATTATTCAATTGGGCTTATGAACCTTGGATCAGGACGACACCTAGGAAGAGATAGATAGAGTCTTAGGTCTTCTGAGGCTAGTGTCAATCATACTGCTAGGTCTTGGGCCGAGCAGTTGAGCCATCATTCATACTACCCTAGCTCTGAGACTAGTGAGTCAGAGATGTCACAAGGTATGGAGAGACCTATAGGAAGTTCAGGAGTGCCATATTTACATAGGGTAGAAGGCCCCTACAAGATGCAGCTGGAATACCTTAGGACCAACCGATTAGGTGTTAGCATCTATGAGGATGGCCTAGGAAGATCTGTGGTCTAGATTAAAAACCCTGACCAACCCATTGGAATTGAACATCCTGCTATCAAGTTTGAAAATAGAGCATATATGGACAAAGAAGGAACCATATACGTGGTCACCAACCACCCAGATAGGACAGATGAATTTTGTAATGTGATCCCAGAAATGGATATAGGTGACCTAGAGCAAGGGAACATGGGTGAAGAACCTAAAACCCCCTTGAGGCAAATAAATGCTTACTAGAATTATCACGCCAAAGTGGATTCCACACGACAATAAGAGCATAGATCTGCTTCTCAATCGAGAAACCGATGAAGCCTTCTGGAGTTACAAGCCTAATCAACCGAATGAGGTAGGAATGATCACAATCTATGAGTTCAAAGATCTTGATTGCCCAGGCAAGGTGACCTATCTAGACAATACTTCACAGAGGATCTTTGTGGTCACCGAGCATGGTAGACATGCCTACACTTGGAAGGGGGAATTTATTCTTTCCCAACCAAGATCTAATGTATCTTTTGGCCACCAAGGGGTGGGAACATCCCAAGCTCATGGCGCTCAAAAGGATAGAAGTAGAGATAGGCCAGAAGTGAGCTTTGCCAACCCAATAGGAAGAGAATGAATGCAAACAGAGACGAATAGAGAAGAAACAGAGACAACTAGAGTTCCAAGGAACTTAAGAAATGCTCAGGATTTTCCCTTGCCGAGGCCTAGAGAGCACACGAGGACTTTGAGACCTACACAGCTAGTTAAGTCCATGAAGAACTACTTCGATGGCACTGGAGACCCTTATGATCATGTGGCCGAATTTAGGCAAGTTTTGAGAGCTGAACAAGTCGAGGACCTATTCACGCAATACAATGCCTTTGGTCTAACCCTTAGGAACACTGCCCTTACGTGGTTTCAACCACTAAATGAGAGACACTTTAGGAACATAGACCAACTTCTAGAGGCATTCATTATTGAATTCTCTAAAAGTGGCATAAGGCATAACACTTCCTCATCGATTCATAGCTTCAAGCAAACCCCTCAAGCGACGGTCAGACTTGTAGGAAGAAGGTTTAGGAAATATCTAGAGAGATGTCTGATTCCTGAGCTACCTAGTCCAGCTAAACAAGTGGCTTTATTCCTAGATGGACTGCTAAGTACAAAGTTGAGATCATACGTGTACGTAAAGGACCCGAGGACCATAGAAGAGTGTGTACGCATGTGCATCGACATCGAGGATAACCTAGGGGAGGAATTGGAACTTTCAAAAATCTACAAAGATTCAGATAGTTCTACTAGCATCTCTTCCACGCAATCCACATCAATTGAGGAACTCGCTGAGAAAGTAGCTCAAAAACTAGGTGTCTAGCAAACAAATCCCAAAATTTGCCCCAGTTAAACGGTGTTATACTTGTGGAGGTGACCGTATGGCAAACGTATGTCCCATCATGGCTCAGCCCCAAGTGAATCCCAGTAGCCAATACTGCACCATAGAACGGAGATACACTAATCACACAGCACAATATTGCCCATACAATAAGCAAGCGGTTAGGCAAACCTACCCTCAACCAAATCCACAACAAGGAAGATGCCAGAACCAGTACCCACCACAACAATATGCTAGGCCTCAACAAACCTACCAACCACAATATCAGGCCCAGTAGAGACCTCAACCAGTGCTAGCCCAACAACCTCCAGCTCCAGCCAATGTGATCCCAGTAAAGTATGCAGCTGCAGAAGAGAACTTGAACAGAGCCATAGTGCCAGTAACACCATTACTTTCAGAAAGTGACCCTAGTGACCATAGTTTTGATTCTACACATATTGATAGCCCCCAGGCTTACTACATGCAGTCTCCTGAACATGGTGAATCCTACTATAGTGAAGAACCGAGGGAACCTAGTTGGGATCCAGAGAATGCAAACATCATGTACACAAATCCCAACACTAGACCTCAACCTAGGCAGATAAGACCTCCATTCCCTAGAGGACCGTGCTTCCGATGTCAGGGAGATCACCTCATTCGTGATTGCCCCATGCCTGCACCTACACAACCCCAGTCAGTAACGATCCAGGGCTTTTGCCAAGACTCTGGGAAGGAGCATCTCTTACGAGATTGCCCAAAGAATCCCAACAGTATGCCAAAAATCACTCCTATTAATGTTATTGGGTTAGTAGTAGACTCTACAGGAAGTGTGACTTCCACTGCACCAGTATAGGTAGTCATTAGAGCTCAAGCTTTGCAGCATAACCAAGGGGTAGGCCAAGAAAAGAGTGCAGAGGTTAGTGAAACTGAGAGCATAACCAAGAAACGGACTAGAGCTTGGAGAGATAGCCGAGAAAGAATGAAAAGACAATGGGCAAAGAAGATGAGTGAACTTGAGGAAAGCCTAAGAGAAACAAAAGCCAGGATAATTGAACTTACATTTCAAACTCCCTCTCACATTACCCCACCACTACCATTCCCATCTCCATCCGATCCACCACCTTCCAACCCGCCTCATACAATCCCACCACCCCCTAGGGTAGGATCAGTCCTAGCAGATCCCACTCCCGAGGACCTTAACATGATGCTTAAGGCATATCAGGCCAGAATCCAAGAAGGGCCAAACGTAACCGATCATGAAAAGTGTTACCCTAGAGCAGAACTAGAGCTTGAACGAACCAAAATTTGTGCTAAGATGGTGGAATTGGCTCAAACCATGTTTGAAGCCAGTCGCCTCTTTAACATCTCTAGTTCAGCTAAGACACAGTTGCACTTTGATGGATTGCTAGAAAGATTGGAGAGGCTAATAGCACAATCAGAAAAGGAACCCGCCTCTCAAAATAAGGGCAAGCCAAGTGAAAGGCTAAGCCTTCCCGCCCAAGAAGCTTATGTGCCCAACTCCACAGATCCAGACACCTCTTCTTCTATGAATAGGTACACACCAGAATTCCTACAAGAGATTCAAGAAGAGAAATGGACAAAAGAGAGTGAAGTCCCTCCTCCCATTGAACTGGTGGATGACGCACATGATCAATTTCCACAAGATATTCCCTCTATTTATGAGGAGCAGGAGAGCACCCAATCTCAGGAAAGATTAGACTTTGAGTCTAACTCTTTACATGAATTGCCCCATTTCATAGGCCCATGGGAAGCAAAGTCTACTTGCATGAGAGCACCCACGGTCATGGTAAGAAACAAAGACTCGGTCATACCTAGGAATACGGAGGTAGTCAAGAATACTAGAGTGCAGTGCAATCTCACATTAGAAGAGCTACTCAGGGTTAGGCCAGAACTGTGGAAACATGTAGCTAAACAAGTGCCTGAAATAGCTAGACCCCGTTCCCAGGTAGGCTCCCATAGAACAGTGCCAAAAATTCCTCTAGACAAGATAGGAGACATGAGCGAAGGAGAAGAAGGGAACACCTATCTTCCCATTACCCATCAGGGGTACACAACCAAGGCAATTCTCGACTCAGGTGCAGGAGTTGCAATTGCCACCACTTCCCTATGGAAGCGTTGGGGCAAGCCAGCACTCAGGCCGACAAGAATGACATTGCAGATGGCCGATGGTCACATTGAAAGACCCTTGGGGCTGCTAGAAGGAATAACTCTCACTACTTGTGGTGTAGAGTTTGAGCACACATTTGCTATCTGTGACTTTAGCAAGAACCAGGCCTATGAGATGATTTTGGGAAGACCATTTATGCGACAGTTGCAAGTGGTACCAGATTGGGGAACCAATTCCTTGTATTTGCAACGCTTAGGTGTCACGACCAAAGTGAATCTCAAAGATTACTCTCATAGAGATGTCCCTCCTATCCAATTCCATAGAGCCAGAGATGATACGGAGTCAGTGCATTCCATAGGATCAGGATCCTCCTGGATGCATGAAGACACTCACTTGTGGATGTGTAAAGTAGCAGTAGAAGAAGAGAAGAGAGAAAAAGCCAGAGAGGTAGGTGCGAAAGAGACACATAGATCAATTCAAGACCCAACCTATGCACCTGTAGTATTTCCTCATGAAGAATTTGAACCTCACGGCTGGGCAAAAATTTTAGCAACAATGGATGTAGCCATCAATGAAGAACAATGGACAGCCCACTGTGATGAGGATGGCTACGACATTTCAGTCTTCTCCATAGAGCCAATCATGGGAGATTCGGTTTTAAAAGAATGCGAACCTAGCCCTGATGCATTTGAGGATGCAAGCGACTCCGATCTAGAGTCAATCATTATGGACCCACCTTTTGCATCAGATGAAGAATACTTCTATGAAGTAGAATTTCAACCCTAGAGACACGAAGAGCTTACTAATGATGTGAGGTTAACCACCCGAGTGAGTACCAAGAGTGAAGGCAGGAAGAGGAAGAAGAAAGAAGTCACACGAGAAGAGTAAGAATCCTTGTTTGAGGTCCCCAAGAATTTCAAAAAGTCTGAGATAGACGATAGGAGAGTCATGGTAAGAATGCCTAAACGCGATGCACAAGCAAGAGAGGCCTATGATAACAAGGAAACCACCAAGAAAATAGTGGTAGCCATAGAAGAAGGAGAAGAAAAATGTAGGTCACGACCTAACAGAGGAAGAAGAGCATGAGTTAATAGCTCTGCTAAGAGAATACAGAGATGTATTCGCTTGGAGTTACAAGGACTTGAAGGGTGTTGACCCAGACATATGCTCACACACTCCCATGACCTCAGACGCGAAACCATCCAAGCAGAATCCATACACATATAACGATAATTATGCTGGTAAGATCAAAGAAGAGATAGATCGCTTGGTCGAAGCTAGATTCATCTATGAAATTGAGCACACTGAGTGGGTATCCCCCATCATAGTTGTGCCCAAGAAGAATGGAAAGCTACGTGTATGCATCAACTTGAAGAAGGTTAATGCAGCCAGAATTCGAGATAACTATCCGCTTCCTATCACTGAGCATCTACTAGAAAGAGTAGCAGACAAGGAAGTATACAGTGTCCTTGATGGATTTCCTGGCTACAATCAGGTAGCCATTGCTCCAGAAGACCAGCATAAGACGGCTTTTGCCACAGATTGGGGCATATTTTCTTTTCGAGTAATGCCATTTGGGCTTACCAATGCTCCTGCAACCTTTCAGAGACTGATGTGCCATGTATTTAAAATATTCCTGAGGAAGAATTTAGAGGTCTATGTTGATGATCTTTGTGCGCATTCCAACATTAGGCAAACACATATACCTGAGCTCAGGCAAATCTTTGACAAATGTAGAGAATATCAAGTCTGCTTGAACCCAAAAAAGTGTGTTCTCATGGTCAGGTAGGGCAAGATTCTAGAACACATAGTTTCAAAGAATGGCATATCTACAGACGAGCAAAAAGTTAGAGCTATTGCAGAGCTACCTAGGCCAAAGAATGTCAAGGAAGTACAAGCTTTCATGGGGCATTGTGGTTATTACCGACGGTTTATACACATGTATGCCATCATCGCAAAGCCTCTGTATGGACTTTTGACTAACTTTGAGTGGACTGATGAATGTGAGAATTCCTTCAATGAGCTTAAACGGTGATTATGTTCAGCACCAATCTTGACCACACCAGATTGGAATAAGCCATTTCATGTTCACGTGGGTGCATCCAATTATGCTATTGGATGTGTACTCGCACAACCTACAGGCAAAGGTAATATGGATCATCCAATTGCCTATGCTAGTAGACAGTTGAATGCAGCTGAACAAAATTATACCACCACTGAACGAGAAGGATTAGGAATGGTATATGCAGTTAAAAAGTTTAGACACTATTTGCTTGCAAATAAGTTTAAATTTTTTACTAATCATCAAGCACTGTTGTACTTGGTAAATAAGCCATGCAATACAGGTAGATTAGTAAGATGGTTTCTCTTACTAATGGAATACGACTTTGAAGTCATGGTGAGGAAAGGGAAGACTCACTTGAGAGCAGACCATCTCTCTAGGCTCACATTTGGAGAAGCCCCACAAGGAGTATCAGATGACCTTCCTGATGCTTACTTGTTTAATTTGGAAGTTGTACCTCAGTGGGCTAAGCCATTAGTGCCAGTATTGACATACGGGCCTAACCACCCAGTCATAAACACTCAAGATAGGGAGGTAGTAAAAGCCCAGAAGTACCATATCATGGCAGGAAGCATGTACAAACAGACAGATCAAGGGATATTGGCTTGTTGTGTGGAAGAGGACGAGTACGCAAAATGTTTGCAATCAGCACATGTAGGTGCATTAGAGCAACACCATTTGAGGCAAAGAACTTTATAGACACTAAGGAGATTCGGAGTGCATTGGCCTACTATGGAAGCTGATGTACATAAGATGTGTAAAGAATGCCCAATCTGTTGCACTAAACCACCCGTGGAGCATGCCACTCTTTATCAAGTGTCCATAGTGCCAGATTGGAGTGAACCACTAGTAGCCTTTCTGAGGACGAAAACATTCCCACAAGATATGACATTGGCGAGACGAAGAAGTCTAGAACAAGAAGGCCTAGATTACTCACTCATTGGTGATAATCTATGCAAGCGTGGTAAAGATGGTTATCTCAGATTATGTGTCCATGAGAGTGAATATCTTAAGATATTGGAAACTTCTCACCAAGGTGTAGCAGGAGGACATTTTGGATCAGATTGGGTGATCAAGGCAATATTATTTGCAGGACTTTGGTGGCCAACCCTTCACATGGATGCACATACCTATGTGAAGCGGTGTGATGTCTGTCAACGAACTCAGTATCCTATACGCAAAGATGAGATGCCTTTGAAACCTATGATGGGTGGGCGTGCATTCTCTAAGTGGGGAATAGACTTTGTTGGTCCGATTAATCCCCCAGCTAAGGGTTCACATGCTGAATATATCATTGTGGCCACAGACTATCTAACCAAGTGGGTAGAGGTAAAAGCTATGACAAAGAATGATGCTCAGACGACCGCTAAGTTCTTATTTGAGAATGTGTTTGCTAGATACGGGCTGCTTATAGAGGTAGTTAGTGATAGAGGGACTCACTTCTTGAATGAAGTTATCGAAAATCTTCTCCAAGAGTTCTTGGTTATACACAAGAAGTCTGCTCCCTATCATCCACAAGCTAATGGGCAAGCCGAAAGCACAAATAAGATTCTATGCAATGTGTTGACAAAATTGGTTAATAATAAACGCTCTGATTGGGACAAACAGTTACACCATGTTGTTTGGGCATACCGAGTTGCCTATAAAATGATACTCCAAGCCACTCCTTTTCAGATGGTGTTTGGCCAAAATGCAGTGCTACCATTGGACTTCTTGATACCTACACTAAAGGTAGCACAGGAGCATGAGTGGACGGGCCATGAGCTCTCCTCTAGGATCTTTGACCTTGAGCGATTAAGAGAAACAAGACTGAGGGCTGCCGCAGGAATATATGCAGCTAAAAAACGACAGAAGGCGTACTTTGATGCCAATGTTAAGGATAAAGGATTGAAGGCCGGAGACTTAGTTTTGGTATATACCCTGAAACAACATGCAAGAAAGCTAGAAAAGTGTGGCTATGGACCCATGATTATCAATAGGATATCCACAAGTGGAGCAGTCCAATTAGCTACACTCGAAGGTGAGGTTCTCCCTAGTTACATAAGTGGATGCAGAGTCAAACTATATCAGGAACCTCTGACTGAGGAGATGCTAAATCGACTCCACACTGCCAAGAAACGCAAAGAGGAAGAAAAACGAGTTGGAGAAGAAGCACAGGCAGAAGCCTTGGAACGCATCCGAAAAATGAATATGAGAAGACAATGACGAGATCAACCTAGGATAGATGACTATGCGGACCCAGGATATCATATGGCTATGTGTGAAGTCTCAAGTGTAAGCCCCCATAGAATAGTTGACCGACGTCCTTTTGTAACCTTAGCGATAGGACAAGGAACGAGTGCAAGGACTGTAAGAGCCTTGATTGACTCAGGTGCAGCCACTAGTGTTGTTAAACTTTCTTACTATCGAGAGTTGAAATTAAATGTCAATCCTATAGAAGCATATCTCATAGGATTGGGAGGCGTGGAAACCCCTTGCATGGGCGAGGTGGAACTTCCCCTCTACATTCGAGATGTTCTATTGACAGTTAAAGTACTAGTGTGTCAAGATGAGGATCTCACTGAACCTCTTGTCTTGGGTCAACACTGGATCTATGATCATGCAGTCAACCTATACCTAAGAAGTAGACTTCTTCAGGTATGGGTAAATCAGAGTCGAATGACAGTTGAATTAGACAATGGAGCACTCAAGGAACTAGGAAAGGCACAAGCTCCTTGTCCTTTCAAGAATACACATGAAGATGATCATGCTATTCTTATCCAAAACTATGTGATGCAGAGGGATGATTATCTCAACAAAGACGACAAGGGTACGACGGAACTCCCTTCTTTTCCAAAGGCCATCGTGAGGCGGCAACCAAAGGTGGATCAAAAACAGAAGAAGTAGATGACCTATAATGGAAGCCAAAAGAACTTGCGAAGCAAGGTGTCTCAGCCATCAAAACAAGTGTGGGTGCGGAAAGGCGAGCGTCCTATTGTGGTCAAGCCACAACAACTAGCTCAACTTCCTATTAGTGATCAACGACATGATACTAATAAGAAGCCTTCCAAAAACTCTTCTGTGAAAGTGAAATCTATATGGGTACCCAAGAAGTCGATGAAGGCTGGCCCACAATCAAGACAAATTTGGGTGCCTAAGGCTTGCTTGCGGGCTCAACTAGTCACACACAAATCGCACCATGTACAACAGGGTTCACTCACTCGAAGAGCCAATGCCCACTCTCATTCAATACACACAAGCACACATTTACACATGAGCACGAGCGGAATCGCTTGTAAATGGGCCCCTATAAAGCCTCATTTCCAAGCAGACACCCTCATAAAGCCCTCCAGAGTCTCCACAAAGCCAAAACCTAAAGTCATTCACTGTGTTTGGCTTCCCAAAGCTTGTAATAAACCCCCCGATCCCATATGTACATTCATCTCCACCTACTAACTACATCATTCTCACACTGCATCTTTTCACTTAGCTCATAGGACTAACAACACACACAATCATCGAGCACTCACTGATCGACTAACTCATCATTCACCTCATGTTAATGTTGTAATGGGGACAAAAATTGTTCTACCTTATCCTTTACAATATTAATGCATGCTTCTATATTCTCACAGAACTAGCAAGCAAGCTATAACATGGCAGAAACCGGAGGCACCAGTTCCTAGGCAGGGTCTAGCACCCAGATAGTGGACATTGAAACCCTCCTTCTGGAACCACAACTCATTGAGAGACCTCAAGAACTTAGAGCTGTGCATGTGCTTCCTATTCAGGACCTGCCTCAGGGGCACACGTCTCAAGTGGGGAAACATGCAAATTGGTTCAATGATGTCGTAGGGCCATTAGGGGATGGCACCTACTTTTGGGAGGCAGAACTTGAGTTTAATGGCAAATGGGGACGATATCATTTCTTTACCCACGAATTTGAGAAGTATCAGAATGTAGAAGTAATGCAATCAGTATGGACCAAAGCGGGCTTGGATGACTATTTTCGGGCACATTAACCTAAGCCAGATTTTTTGCGTTGTACCTACTTTATCAGTACCATCACCCCTAGCAAGGCTAAAGGAGGCGATAGTACCTTTGTGCTACCCTCATTGACACCAGGCCACGAGCTCAAAAGATTCAAACTGACCCTCAACCTAGTACGAGAAGCGTTGAACATGCAAGGTATGCATATTCCCACTGAGAAAGAAACAATGATTCCAAGCAGGATGAAGCACAAGGATCTCAACAAATTGAAGGACATGGTAGCAATGACACCAACCATCACTCTCCACCTACGAACGATCATGCGGCACTTCGCTTTCCCCACCCAAGAACACTTCACAATGCCACCAAAAAATATCTGGTTCAGCTTGTACTTGGCAGAGATAGAGAATCTCACCATCAATCTGCCACACTAGATCATCCATCAAATCCACCTAGCCCATCAACGATGGAATAAGAAACATAAGAATGTGCTTCATGGATGCTGTGCACTGACAAGGATAATTTACAGATGCTTAGCGTATGATGTACCTATCCAAAGAGCTCTAGTGTGGTCCCGAGCCCAGGAATTCCAGAGACACCTATCAACAACGGGGCCACCTTCGAAGAAAATGAGGGGTTCAGTTCAACTACCCTGTGCCCAAGCAAGGGGAGCCACCACCACACCAGAGGTGACCCCTCCACAAACACGACGTGTTCGACCATTTACTATTCGCCTACCCAAACCAAGTGCAGAAGGACCCAATCTGGTGTTCCCTCCGATTCCATCGGACTTGGAGTTCCCACAAGGCTACACCCTAGCCGATTTGACAGATGAAGAAATTGCCGGAATGATTAACGAGTCTAATCTTGAGACAGAGGAAGCACAGACACAAGGCCCACAACCTACCACTACAACTTCAGCCCCGACCCAACCAGAAGTAGTGGAAGTAGAGAAAGATGAAGAAGAGACTGAGGAAGAAGAAGCATACGAGGAGCATGATCAAGAATACGAAGAACCTTCAGAACTAGCGAGTGCCCCAGCTTATTCGGCACAAATAAAGAGATTGTATGAAACTATGAAGAGAGATCAAGAGCATCACAAACTGTCACTCGAAATAGGAAAAATGATAATAAGTCAGATGTTAGGAGAAGAGGGAGTGGATGAAATGTTTATTGAGTCCCTGAACCTGCATGCGGACGTGGTGGGCCTGGATGAAGCCATTCATTCAGTTGTGTCTTACATTCATCGCTTCAAAAAACGAGTGCCAACCCGCCCCATGCACTCCGACAAGCAACTTCACATGAATGTATCAGCACCAGGAGACACTACACAGACAAAGGAACATCAGGCCGCACCACTCTCACCACACTCCTCACCTTTCACTACACAATTCACTTCACCACATGGCACTACCAACCCCACTTCCACCATTACCACATATGTCATGGGAATTCCTCTCTCTCCCGGCATCCAATTTGGAGGAGTTACCATGCCCACTTTCACAACACTATTCACGAACATCACATCCACCCCACCCACTGTCCCCATCTACACGGTCACACACACGTTTGACACCATGGAAACCTCACCAGCTACAGCACCACTCCCTCCCCCCACGCAGCCCCAATCTCCCATACCCCCTCCACCCACATCACCACTAGACTCCACATCATTCATGACTCCCTTTCCCCTCCCCATTCCCCCTACATCCTCTCCTTTCCCTGCATTCTTTAATGTAAATAATATGTTTTCAATGTTACATCAATGTGTGTACCAACTACAGAGTGAGTATCAGGCTCTCGAAGATCATCATCGTCAACTAACTACGAATCACCAACAACTACAGAGGCGGCTTACAACTATAGAAGATGAAAACGCTGACCTCAATCAACGCTATACCACACTCGAGTAGGCCCATCAAACCCTCCTGGAGACACCCCAACCATCACAATTGCCAGGCGTCAAACAACTCGAAGCTTTACTTGAAGTCTACCAAGTAGATAATCTAAGAGTCCGACGTAATTTGACCCTACTCCGAAAACACATGGCTACCACCCTTGAAGAGAACAAGCGTCTACAGAAGCAAAACGAAGAAAACTTAGAAGCTGCAATGGAAGGCTCCCCCCATGAGATCGACCGAGAACAATTTAAAGCAGTCCCCTCAGAGACAATGAAGACAATCTTGGAAAGCTATGCCGATCTATTAGAGGCACATGAAGATCTGGAAAAGGAACGGGATGCACTACGCAGCCAGCTCAGGGAACAGGAGGAACAACCCAAGGCCATAGAGACAACAGCGACTTCAGCGGAGGTAAAGGCATTAATGGAGCAGGTGGCAGAATTGCAGAAGAAGTTACTGGAATATGAAAGACAACCCTCTCCAGTTATAGAACCAGAGCCACATGAATTGGTACGCATTGAGGTGGATGAGTCGTATGAGGAACCATATGTTCCTATGCCGATGCCAGGAGGTCAACAAACCACTGAGGGATTGGACACACAAGAGGTAGAAATCCTAGAATGGATGCAGAAACTCGAAAAAACAGCCAATACACATGAAGATCGAGTAGCGATCTAGATTTAGTCCATGAGTAAGATTGAAGACACCATTATCAAATCAGAATATTTTCGAAGCATGTCTCATCACAGATGGATAGGCACCAACGATGATCAGTATGTGCCATATTGTATACTCTTGGCCGACTACAATGCGGAGATTCAACAACGATGTGGCAAAGCCCCGACTTTTGGCACACAATTCGACACTGATGATATCCCTGAAAGTGCTAAAAAAGGATCCATTCATCAACCAACCTGGCGGATACGACTCTTAGAAACTTCCCCGGAGATGGTTCGAACCTGGAATAACATGCCATTATTTATCAAATACAACCCCTGTTATGTTCCGGTCCTCCGCAAACGCACTTGGCCCGAGTTTACTATTGCTATAAAGAATGTCAAAGGCTGTGCAAAGTGGTTAAATTATGTCTATCTAGCACCTCCACTAGGACCTCCCACTATTGCTTATATGATTTCTACAATCTGTCATTGGAGCCTTCGACTACAGAACACACCAGATGTGATGGCACAGATGTGCATGAAGATCTTTGAATTAATGCTGATCACATTCAGAACATTCAAAAACATCAAAGACCCCCATTTCTCAGGAGTTGGCTTCACTGCAGGCAACCTAGACCTAGTTTACGACATGAGCACCACTCCCTCAATAAAGGTAATATATGCTTGGCATGCAAGAATAAAATACCTCCCAGCTTGCTTCAAGTAGACCTTCGAGGAGATGTTCGTCACAGGGTTCTGGGAATATCACTGAAAAATATTTGTACCCAGGCCCTCACATCTCCTCCAACTATTCGCTATGGAGAGGACCATCCACTCAGATCATTTGCGGGTACCACATCCAGATGTTCCAGTTCCAGTCGATTGGGATGCATTGTTAACAGACCTAGCATGGGGGCTGCGACTAGAAGAACACCACCTTGCTTCAGATGTGATTCAATACTATGTCCAACGCTCAGCTCAACAAGGGTCTGTCAGAGACGACAGACGCGAGAGAGAGGGGGGTGTTGGCAACAGCAGTCAAGGCACCGAAGGACTCACAAGACAAGGAAGCCAAAGAAGGGAGCCAGAGCGGAGAGAAGGCACAAGCAGACTAAGTAGTCAACGAAGATCTGGCAAGTAGGCCATTCAAATTTTTCCAAAACAACATCTTCATAACAGTGATTCTCATCACTACAAATCATTGTAAATACCGTTTCACCTTTTTGTAACTCCATTTTGTGCAAGATGAGGAGTCCTCGAGCTTGAGGAGTATTAGAAGCATCATCATACCAATTTTCATTATTTTTAGACTCCGTTTGAGCCTCCAAATAGGCCCTAGAACCTAATTTTTAGCTAGGCCGGACACTAGGTCTGGACAGGGCCAAAAGCTAGTCAAAAACTATAAATAGAGGTAGAGAGCTCATTTTTTAGGTTAGCTTGTAATAGATTTGATCTCAGTATGAGCACTTTTGAAGTAATCTAAAAGAACTCCATTGTCTTTCTCTTTGTCTTGCCGTGTGTGCGTGTGTGTGTGTATGTGTATGCATGTTAGTGTGCTTCTCACTCACGCACTTGTGCCATCACTTGTTCGAGGTCTTCATACCATCCTCACGTCTTCCCGGATTGACATTAACGGAGGTGCTACTCATCACTGAGCTACACAAGCTATGTGGAAATCACTCCACAAAAGGAAGTAAGCCCAAAGCTTTGCGGAAAGCTTCAAACTTCTCCCTAGGCAGAGCCTTCGTGAAAAGGTCTGCAATGTTCTCCTGGATGGGCACATATGCCAAGTTGATCTCCCCAGCAGAGAACCTCTCCCTGACATAATGATAATGCACCTCAATGTGCTTAGTGCGAGCATGGAACATAGGGTTCCTCACAATTGCCAATGCGCTCTGACTCTCAGTGAAGATGGTGGTGGAAGAAGACCGACCAACACCCAAATCAGCCATAAGGCACTCAACAGTCACTGTGAAAGCTGCCTATACTCAGCCTCACAATTGGAAGTGGCCGTAGTAGGCTGCTCTTGCTCAACCAAGATATACATGAGCTACCAAGCATGAAGCAAAAGCCACTAGTGGACACACGAGTGTCATAGCAACCATCCCAATCAGAGTTAGAAAAAGCATGAAAATATGGCGATAGTGATCCGCCCTTGGGATAAAACAAACCAAGTAGCTGAGTACCACTCAAGTAGCGAAAGATGCACTTAACCACTTGCCAATGCTTGACTCTTGGGCAATGCATAAACCTGCTCATCTGTGAGACAGCAAACTGAATATCTGGCCGAGTAATGCATAAGTAAATCAAGCATCCAATAGCTTGTTGATAGAGAACAACATCAAATGCATCTCTAGCATAGTGAAGACTCAATCATAAACTATCTCCATAGGAGTGGCAATAGGCTTACAGTCTTCAAGGCCAAAACGTTGCAATAATGTGTCAATGTATTTCGTTTGACACAAATCCATTCCACCATCAACTTGCATAAATTGAATCCCCAAATAGTAATGCAAATGCCCCAAATCAGACATCTCAAATGAGGCATGCAAATCAGCCTTAAAATCAGCAATATGCTTCTCAATAGGACCAATGAGCAACATGTCATCAACATACACAACAATGATCAAAAGCACATCATTAGCACGCTTAACATATAAGGTGCTCTCAGCTGGACTGTTCTCAAAAATATGTGCAATCAGATAGGCATGTATCTTCTCATACCATGCACGTGGTGCTTGCTTTAAACCATATAATGCCTTCTTTAAACTGCGCACTTGGTTTTCATGCCAATTCTACACAAAGCCATGGGGCTGAAAAACATACACTTCTTCATGCAAGTCACCATTCATAAATGCAGTTTTAATGTCCAACTGATGTACATTCCAACCATGATGGGCTGCAAGTGCATAAATGCTCCGAACAGTAGTCATACGGCATGTAGGTGCAAAGTTCTCATCAAAATCAATGCCTCTTTCTTGCGCATAATCCTTTGCAAAAAGCCTAGCCTCATACCTGTCAACTCTTCCATCAGGCTTACGCTTCAGCTTGTATACCCACTTAGTGCCAATGGTCTTCTTGCCAAGAGGCAAGTCACATAAAGACCAAGTACCATTCTTCATTAATGCATCATATTCAGATTGCATTGTAGCCATCCAATTTTCTGAATTTTGTGCTTCATCAAATGAAACACGCTCAGTCTCATCACAGAGACTAGATGCAGTCATAGCATAGAAATTTTATGCAAAAGAGGCACTATGAGAGCCTGATCGAGTACGATATGATAGAGGTGCATCTAATTTGCTATCTCGCAAAGTCTGCACCAACCATTTTGGCATAGTTTTTGCCTGCTCAATATCAGCTCTCTTGTTGTAGAGCAAACACGCACAAAAGAGGATCTTCTAATTTTTCAAAATTTATGGGCATATTTTTCTTCTTCAAAGTCTTAGGAAATTCCCTAAAAAGCCATGTAAATGCACTAGAGGAGTCCTCTAGATGCATAATCCCAAGTCATTGTAATATATTTCTTGTAAAATAGTAGAAGAACAAAGATTAGCCAATAAAGTGTTGGTCAGTTGTGTGAAAGGACCATTTTTAGGGCACATGTATATAAGTCACTTTGTGAGCCTTTGTAAAGACTTTTTGCCGTTGTGAAGAGGGAGAGCTCCTGAATTTCGAATTTGCTTTTTTCCTGCAGACTTTCATCTTCTCCATGATCTTTTGTGTGTGTGTGTGGCTTGCAATGTGTGTGTAAGACTGTTTTCTACCCCTCCCCAACACTTTTGAGCTGTTGTGTTGGGTGTGGGAGCAGGTACGAGTTGTGGAGTGAGTGTGGGAGTTTCCTCGCATTCACTATTTCTATCATAACTTGAAGAGTTGTTTTCAAAATCAAGTGAAAGCACCTGCAATAGAAGTGTCTCATTGAGAGCTTCGAAACGAACCCACTATTGGCCATATTTAGAGTTCTGAGCTGGGAGATATCCTCGATTTAGTGAAAATTATTGTAAGTGGTATCGTGGCAAACATTTTTAGTAGTTAAGTAAGGTAGTGAGGTAGGTTAGTCTTTTCTCATGCATGCTAGTTGAACCACTTCATTCTCCATCATGTGTGCACACATCATCATTCGTTTGGTTAAGTCGGTTCTTCGGATTGATAATTAAGCATGTGTCAATCTACCACTATATGCACTTGTGTGGCAAACGAGATTTAGTCTCCTTGGCGCAAGTCCCTAAGGCTTTGTGACTTAGGTACACACGTTTTTGGTGCCGTTGTCAGGGAACACACTCGACCAAGTTGCCTTCGTGATGGTTATAGGTCTAGAGTGACGAAATCGTACTTGTAGGAGTGAACTCGTTCAGTGGCAAGTAGTCCGACGCTTCAGTACTTGTTACTTCACATCCTGGAGGTGTGTGTAATGAGTTTTTAGGTTTAGGGTTTGGAGAGAGAGAGGAGAAAGAGTTAGGGTTAGGCTAGGAAGAGAGGTGGAGTAGGAGTAAGTCAAAATTATGAAGAAAAAGTCCCAAAAAATTGTCAAAGTAGTGTAGTGTAGGCTTCAGTCACCAAAAACTATAAAAGCCAAAAATAGAAGTTCATTTGATACATCCTTCAGTGTGGTATCATTTGAGAGCAGCGACTGGTATCGCCGGGTTGAGATCGACCAAACCGAGGCCCAAACTTACCTAGTGAACTCAAAGACCTAAGCATAACCACCTCAAGGTAAGCTACATTCAAATCTCAATCTCAAAAAACTTTTAAAAATTGCACTTACATGTGATTAAAGGCCCGGCCAGTATCGCAGGGTGGGACAGAGTGTTTGGAGGAATATTTTTTGTAAAACAGAGGTTTAGGAGTGAAGAGGGATGAGAGAAGAGCTAGGGGGTGAAAAACTTTTAAATTTGGAAGTGATTTGGCTGCAGTATCGCGATCGGTTGAGTTTTTGGTATCGTGATACCAAAAATTCCCTTGTATCGCGATACTCGCGGAAGTATTGTATCGCCGGTTACCAGTTGTGGTATCGTGATACCATTTTTTTGGTATCGTATCGCCTAGTTGGTATCCCGATCACAATTTGCCAAGTGGTATCGTATCGCGGTCCACTTTGGTATCGTATCATCTCAGTCAGGGTATCGTATTGTTGACCTAGCGATATCGTATCGCCTCTATAGCTGAGTGATGAGTAGCACCTCCTTTAATGTCAATCCGGGAAGACATGAGGATGGTATGAAGACCTCGAGCAAGTGAAGGCACAAATGTGTGAGTGCGAAGCACACTAACATGCACACACATACACACACACGCGCACACACAGCAAGAACAAAGAGAGTAAGACAATGGAATCACTTCTATTGCAACAAAGCTCTCATACAAGCTCAAAACTACAAGAAGCTAGCTCAAAAATGAGCTCTCTAGCTCTATTTATAGTTTTTGACTAGCTTTGGCCCTGTCCAGACCTAGTGTCCGGCCTAGTTAAAAATTAGGTTCTAGGGCTTATTTGAGGGCTCAAACGAGATCTAAAAAATATGAAAATTGGCAGGCCTCTACTTCTAAGGCTCCCCAAGCTTGAGGACTCCTCGGCTTGTACAAAATGGAGCTACAAAAAGGTGAAACAATATTTACAAGGGTTTTTAGTGATGAGAATCACTTTTAACATGGTGTAAGGTTTGGAAAAATTTAATGGGTTGCCTTAGTGCTAGATCTGCATGTATGCTTGTACTTGCTTCATCTGCCAACACTCTCCCTCCCCTAGGGTCTGTCACCTCTGACAGACCTTTGCTCTGCGGTTTGGTCAATGTAGTTCTGGAGAATGTCGGTTGCCAAGTCATGTTCTTTGATCCGTAGCCCGCTGATCAGGTCTCTCTGAAGGGCATCCCAATTGACTGCTCCCGGTATGTTCGGTTGTGGCGTTGTGTAGAGCTCTGAATGCATCGTTTGTTCGCATGCGAAGAGCTGTAGCAAATGAGTGGGCCGTGGCGCAAACACCTCTGAGTGTGCCTCCCAGAACCTCGTGGTGAACATATCATCAAAAGTTTGCTTGTAGCAGGCAGGGAGATATCTGATTTGTGCGTGCCATGCATAAGCAACTCGTATGCTCGCGGTTGTGCTCATATCATATAGTAGGTCATAATTACCATTAACGAACCCGGGAATCAGATGCTGGATGTGACATACATTGCGGAAGGTTTTAAGCACTACCTGCGTCATATCCAATATTTTGAGCATCATCTGGGCAGCTACGTCTGGCATGGGGTGGAGGCGTGGAAGCCAATGTCTGATAGTAGCCATCATATATGCTACTGTAGGTGTGTCTGTTGGGGGTGCAATGGAGGGATAATTTAGCCATTGTTTACAATTTGCATTGTTTAGAACCTTGATGGCCAATGCTTTCCATGATCTCCTTCTTTGAACTGGCCCAAAGCAAGGGTTATATTTTAAATGCATGGGAGCATGGTCCCATGTCCGTAGCATTTTCGGATATGTTTCCAGTAATTTTTGCCTCCAGATAGGTTGGAATATGGCCCCCTTTTTGGCTGCCTCTGGGATATCCTCTGGTTCGAACTGAGTTGCGAAGGTGGGGTATTTGTTTGGTGAGGCGTTTGATTTCAGCATTATAGTCAGCCAGCAGTGCAAAATATGGTTTATACTGTAACTCTTAACTAGTTATCAGTCTTCTAGGGGCCAGATGTCTGAAGTATTCTGATTGAAGTATGGTTTCTTCAATGGTCTTCATGGCCAACATCTGGTTGGAAATATGTTCTTCATGAGTCCGCCCCATTTCTTCTACCTCTTTCATCCATGCCGATGGGGGTTCCTCATATGTTTCCTATCCCTCTTCAGTGATTCTGCCTCTTGGAAGAGGTTGTGGCTCATAATTATCTTCAAATGTTTCTTCCACCGGAATGACAATGGTCTCCTCTTCGTTTGGCTGATCAGGTGGAGAGGGGGGTCGTTCATATTATAATAGCTTAATCTTTAAGTCAGCCACCTGCTGTCATAGCTCTAGTACTTCCTTAGTTATTGATGATTCAGGCTCTGGTGAGGTTGCAGCATTGACCATCTCTTTAGCTGTTGGTGGTTGTGGTGTATGCACTTGGGATCTTTGTAGGTCCTTTACCTGGTCTACTAACTGGTCGTGTGCCTCCAAGAGGGTAGCATATTCTTCTAATGCCTGCTGAATGTGTGCTGAGGGAATAGCCATGAATTTGGCGAGGTCTATAGGTGCTCCAGGGGTATTTTCCATGGCTGCTTCTAGATTCTCCTGGTTCTGTTGTTGTAGCCTTCTGCTTTCTTCTTGAGCCGCTGCTAAGTGGCGACGAAGTAGAGTCATGTTTCTTTGTAGTCTAGCATTGCGGCCCAACTGATCTCTGAGTTGTTCCTCCATAGCTTTACCTGTCTCCATATACTTGGCTTCCATCTCTGCATTCGATTGATGGAGGGTAGTCACTTCGTGTTGTAATGTTGTATTACTTAGCTCCAAGGCATTGACACGTGCCTAGAGTTGAGCCGAGAGGTTGCATAGCTCTGTGTTGTTTTCTTCCAGTAACTTATATTCTTGCTTAAGTAGAGTGGCCGCTTCGAACATGGTGTCTAGTGCATTACTAAATGATGTGGATGCAGGGGTAGAGGTGGAAAATGCAAAGGGTCGGGAAATGGGAAAGGGAAAAGTGGATGATGTGCCTATGAGTGAAGTGAAATGTGATGATGTTGGAACAACCGTGGTGGTGGGTGCTCCTGTGGGTGGTGAAATGTCCATGGGTTCGGACGTGATAGTGTGTGAAGTGTGAATTGTGAACACGGGAATGGTAGGTGGTGTGTTAGTGGTGGCCGTGAATGTGGGGGAGTTGGGTTGGGGAAGGGACTTTTTATTATAATTCTCAACTTGTTGGAGTATATTTACAAGGTTTGTCCAGAATGAAGGTTGGGTGACTTGGGTTGATTCCGAGGGGGTTAAAAGGGGTACAGTGGATAGGGGTTGGGAGGGAGGAAATTTATTGGTGGATGGAAATGGGTGTGTTAAGGTTTGGCTAGTGGCAAGTGGCTGTCCGAGGGCTAGGAGATATGAAGGGTGACCTATTATAGTTTGATCGGTGGCAGGATGACCTATATGGGGTTCAGAAAATCGGGTGGAAGTGGTGGATGTAGGTAAAGGGAAGGATAGATGAGTAGTGGTGTGTATAATGGTTTCATCATGGGTGGATACTGGTTGTTCAGGAAGACTAGTGGGGAAGGGTTCTGAGGGCTAGATGGGAGGTGATGGTGGAGATGGTATCTGTGTATTTACATCTGGTTCCTCACTGGGAGTTGGGCTGACCATGTGAACATCTTCTGAAGTTGTGGTAGGCAGTGCGGTAGAGACTTCCATTTGAATCATTTTTCCCCGTCGTGGTCTTGTATCGATCCTTTGTTGGTCATATGGAGGGGCATTACGATAGACCATGGTCCTCATGGACTCCCCTATTCCGCATGTTTCCACCAAGAGATTCAATGATTCTACGAAATGCGGGTCGACATTCTCCGCTTGCAACATCTGGTTCACTAGTGCTCTATTTGCCTCTTCTGATAACTTGTGTCTTTTTTGTACCTGTTTGATTGTCTTGTAGAGCCGTTTGAGTTGTGCCGTGTAGGCAGGAGCTTCCTCTTCACTCTCCTCTGGTTCATTTCCCCGTGCTTCTTCCTGATTCTGTGTGCTTTGAGCATGAGGCTGTTGTGCCTGATCTTCCCAATGTACCCTTCTTGCCTCACTCTGTGGTTGTTCTCTTTGGGATGATGATCCGGGACCGGCATTGTAAGAAAAACACTCACTATCAGATAAGTGGGCAGTCTGCAGGAAGTTTTCAAAGTCAAATTTGGATCCTCTGCTAATGTGGCCATGGATGCAAACTCAGCATCGGTGGGTAGTGGAGGGGCAGATGGAGTGGGTTGTACCCTATCCCCTGATTGTGTTCCTTGGAGATAGATGGTGAAAGGGTCTACTTGGGCCTCTTCTCTAGGGGAAGCTTCTATTGTGGCCTCACGAGGGATCAGGACCTGTGAAAGTGATCCACGCATTCTTTTCGCAGGTTGAACCCCTGACTTCCGCCCCTTGAAGAATTCAAGTTGTGAGTATTTAAGGGCCCTTGCGATCGGCACATCATAGGCAAGGCATCCATAGATAATCCTGGTAATCGCATAGCAGCCATTCAAGGTATGCTTCCTCACGCCTCGCTTGCCTGCTTCATATAACTGGTCCAGAATCCATACGGGCATTTTAATTGGCAAGCCTCCAGTCTCTGCTAGGTATAATCCATACCATATTTTCTTATGCGGTTGGGTGAAGCGGTCTTGAGCTGGAAATGCGAAGTGTTGAAGGCACATCCGTAGTGGTATGGCGATGTTGGGGGTGAGGGCACACATTTCTTTCAACTTCTTGATTTTGTTGTTCTTCATCGACTCTGGTATCAAGGGATCTCGATCGGAGGGTACATGGGTGCCATACATCTGAAGGGCTTCCCTGATTAAAGTAATATTCAATTCAAACTTCTTCATTTCTTCCTGGTTTGATAGAGAGGGCACCAGGAATGTGCCTGAATGATCTTCACCTCCTGTCGGCTTCAGTGTGGCAATCAAGTAGTAGCACCTGAGAAAATCCGGTCTAGGCAAAGCTGCACTAAAGTAATCTTGCAATCCCGCTTTTTTCCAGATATCCTGGAGAGGAGCTGCATTCTGTAATGTTTCAAATTCTCTTGAGAAGAATTGGAATGTCCACCATACTCCTCCGAATTCCAACTTGGATTCCCAGATATGATCTGCGTCTCCCAAGTCTCCTGGCATCTCATTGAACCAATGAGAATGCCCCTTTACTCTTTCTGTTAGGCCACTTGGTGGATCCGGAATGGGAATTCTTCTCACGTTCAAAAACTCTTCAGGCCTAGCTGTCGGTGGAGCCTCCGCAGGCATGGTATCCCAATTGCTTTGAGTGCTAGTGCCTGCCTGAGAGCTCGTGCATGCTGCTGCTGCCATGGGAATCGGGTGCTTATCTGCTAGAAGAAGAAAGGCACATTAGTGTTGCATCGGTGTTCCCTTCACAATACTAACATGACAATCCCGAAGGTTAGTGGTTAGAGGTGGAGTGTTTGTGATAGATGTGAGTGGTGATTACAGGTCAGTGTCATTCTAGATGCATACTTTGGTTATGCAATGGACTCAGAATGCACCTATGTCAGAGTGGATGGATTTACAAAATTGGGTCAGGGGGTTTGATACATGGTTTAAGTCTCCAAACTTTGATAGAGGATTCGTAGCTCTTAGAGCTAAAGACAGGTAGAGATTTATGAACTAGAGTGTGATGGATTTGGGACCTTTTGGGCACCCATTTCCAGACATTCCTCGGTTTGACTGAGTGTGGGTCAGGGTGGTATTTAGGCAGAGTTCCTGCGTTGTTAGTCGAGAGGACTTGTGAGTGTTGAATTATGCCAGTAACTAGAGTTGGAGCTATTTGGGCTCGTAAACAGGCCTTGGGCACCCATATGTGTCTAGCATTGGGGCTAGCCTTCATTAACCGTTTAGGGACCCAAATAGATGTGGTGCTCCTAGGAGGTTGCCTAGGGTACTCCTTCAATTTTGTCCTTGATGGTGTGGCTTGTTTTTTGGCTTCTGGAGAATCTGCTATTAGAGTTGTGGGTTTTCCATCCTTGCATATCCAGATCTGCTTCGTGCCACGAGGTACTCCATGTTGCACTGGTTGGCGCTCCTGCCTCTTGATCAGCGGCCTCCTTCGTGTCGAGTGATGTTCGGTCTGCATGTTCAGAATCTTCTTTGGATCAGCTAGGAACTCCTTATTGGCTCTTGTATCTTCGGTAAGCTGGAGACTCCTTTGCACCATAGAACTCTGGACAAGAACAGCATTGTTACCTTCATGTGGACTCCTGGAGAGACCAGGAGTTGGTGCCCTTCCTACAGGTTTGAGTGCTTGATTTTCTAATTCAATCGTAAGATAGCTTTGGCCTACCCAAGCCTGAAGAATTCCACTTCTTAGGTTGAGGTTGACTACGTGATCATAGATCCAGTCTTGGCCCAAGACAAGAGGTTCGGTAAGATCCTCGTCTTCACACACTAGCACTTTTGCTGGCATGAGGACCTCTTGAATGTAGAGGAAGAGTTCCACCTCTCCCATGCAAGGGGTTTCAACACCTCCTAATCCTATCAGATATGCTTCTAGGGGTTTTACCTCCAATTGCAGTTGCTGGCAGTAAGAAAGCCGAACTGCACTAGTGGCTGCACCTGAATCAATTAAAGCTCTTACGATCCTTGTACTGTCTCCTTGTCCAACTTATAGGGTCACAAAAGGTCGTCGATCCACTATCCTATGGGCACATTCACCTGAAGCCTCACACATGGCCATGTGATAGCCTGGAGACTCTTGAGTGTCAATCATAGGCTGATCTCTCCCTTGCCTCCTCAATTTCATTCGTCGGATGCGCTCTAAGGCCTCTGCTGTGCTTCTTCTCGAATTCGTTTTTCCTCCTCTTTACATTTCTTGGCAGTGTTGAGCCGAGTTAACATCTCTTCAGTCAGGGGTTCTTGGTATAACTTGACTCTACATCCGCTTATGTAGCTAGGGAGAATATCGCCTTCCAAAGTGGCTAGTTGTACTGCCCCACTAGTTGAAATCCTATTTATAATCATAGGTCCATACCCTCTCTAATTTTCGTGCATGTTGCTTCAATGTGTAGACTAGGACTAGGTCTCCTGCTTTCAAGCCTTTATCCTTCACATGTGTATCAAAATATGCCTTTTGCCTCTTCTTCGCTGCATAGAGTCCTGCTGCAGCTCTCAATCGTGTCTCGCTTAGACGTTCAAGATCAAAGATTCGAGACAAGAGTTCATGGCCTGTCCAGTCATGCTCTTGTGCTACTTTCAATGTAGGTATCAAAAAGTCCAAGGGTAGCACCGCATTCTGACCGAACACCATCTGAAAGGGTGTGGCTTGGAGTACCGTTTTATAGGCCACTCGGTATGCCCAAACAACATGGTGTAGCTGTTTGTCCCAATCAGAGCGTTTATTGTTCACTAATTTCGTCAGTACATTGCATAAGAACTTATTTGTACTCTCAGCCTAGCCATTAGCTTGGGGGTGATAGGGGGCAGACTTCTTATGTACTACCAAGAATTCTTGGAGCAGATTTTCAATAACTTCATTCAAGAAGTGAGTCCCTCTATCACTGACTAGCTCTATAGGTAATCCATACCTGGTGAACACATTCTCAAACAAGAACTTAGCTGTTGTTTGTGCATCTTTCTTTGTTGTGGCTTTTACCTCTACCCACTTAGTTAGATAGTCAGTGGCCACAATGATATATTCAGCATGTGAACCCTGTTGGGAGTGATGATTGGATGCACTCAGGAGATTGAGTTGATGCTGCAAAACCTGCTTCACACCTGCCCTCCTTTGACTCCAGATATGTTTAGTAGACTCCTTGAGCTTCCAAATGATACCAAGAAACCATATATGTGCTTTGCAAATGTTATAAGTGATGATCAAATCAAGACAGACTACTTGTGACTCCAAAATCCTGAAAAACTTGCTATTTTGGTATTGACACCTGCTCAGAGTTATGCTCAGTGTGACCAGCACACTTAAAATTGATCTAATTGCTTTTGGACATAATCAATTAGCTTAACAAGCTTTCATTTGCAAGTGGAATGAAAGGAAATGATAAACTACACTCAGAGAAATCACTTTAGCAAAATAAGGTGTACCCCCGATTTTTTAGGAGACTTACAGTCACAGACCAGTGAGCACCCCGACTGAGATTTCTCTGTGATGGTTGATCCAATGGCCTTGAAATTTTGTAAGTGTATAGTAGACTTTGAGCTGAATCCAATGCACTTTTAATCATCCAATTTAGTTCAGTAGATCTTGAGATATGCCTCTTTGAAGTTGACAGAGTTGAAGATGGTCACTCAGAGAAAACAGAGATTATGAATGTAATGCTATGTATTAATTCTATTGATTGTACATTCCCATTGGCATAGAATGTGATGCTCAATGGTACTCAGAGGTGTAGGCTATGGTGTAGCTCACACACACTCAATGAATTACTCAGAAATGCCTCGGGAAGAGTGAAGGATTAGTGAGACTGACCCGCGAGTTTTTTCCACATCTTTTATAAGAGTTGATTGGTCATTTGAATTTGAATTCAAACTAATCTCCTAGAATCTTTCACCTAAAAGTTGATTGAGATATTCTCTCAATCATTCACCCACTCAATCAATCAAATGTTCCACGACTTTCTCAAGTAGGTGTGATTACAAGATATTCCCAAGTCACAATGACTTTTACAAAGAGTAAAAAATTAGAACACATAAGCATGAGTTCCTATGGCTCATTCTTCAAGTGATAACTTCATGAATTAACCCAAGCTAGGCTTCCAAGCTAAACTTTCAAAGTCCAAGCTTTATGTGAAGTCTTCAAGGTTGATATCCAAGCCAAGTGTTAAGGCTTGAATTACACCAACAAACCCTTAGCTGGGGGATCAATAGGGCCTACAAAGTCTATTCCCCACTTAGAGAATGCACGTCCACCCATCATAGGTTTCAGTGGCATCTCATCTTTGCATATAGGATACTGAGTTCTCTGACACACATCACACTGTTTCACATAGGTATGTGCATCCATGTGAAGGGTCGGCCACCAGAAGCCCGCAAATAGTATTGCCTTGATCACCCGATCTGGTCCAAAGTGTCCTCCTGCTACACCTTGGTGAGCAGTTTCCAAGATCTTTAGATATTCACTCTCATGAACACAAAGTCTTAGGTAACCATCTTTTCCACGCTTGTATAGATTATCACCAATGAGTGAGTAATCTAGGGCTTCTTGTTCTAGACTTCTTTGCCTCGTCATAGTCATGTCTGGAGGGAATGTTTTCGTCTTCAGGAAGGATACTAGGGGTTCACTCCAATCCGGCACCATGGACACTTGATAAAGAGTGGCATGTTCCACAGGTGGTTTAGTGCAGCAGATTGGGCATTCCTTGCACAACTTCTGGACATCAGCTTCCATAGTCGGCCAATGCACTCCTAGTCTCCTCAGGGTCTCTAGGGTTTGTTGTTTTGAGTAGTGTTGCTCTAATGCACCTACATGTGCTAATTGCAACCACTTAGCATTCTCGTCCTCTTCTACACAACAAGCCAAGATCCCTTGATCTGTGTGCTTGCACATACTTCCAGCCATGATGTGGTACTTTTGGGCTTTTACTACCTCTCTATCCTGTGTGGCTATTACTGGGTGGTTAGGCCCATATGTCAATACTAGCACTAATGGCTTAGCCCACTGCGGCACCACTTCCAAATTAAACAAGTAAGCATCAGGTAAGTCATCTGATACTCCTTGTGGGGCCTCTCCAGATGTGAGCCTAGAGAGATGGTCTGCTCTCAAATGAGTCCTGCCTTTCCTCACTACTACCTCAAAGTAATATTCCATTAGTAAGAGAAACCATCTTACTAATCTGCCTGTATTACACGGCTTGTTTACCAGGTACAGTAGAGCTTGGTGATCAGTAAAAAATTTGAACTTATTTGCAAGCAAATAGTGTCTAAACTTTTTAACCGCATACACCATGCCTAATCCTTCTCGTTCGGTGGTTGTATAGTTCCGTTCAGCAGCATTCAATTGTCTACTAGATCCATATTACCTTCACCCGTAGGTTGTGCAAGTACACATCCAATAGCATAATTGGAGGCATCCACATGAACATGGAATGGCTTGTTCCAATCTGGTGTGGTCAAGATTGGTGCTGAACATAATCTTCGTTTAAGCTCCTGGAAGGAATTCTCACATTCATCAGTCCACTCAAAGTTAGTCAGAAGTCCGTACATGGGCTTTGCAATGACAACATACATGTGGATGAACCGGCGGTAGTAACCACAATGCCCCATGAAAGCCTGTACTTCCTTGACGTTCTTTGGCCTAGGTAGTTCTGCGATGGCTCTCACTTTCTCTACGTCAGTGGATATGCCGTTCTTAGACACTATGTGTCCTAGAATTTTGCCTTGCCTGACCATGAAAACACACTTTTCTGGGTTCAGGCAGACTTGATATTCTCTGCATTTATCAAAGATTTGTTTGAGTTCAGGTATATGGGTCTGTCTAATGTTGGAATGAGCGCACAGATCATCAACATAGACTTCCAAATTCTTCCTCAAGAATTCTTTAAACACATGACACATCAATCTTTGAAAGGTAGCAGGTGCATTAGTAAGCCCGAATGGCATTACCTGAAAGGCAAATATGCCCCACTCCGTGGCAAAAGCCGTCTTATGTTGATCCTCTAGAGCAATGGCTACTTGATTGTAGCCCAAAAACCCATCTAGGAAGCTGTACACTTCCTTGCCTGCTACCCTTTCTAATAGATGCTCAGTGATAGGAAGCGGATAATTATCTCTGATAGTGGCTGCTTTAACCTTCTTCAAGTTAATGCACACTCGTAATTTGCCATTCTTCTTGGGCACCACTACAATGGGGGATACCCATTCAGTGTGCTCAATTTCATAGATAAACCCGGCTTCCACCAAGCGGTCTATCTCCTCTTTAATCTTGGCAGCGTAGTTGTCATTGTATGTGTAGGGCTTCTGCTTAGAGGGTCCGGCATCTGAGGTCATGGGGATTGTGTGTGAGCATATGTCTGGGTCAACACCCTTCAGATCCTTGTAGCTCCAAGCGAATACATCTTTGTATTCTCTTAGCAAGGCTATCAATTCATGCTCTTCGTCTTCCGTCAGGTCATGGCCTATGTACGTGCATCTCTCCTCTCCTTCTTCCACAGCTACCACAATTTTCTTGGTGGTTTCTTTGTTATCATATGCCTCCCCTGATTGCGCCTCTCGTTTAGGCATTCTGGTCATGACTCTCCTGTCATCTATCTCATACTTCTTAAAATTTTCCGTAACCTCAAACAAAGATTCTTCCTCTTCTGTTGTGACTTCTCTCTTCTTTCTTTTCTTTCCTTCCTCCTTCAAGGTCACATGTCCGGCTAGCCTTACATCATTTGTAAGCTCTCCATGCCTCTGGGGTTGAAATTCTACTTCATAAAAGTATTCTTCATCTGATGCAAAGGGTGGGTCCATAATGATTGACTCTAGATCGGAGTCACTTGCATCCTCAAATGCATCAGGGCTAGGTTCACACTCTTCTAACACTGCCTCTTTCATGATTGGCTCTATGGAGAAGACTGAAATGTCATAGCCATCTTCATCACAGTGAGGTGTCCATTGTTCTTCATTGATGGCTACATCCATTGTTGCTAGGATTTCTGCCCAGCCGTGGGGTTCAAATTCCTCATCAGGAAAGACTACAGGTGCATAGGCTGGGTCTTGAATTGATCTATGTGTTTCTTTTGCACCTACCTCTCTGGCTTTTTCTCTTTTCTCTTCTTCTACTGCCACTTTGCACATCCATAAGTGGGTGTCCATGCATCCATGAGGATCCTGATCCTATGGAGTGCACAGATTTTGTATCATCTTTGGCTCTATGGATAGGATTCCATTGGATAGGAGGGACATCTCTATGAGAGTAATCTTTGAGATTCACTTTGGTTGTAACACCTAAGTGTTGCAGGTACAAGGAGTTGGTTCCCCAGTCCTGTACCACTTGCAACTGTCGCATAAATGGTCTTCCCAAGATCATTTCATAGGCATGATTTTTGCAAAAATCACATATAGCAAATGTATGCTCGAACTCAACACCACATGTAGTGAGAGTTATGCCTTCTAGCAATCCCAAGGGCCTCTCAATATGGCCATCGGCCATCTGCAATTTCATTCTCATCGGTCGGAGTGCTGGCTTGCCCCAACACTTCCAGAGGGAAGTTGTAGCAATTGCAACTCCTGCACCTGAGTCCAAAATTGCCTTGGTTGTGTATCCCTGATGGGTAACTGGGAGATAGGTATTTCCTTCTTCTCCTTCACTCATGTCTCCTATCTTATCCAATGGTATTTCAGGCACTGTTCTATGAGATCCTACCTGGGAACGCGATTTTGCTATGTCAGGCACTTGCTTGGCTACGTGTTTCCACACTTCTGGCTTAACTTTGAGTAGCTCTTCTAAAGTGAGATTGCACTGCACCTTAGTGTTCTTTACTACCTCTGTATTCCTAGGTATGATTGAATCTTCGTTTCTTATCATGACTGTGGGTGCTCTCAGGCAAGTAGACTTGGTTTCCCATGGACCTGTGAAATGTGGTAACTCTTGCAAGGAATTAGACTCAAAGTCTAACCTCTCATGAGAGTGGACACTTTCCTGTTCTTCATAAATAGAAGGGATGTCCTGTGGGAACTGATCATGTGCGTCATCCACGAGTTCAATGGGAGGAGGGGCTTCACTTTCCTTAGCCCATTTGTCTTCTTGAATCTCTCGTAGGAATTCTAGAGTGAACCTATTCATAGAAGAGGAGGTGTCTGGTTTAGTGTAATTAGGCACATAAGCTTCCTGTGGGGGATGGCTTATGTTTTTGCTTGCCTCATCTCTTTCTCGATTTTTTTCTTCCTTGGCAGATCTTGCAATTATGCTCTCTAACTTCTCTAGGAGTCCATCCAAGTGCAATTGTGTCTTAGTTGAGCCTGAGTGGTTGAAAAGGCGACTGGCTTCAATCATGGTCTGAGCCAATGCGACCATTTTCGCACACAACTTGGTTCTCTCTATCTCTAGGTCGGCTCTAGGGTAACACTTGTCATGATCTGTCACATTTGGCCCTTCTTGAATTCTGGCCTGATATGCTTTAAGCATCATATCTAGATCTTCAGGAGTGGGATCGGCTAGGACTGATCCTACTCTGGGTGGTGGGTGGGTCAAGGGTGGTGTATTGAAAGGTTGGGGAATGAAAGAAGATGGATTGGCGGGTAAAGGGAAAGGTGGTGGATGGGTGGTGTGAGAGTGGTTTTGAGATGCGAGTTCACTTATCTTTGCTTTGGTTTCTCTCAAGCTTGCTTCAAGTTCACTCATTTTCTGTGACCATTGTCTTTTCATTCTCTCCCGGCACTCTCTGTCTCACTAACCTCAGCACTCTTTTCCTGCCCTACTCCTTGAGTTTGCTGCAAGGCTTGGGCTCTAGTGACCACATGCACTGGGGCTGTGGAAGTTATACTTCCCGTAGAGTCTACCACTAACCCAATGACGTTGATAGGAGTGATTTTAGGCATGTTATTAGGGTTCTTTGGGCAATCTCGTAGGAGATGCTCTTTTCCGTAGTCTTGACAGAAACCCTGAATTGTCACTGGTTGGGGTTGTGTAGAGGCAGGCAGTGGACAATCACGTATAAGGTGATCTCCCTGACATCTGAAGCATGGTCGTCTAGGGAATGGGGGTCGTACCTGCCTAGGTTGAGGTCTAGAGTTGGGGTTTGTGTACATGACATTAGCATACTCAAGCTCCCCACTATTTTCACTTGGATCCTCATAATAGTATGACTCGTTATGCTCGGGTGACTACATGTAGTAAGCCTGTGGGCTATCAATATGGATGGAGTCAAAACTATGGTCACTTGGATCACTGTCTGATAGCATTGGGGTGACTGGGACTATGGCTCTGTTTGGATTTTCTTCAGCAGATGCATATTTCACTGGGATCACATTGGTTGGAGCAGGGGGTTGCTGCACTAGGACTGGTTGAGGTCTCTGCTGCCCTTGATAAGGTGGCTGATAAGGTTGTTGTGGTCTGTTGTATTGTTGTGGTGGGTACTGATTCTAGTATCTACCCTGTTGTGGATATGGCTGAGGGTAATTTTGCCTAACAGTTTGTTTGATATATGGGCAGTCCTGTGTAGTGTGGTTGGTGTACCTTTGCTCTATGGTGCAGTACTGGCTACTAGGATTCACCTGGGGTTGGGCCATAATGGGACATACATTTGCCATATGGTCACCTCCACAAGTGTAGCACTGCTTAACTGGGGCAAATCTTGGAATTTGTTTGCTAGAGACACCTAGTTTTTGAGCTACCTTCTCGGCAAGTTCCTCAATGGATGTGGATTGACCAGATGTGAGGCTACTAGAGCTATCTGAGTCCTTATAGATTTTTGATAGTTCTAACTCCTCACCTAGATTATCCTCAATGTCTATGCACATGCGCATGCACTCTTCTATAGTTTTGGGGTCCTTCAGTCTCCAGTGCCATCGAAGTAATTCTTCATGGACTTCACCAGTTGAGTTGGTCTCAGAGTCCTAGTGTGTTCTCTCGGCCTTGGCAAAGGAAAATCATCAGCATTTCTTTGGTTCCTTGGGTCTCTAAATCTCTCGGTTTCTTCTCTATCCATCCCCGTTCTCCTTCTTTCTCTTCCCTGGGGGTTGGCAAAGCTTACTTCAGGTCTATCTCTACTTCTATCTCCTTGAGCTCCATGAGCCTGGGAGGTCCCGGCTCCTTGGTGACCATAGGACACATTAGACCGGGTGTTCTAGTCCATGGGGTTGATCGGGGTTCTTAATCTGGACCACAGATCTTCTCAGTCCGTCTTCGTAGATGCGGGCACCTAGATGATTATTCTTGATGTATTCCAATTGAGTCTTGTAAGGTCCCTTTGGCTTTTCTAGATAAGCCACCCCTGAACTACCTACTGGTCTCTCCATGTGATAGGACATTTCAAAATCACTTGTTTCTGATCGTGGAGTGTATGGGTAATCACTCAACTGCTGGGCCCAAGACCTAGCAATGTGATTGACACTAGCTTCAGAAGATCTGAGGCTTTGTCTGTCTCGGCCTAAGTGTCTGCCTGACCTAAGGTTCATATGCCTGGTTTATCTACCCCCTTTGGTCCCAAGTACACTCTCGTTGCCGGTTATTTTGCACCAATCACTTTGTTCTTTTTAGTTGATTATTATGTTTATGAACTTGTCTGATGTCTCGGCGTCCGGAATACTTAAGTGAATTTCACACTTGATAATTGATCGATTCAAGTTTACTTTTTTTCCTTAGGGTTTTCGCACTTAAGTCCTACTTAATGCTTGCACTTGGTTGATTAGTTCTCTTAGACTTATTTTGTGCCTGATGCTGACCTAATTAATTACCACACCTAAGTCGCACTTAGCCTAGGCTAGGAATTGACAAAGGAGGGTCGAGAGAACTCCCAACCTCAATACTCTGGTTGCTCAGACTTCTACACCAGCCCAGGAAGCCTTCTCCCAAGCTTGGTACTCACTCTTGCTAGCCTGCCTTGGAATACATTGAGTGCACACAATGTTCCTGCAAAATTTCACAAGTTAATATAGCTCATTTACCACAATGAATTGAAAGACACACATCAGCAATTATGGACCCCCCTTGGAGTAACTCACTGATCCCCCAAAATCTTATGACCACCTAGTTCCACCTAATGGTCAACTTAAAAATACCTGTTCTAAAACTCCACGTATGATTCTTACAAAACCCAGTCGAATTCCACATAGGATTCTCAACAAGCTTTCCAACGAGACCAAAATCTCATCAATCAGAGTTCGTATGGTGAAGTTATGACCAATCAGGCACTTAGGGGTCAAAACAGGCTCTCAGGGTTCAGGAGATCCCTCTCTGGTTCCTAGGTCTTTTGCCCACTCCTAAGGCTCTAATGTTATCCCAATGCGTTTAAAATTAAGCCCAAATATACCTCAATTCACTCAAAAATTCACTCTAAAATTTTCATGTGTTAAGGCCGTGTATCGCGATAGGTCGGGTCGGTGTGTCGCAATAGGTGGGGGTGTTGCGATAGGTGGGAGTGTTGCGATAGGTCGAGGTGTCGCGATACTTGGGAGTGTCGCGATACTTCGAGGTGTCGCGATAGGTGGGGTCGGTGTGTCGCGATACTCCGAGGCGTCGCGATAGGTCGGGGTGTCGCGATACTTCGAGGTGTCGTGATACTTGGGAGTGTCACGATAGGTCGAAGTGTCGCAATACTCCGAGGTGTCGCGATAGGTTGGGGTGTCACGATACTTGGGAGTGTCGCGATACTTGGGAGTGTCGCGATAGGTCGAAGTGTCGCGATAGGTTGAGGTGTCGCGATACTTGGGAGTGTCGCGATACTCCGAGGTGTCGCGATAGGTCGGGAGTGTCGCGATACTTCGAGGTGTCACGATAGGTGGGGTCGGTGTGTCGCGATACTCCGAGGTGTCGCGATAGGTCCGGGTGTCGCGATACTTCGAGGTGTCGCGATAAGTCGTGGGTATCACGATACTTTGAGGTGTCGCGATAGGTCGGGTTATGGTGAATTTTGCTGTTCTGTCTAGTGATCCTAGGAGCTCTAGGCCTGCGCAGTGTCGTGGTGCACTCAGAATCGTGATCGGGTGAAGTTTTCGAAGTGTCGCGATAGCTCGAGCTCGACGCCTTGAGGCTTGCGCAAACAAAATCCGTACCTGTTGAGCTTGTTGGAGATGATGATGGAGCTGCAACGTGCAAGAAACATGCAAAAACACACACATAAGCAAGAACACACACTCGCTCTCTCTCAAACTCACACAAAGCAAATGAGGAAATGGTTTGGAAATGAGAATATAAGGTGGAGAAGGAGATGAAGGTGGAGATGAAGATGGAGATGGAGATGGAGAAAAATCAGAAATTTACCTACTACTTACCATTCCAACGCGTCCTCTCTACGTCTTACCATCACACGCTCGTCCTCAAAGCTCGAATCCCTAGCAACGGCGCCAAAATTTGGTGCAGCTCAGTGATGAGTAGCACCTCCTTTAATGTCAATCCGGGAAGACATGAGGATGGTATGAAGACCTCGAGCAAGTGAAGGCACAAATGTGTGAGTGCGAAGCACACTAACATGCACACACATACACACGCGCACACACAGCAAGAACAAAGAGAGTAAGACAATGGAATCACTTCTATTGCAAGAAAGTTCTCATACAAGCTCAAAACTACAAGAAGCTAGCTCAAAAATGAGCTCTCTAGCTCTATTTATAGTTTTTGACTAGCTTTGGCCTTGTCTAGACCTAGTGTCCGGCCTAGTTAAAAATTAGGTTCCAGGGCTTATTCGAGGACTCAAACGAGATCTAAAAAATATGAAAATTGGCAGGCCTCTACTTCTAAGGCTCCCCAAGTTCGAGGACTCCTCGACTTGTACAAAATGGAGCTACAAAAAGGTGAAACAATATTTACAAGGGTTTTTAGTGATGAGAATCACTTTTAACATGGTGTAAGGTTTGGAAAAATTTAATGGGTTGCCTTAGTGCTAGATCTGCATGTATGCTCGTACTTGCTTCATCTACCAACAGCCTCACTTCCCAGTATCGTATCGTGACCCTTCTAATATTGTATCGTGAAAAAATTTGGTATTGTATCGTCCATAGAATCGGTATCGTATCGTGCATCCAAGATCCTATCGCTGACTCTTGTGGTATCATATCGTCTAGTGAAGAGGTATCGTATCGCAAAAAAGTGTGGTATCGTATCGTCCGAAAAGTGGTATCGTATCGTGAGAGAGTTCCAGTATCGTATCGTGCCAATTTTGGTATCGCATCGTGCGGTTTCGCAGTATCGTATCGCTAGCTACACGGGTATCGTATCGTCAGAATTTCCAATATCGTATCGTACCCTACAGTAGTATTGTATCGTCTAGTTTTCTGGTATCGTATCGTGGATTCCCCAAGTATCGTATCGTGAGCATACTTGGTATCGTATCGTGACAAAACCAAGTATCGTATCGTGTCCTAAAGTGGTATCGTATCATTGACAACGTGGTATCGCATAGTGCAGTATCGCCAAAGTGGTATCGTCTAGAACAATTTGAGCATTTTCAAGGGTGAAATTGAGGCATTTGAGGAGCCACTTAGGGAGAGTATTAGAGATCAAGAGAGCCCTAGGAGGGTGAATGAACTTGAGGTCAAGAAGGGTTCTACGTAGTCAGGGAAGTGTCATATCATCCGTAGGAAGTACTGCTCAGGTCAGTCACCGCTCTGTCTATTCAGACACCTCTAGTGACTCAGAGGAGGAGATACCCATGGCCTCAGAAGATATGCAAGGTCCTGCTCCCGGGAGAAACTTCATAACCGCTCTAGAAGGAGAATACCGCACCTCTTTGCAGTACGTTTCTACTAATGCCCAGGAGATTCCCATCTACCTGGACGGTTTAAACAGATCTGTGGCTAGGATGGTGACTTCCTTAGACTCAACAATTGTGCCGAGACCTGCTGTCAAGTATGAAGGTGGTGTAAGTCATCGGATTGGAATTTTGTATTTTCATAATTCCTATAGTTTCCTATCCCACGCAACTGAAAGGTTTCATATTCCGCATGAACAGAAAGGTCATGTGAAGAGATGTATCGGCTTATCAACTAATAAAAAGGCATTATGGTGACACTCCAATGATGTCGAGCAGTATTGCCAGATTGTCTGTCTGGGAGATTGCGGTCTGGGAAGTCGCTGTAGTGCAGTGTTCAAGAAGTCTGAGTATTACTATTTTCATCTTTGTTTAATTACATTAACTTGTGATTAACACAGTCCATTACGTTAAGGATTAAAAGTCTCTGTTACGGTAATGAATAACTCCAGCGCTACGTACTGAGAAAGTATTAATCTGAGTATGAACAGTAATCTGTGAGAAGACTAACCAGAGTCTTGACAGTAATTCGGATTAACAGAGTGTTGAATATTAATGTATTGTGGTTTGGATAAGTTAATTGGGAAAATCAAGTTACAAGGCCTCTGATTTATCAGACCCCTACCACTCCCAAGAACTCGAAAGAACCTAAAATGCCTGTAATGTAAAAGTGCATTTTAACACTGGCGCCATCTATGGGAAAGTGTCCAAAGATTGTGAATCAATAGTAAGGTGGAGTAGTACGTAAGTGGTGCAGACCTGATATATGCCGGTTACTCGGTCCGACGAGTCGTATCCGAAGTACAGGAGAGACCAGCATCCCTGGACAGTACCAAATTTGTTAGGAACACCTCCAGTCGGCAAAAGCATAGACCGGTTAAGTCCAGTTGTCGAAGGAACAGAGTCTGTTAGTAGCGATTCCGATAGAATTTTGGTAACACAGGAGGAAATTCCCGTAGATTCCGGTGTAATTTCAGTACAGTCTGCAGAAGGTACAGTAACTTCAGAGTGTACAGAGACACAGTGCGCAGTTGACCCGACACCGTCTGGTTAGGATTCAAATTTTTCCGAGGATAAAGTGGTATTACCCAGAGAGATCATTGTCGGTGAAAGAATACCCTGTTTTGGGGAAAGTTTGACAAATTCCGGTGACAGTTTGGTCCTACTTGCAGGGAATTTATAGTTTTCCAGTGATCGTGTGATACTCCCTGGAGAATCTTCATTTCGGACACCACTGTTCGGGGCAAATTTGCCTACCTGGGATATCCAAGCTGAGGATAGGCTCTTCGATTTGGAGATCCATAAGAGATTGAACACTATTTTCAAGCCGGAAGGTGAACAGTCTGACCATATAGATTCCGAAGGACCGGAAACACCTCCTCAGAACTCAAGAGACAACAACGGTACCACTACTAGCACCATGAGTGGACAACAACAGCAGCAGCAACAACAACAACAACAGTAGCAACAGCAACAGCCCCTTCCACTGCGACCAGTTCCAACAGGAGTAACTTACACAAAGTTCGGTGGATTTCCAGGTGACGACCATGATGCCCATGTGTGTACCTTTGAGATAAGTTATGCCGTACTGAACCATCCACCCGATCCAGCATACAAGGCCATCGTATTCCAGTCTACATTAGTCAATGAAGCAGCGAGATGGTTAATAGAGTATGATATCAACCATTTTGTTACCTATGAGGCGGTAAGGGATGCGTTTTTGCAGAGGTTCCCGCTGAAGAAAAACCTTGTCGAAATCTTCAACTATCTACAGAATAATCAACAGAAGCTACACCAGACTGTTCAGGAATACACCACATTATTTAGAAGCCATTTAAGACAACTACCTCGGCGCATGCCAACCTGCCGGATGATGTGAGAACCCAATGGTTCATTAATGGTTTGACCCCACAGCTAAGGCAAATCATGATCATCCGCTGTGTGGGAGCTATGACACTGGATGTTGTTATCGCGCTGGCCCTGCAACTAGAGCATAAGGTTGGAGGATCCACCGAAGACTTGGAGTGGTTGAAGGCCAGTAAAAACGTTACAGATGATCAGGCTAAATAGATGTATTACGCTAAGTGCAAAAATCTCGGGCACACTAGTGCCACCTGTGCCCTTAATCAGATGTATTGCGCCATCTGCAATACCACCAGACAGTCAACCGAAAATTATGCATATAATGCCAAAGTGCAAGGATGAGCAGCTATAAATGCCATTATATAGGAACCAGGACAGCCAGCAACTCACTACGTGCCACCGCAGATGCAAAACAATCAGTCGCAAGGTTGCAGGAATTACCGAGGACAACGGAATACCAACTTTAATACAAATCACTGGCAGGCAGGTACATCACCGGAAAATACTTCTCTGCCTCCACCTCGATGTCATTTTTGTGGTGAGCTTGGCCACATCCGAAGATTCTGCAAGGATGCAGCCAAATACGACCAACGAAAGAAAGAGCGTCAAAACCCGATGACCAACATGGTCTATATCTCCCCAGTGGAATCACAAGCAGCAGTGGTCCAGATAAGATCCGGTAAGCAGTTGCAATCCGCAGCTGAGGTGTTTGAACCTGGCATCCGTGAACAGCATCGAATGTATACCAAAGCCAGCCAATGGACCGCCAAAGAGCCTACCGTGTTCCCCGATCCAATTCCGGTGACACAGGTTTCCCTTCCAAATGGGCAAGCACATGAACAAGACTCTACTCCAGTAACAGGAGAATCATCATCGGAACCAGTGAAGAGTGCAATTACAACAGACTAGGTACGGGATATTCTCTCGAACGCTTCAATTACACTCCCTTTGGGGCAACTACTCGCCTTGGTGCCCGGCGTTAGGCAGCAATTCCAGCAACAGGTCAGTCCCGAATCTCCCAGTACTCCGGCGACTGCGACCATACAACCGGAAAATGATTATATGGTGGATCATTATGTCCCTTTAATCACTATCTGGCAGAAAAATCACAAGATTACGCAAGTGTTAATCGATGGTGGTTCCGGTGTGAACATAGCAACTACAGCTCTCTGCAAGAAGTTAGGGTGGATCCAAATTGAGCCCGTTCAATTCTTTGTCAGAATGGCAGATCAATCTCGATTCCATCCGGTGGGACTCGTAAGGAATATCCCGATTACTTTGCAGGGCACAACGTTCAAAATGACTTTTGTAGTCTTAGAACTACCAGAATCCAGCCTCGACTATAATCTTCTGTTCGATCGACCGTGGTTGAAATAGGCTAAAGTTATACAGGATTGGTCAGCATGGGAACTGACTTTCAAAGACAACCACCGTAAATATGTTGTCAAACTGGATGCCATTCAGCCATGCAAACTTCATGCCAGACCCTATGTACCAAAGCCAGTCCACATGTTGGATGGCTTATCTAACGATGCAGAAGAGGCGTTTTTGACGAACAATAAAGATCTGATTTCCTTAGGTATTGTAGATCTGCAATCTGTCGCAAACAATTGGAGTCCGGCAGCCTGTACGGTTGTTCCTGTGACAGGAGGAGCAGATGCGGATGATAATGTTGCTATGGATGAAGCCACTCTGCAACAACTTTTACAGTCAGCTGACGATCCAGGGAAACCTCGTCAATTTTATGTCCCGGAAGACCAGTTAGTGACCTATAATTTGGGTGATGAAAGCAACCCCCGTCCTGTTAAAATTAAGGCAGGATTGTCCGAGGCATTTCAAGAAGACTTGATCCGACTCCTGTGAGAGTTTTCTGATGTTTTTGCCTGGGATTATCGCGATATGAAGGGTCTTGATCCGTGAATCTATCAACATCGAGTTGTGCTTAAGCCGGAAGCGAAGCCAATTAAACAATCCAGTTACCGCATGAATCCCAATTATGCAGCACAAGTCAAAGCAGAGCTCGATAGGTTATTAAAGGTGGGATTCATCGTACCAATAGAACACGTTGAATGGATATCTCCGATCGTTATTCTTCCTAAGAAAAATAAGCAGCTCTGAATCTATGTGGATTACCGAAAACTGAATGCGGCCATGGTACATGATCCGTTTCCTCTTCCCTTTCTTGACACAATGCTTGATAGAGTGGTCGGGCATGAGATGTACTCCTTTTTGGATGGCTACAGCGGTTATAACCAGGTCAGAATGGTTGAACAAGACATATCGAAAACAGCTTTCATTACAAACTAGGGTGTTTTTGCTTGTACGGTCATGTGGTTTGGGTTACGAAATGCTCCCAGCACATTTCAACGCTGAATGCAGGAAGTTTTCTCACCCTACCTAACCACTTTTATGCAAGTTTATTAAGATGAATTCTCTTTATTCGGCACGATTGCGGCGCACCTGTATCATTTACGGTACTGTTTTGAGAAATGTCGTGAATACTGACTCTGTCTGAACCCGTCAAAATCTGTTTTTGTGGTGTCTTGTGGTAAGCTCCTTGGACATATCATATCAACACAAGGTATCCAAGTTGATCCAGACAAAGTTGCAGCTTTGTTGGAAGCATCCGTTCCTACAACGCCGAAAGAGGTTATGCACTTCTTGGGTCAAATCCAGTGGCATGGCAAGCATCTACGTTGGCTTGCCCATTTAGCAACACCACTAAATCGACTAATGACTAGTACTCCACGACAGTTCGCATGGACTCCGGAATGCCAAGCCGCATTCAATCGTCTAAAAGGATTATTGACGCAGGCTCCCATTTTGCAACCTCCTGATTGGGACCGCCCATTCCATGTCTTTGTAGATGCATTGGATATAGCAATTGGCAGTGTTTTAATGCAGCAAACGGACAAATGGTTTCGACCTGTCTACTATGCAAGTCGCGGACTCGCTCCTGCAGAAAGGAATTATTCTGTGACTGAACGAGAATGTCTCGGATTGGTATATTCTGTAAAGAAATTCAGGCATTATTTGCTAGGCCGAAAATTCACCTTTCACGTGGATCATGCTGCACTTGTATATCTGGTCCGGCAGCAACATTTAGGTGGTCGCTTGGCTCGTTGGGTCTTATTGCAACAAGATTTTGACTACGAAGTGATTCATCGACCAGGTACAGCCCATGCCTTAGCAGACTTCCTCTCTCAGTTAGATTCCGACGAAGCTCCGATGGGCGTTGACAATACCACACCACCAATTTACGCCACTGAATCAGCTTGTGACGAATCTACTGACCATCCTGTGCCATCTTCCTATTATGATACATTGTTAACTTTTCTGACTGATGGATGTCTTCCTCTTCATACACCTCCTGCTATGCGACGGAAGATTGCAGTTTATAGTCGCAGATTCCGGTTGCTGGTAGGATAGCTATACTATATGGATCACACGGGTGTCTTGCTTCACTGCATTCCACCACATGAAGCAAATTCAGTCATCGCTATGGCACATTCAATACCCTCCGGTGGACATTTTGCTGCAGATCTCACTCATCGAAAGATTTTGCAAAGTGGGCTTTGGTGGCCTACTATGTACAAAGACGTAGTTCAGTTTGTGCAGCAGTGTGACACTTGTCAACGATCTGGCCAGCCATTACAACGCCATTTTTTTCCTCTACAACCTATATTACCTTTGGAACTTTTCCAAAAGTGGGTTCTTGATTTTATTGGACCTATCACACCACCAGCAACCCTTAGCAACAATCGTTACATCTTGACCTGTATAGATTATGCTACCAGGTGGGCAGAAGCTTGGGCCTTACGGTGCGCTACAGCTGTTTCGATGGCAAAATGCCTGATGAAGGATGTTTTTCCACGTTATGGATTACCTCTGGAACTTGTGACAGATCAAGGAACACACTTTGCTAACAATTTAATGCGAGTACTAACGCATAATTTTCAAATCCTGCATAAATTCAGTTCCCCAAACTATCCTCGTGCTAATGGTTTAGCTGAAAGTACCAACAAGACGCTGTTAAGTATGCTTCGCAAATTAATCATGGAATCACTAGAAAGATGGGATCAATTACTACCTGCAGTCTTATGGGCATACTGGACTACATACAAAGTTGCAACCAGACTGACTCCTTTCAAGCTTGCTTATGGGTTGGAAGCAATCGCGCCTATGGAGCTTGTCGTGCCAAGCTTACGCGTGGCCATAACTCAGAAACTGTTACCCGAAGACTCTTTGCCATTTTGGTTGGAAGCACTAAGAAACTTGGATGAACATCGTTGGGAAAGCTTTCTAACTCTTCAAGAAGCTCAGTTGCGGTAAGCCCGGACTCATGATCGTTTCCTCAAGACTCCTGTGTTTACGGTGGGCCAACTTGTGCTCTTTTATAATGCTAAATCAAATCGTTCTGCTGGAAAATTTAAATTACGGTGGTTCGGACCTTATCGGATTAGTGAGCAAGTGGGACCAGCTACTTTTCGATTGACTACCTTGACCGGAGTTCCTCTTCCTAAAGTGATCAATGGTTCAAAGTTGCGACCGTATCACCAAGCGCCTGATCCTCGCTGACGTGTCCTTCGTTTTTTCTGTGTGTCACTTATTTTCTTTTTTTTTTTTTTGCATGTTAGTTGAATAAGACCGTAAGCTTTTCGTTTTGATACATAATCATAATTAATCGTCGCCTTGTGTTATTGATTCTGTTCATGCATGCCCGTCATAATTATGAAGGTTATCATCTCAATATCGCACGATGATTAAGGGTTTCTGATCGCTTCCCATTGTCGAGTGTCTACTTAATCCTCTTCTTTTTGTTGTTAATCGCTACTGTGTCCGTGTGCTCTGTGTGCTCTGTGTTTTCTGTGTTTACTGTGTATTTGTGTCTTTGAGCTTTCACGTACGCATCATGGAAGCGTTAGCTAATTTTGCTACATTCCGTGATGGACTCCCTCATGACGTGAGTGAGTTCTTGTGTATCCGCGGCTTGTTGAACTTCGCTGAATTGCCTTGGCATTCAGTGGAGTGTCATCCCTATTATGCATAGATTATTGCAGCCATTGCCGCCACTCCTGCTACCGAGCAGAGTTGGCCGATTACATGTTTACCATCTCGCATCGTAATCACATTAGCATCATTCACTGCAGCATTCCATTTGCCCATAGAAGGCGTGGAGAATGGTCCTCTCCTTCCTATTGCCACCATGGTTGAATTATTCCCATGATCCTCATCGAATGAGTATGCCATTTTGTGTTGCCCTGACCCTGAACGTACCGCCTTACAATTTCTTGTTGCTATCCTTAATTTATAGAAATGCACTTACGGCATTTCTAGCCCGTTTTACTCGATGATTGACATGGCTTCCCGTGAGCATGTTAATTTTGCCTCGTTCTATTTCCGGCGTATTCACCGTGAATGCGTTACGGTTATTAAGCATGTTAACAAGGGAGAGCTTCCGCATTCGCGATTACCACATATCATTACCTTCCTGTTCCCAGCCATTCAAGCCGTGCAACTTCCGCCAAGAGCTCCAATTTTGTATCATGAAGAATCTGCCCAAGTGCTTGAAGACGAAGAAGATGAGGATGAAGATCTTTTCCAGCTTCTCCGCCGGAAATGCAGACGGATAAGCCCTTCTGAGAGTCAAGTTCAAGGTTCCACCTCAGGAAATGAAGAAGAAAGAAGTGAAGAAGAAATTTTCCACGACACTGCCACCTCAATTCACCTTGATTCGTCTACCCAGTCCTCTCCCATCCGGCAACAATAACACAGTGTGTCTATTGTTGATTCCAAAGAAAATTCTTCTCGGGCGGATTCTCAGCACTCGATTCCAGAAGATGTGCAAGCCATTGTTGCAGAGATTATAAATGAAGTCATTACCTTGGTCGATGATGTGATTGACCGGACTGAAGTGACTACGCAGCAACCTACTGGAATAATGTTGGTGCCCAACAGTCTTCTACTTACTCCTCCACCAATGCCTCCAGTCGCGCCCATTATGCCCATTCAACCCATTGCCCCTGAAGCACCGGATTCCTCATCCTCTTCACCTAACTATTCTCCACCATCTTCCCATCACCTCTTGTCAGCTTCTTCATCCCAACCACTTCCTCCTCCTCTTCTTCCTCCGATTCCCATGTTTACGGAATTAGAGTCCATGGGTCAAATGCTCATCCAATTCCCACAGCAGCTTCCGATACAACTCAGAATGGTCACTGATAACATTCGTCATGAATTGCAGCATAAAGTTGATCTCCTAGAAGCAAATATTGCTCCATTGCAAGAAGAAGTGGATGCAGTTAAGGCAGAAAATCATGGTTTACACTTACATATTCAACAGCTTCAAGATCAACTCGCACAGAAAGATGCTTTGCTGTGTCAAAAGGATACCAAAATCAGCACACTAAAGTAAGAAATCATTGACAAAACAGATGCAATGACTTCCATAGGAAATGAATTGCAGAGCACGCGGGAAGCATACAGTGTATTAGAAGAAGCTTCGCAGTCTCTGGCTAGCAATGTACTTAAAGCTGAACTAGAGCTGCATAAGACCACCGAAACCTTGTTCAAACGTGATCAAGAGTTACAGGAAGAATTGGGACGATATCTCAAATTGAAGAAAGAATTTGAAGGAATGCAGAAAGAAATAAATGCCTACTACAAAACCATGCAGTTCCAATCTGAAGAATTGGAGAGACGAGAAAAACAATTAGGTGTTCAAGCTGACAGACTTTCAAGGGTAGATGATCAGATCAATGAGATGAGATTGCACCGCGATGCAGCACTGGCAAATGATTTCTACCTGCAAGAGGCCTTTTTGCAGACACAGACTGAAATTTTGATGAGTCAAGTAATTGCGGCAAGTTCAGTTAGAACTGATGCTCAGCTCGTAGAACCGGAAATCCTAAGAAAGATGTTGGACTCGCTGAAACAGAAGATTTCCAGAACCTTTAAGTTAGCCAGAACCATGTATATACAGGGTATAGTAGATGAGCCCTAACTTTTGTTCCATTGCGGGTTCAAGTCCACCATGCGTGCCAGTGTAAGCCGCCGGATCGGCATTTTGTATTTTCATAATTCCTATAGTTTCCTATCCCGCGCGAACTGAAAGGTTTCATATTCCGCACGAACCGAAAGGTCGTGTGAAGAGATGTATCGTCTTATCAACTAATAAAAAGGCATTATGCGGATGCTCCGGTGACGACGAGCAGTATCGTCAGACTGTCTGTCGAGGAGATTGCGATCTGGGAAGTCGCTATAGTACGGTGTTCAAGAAGTCTAAGTATTACTGTTTTCATCTTTGTTTAATTACATTAACTTGTTATTAACACGGTCCATTACGTTAAGGATTAAAAGTCTCTGTTATGGTAATGAATAACTCCAGCGCTACGTACTGAGAAAGTATTAATCTGAGAATGAACAGTAATCTGTGAGAAAACTAACCAGAGTCTTGACAGTAATTCAGATTAACAGTGTTGAATATTAATGTACTGTGGTTTGGATAAGTTAATTGGGAAAATCAAGTTACAGGGCCTCTGATTTATCAGACCCCTACACTCCCAAGAACCCAAAAGAACTTAAAATGCTTGTAATGTAAAAGTGCATTTTAACAGTGGAGCATACATGGACAAGTTGGGTTATATCTACATAGTGACTGAATATCCAGATTTGATCAATGAGAAGGGAGAGTTAGTGGGACAAGAAAACTCAGGGAGACCGAACCCTGAGGAGTTAGTGATTACCCCTAGAGGCAAGTCAATAGTGACGCGAGTCTTGAGAGGGGACTTGATACCTCAAGACGACTACTTACTAGAAGTCTATTTGATCCACGGATCAGACTTGTTACTCCAAACTGACTCACTGACTCAAGGAAGAGAAGAAAGTACGATGACATTTTACAAGCTAAATGATCCGACAGACGAGTCTAGGGTAACCTACCTAGACAAGAATCGAAGAAGGTATTGGCTTGTCGATGCCTTAGATAGATCTCGATTGAAGTATATGGGCTTGCTTGTGTTTCCCCAACGAGAGCAGGCAACTACCTCTCAGAATCCTTTTGGGACACAGCAAGAGATGGAACATACTATGTCGGGACAAACAATCCATCGGAGTGTTCCAAATAGAACACATGTGTAGCTCAATGATGAGTAGCACCTCCTTTAATGTCAATCCGGGAAGACGTGAGGATGGTATGAAGACCTCGAGCAAGTGGCGGCACAAGTGAGTGAGTGAGAAGCACACAAGCATGCACACACATACACACACACGCGCACACACAGCAAGACAAAGAGAGAGAATCAATGGAGTTCTTTAGATTACTTTCAATAGCTCTTACAAGTTCGTTTCAATTACAATCCAACCAATGGAGTTCTTTAGATTACTTTCAATAGCTCTTACAAGTTCGTTTCAATTACAATCCAACCTCAAAAATGAGCTCTCTAGCTCTTTTTATAGTTTTTGACTAGCTTTTGGCCCTGTCCAGACCTAGTGTCCGGCCTAGTTAAAAATTAGGTTCCAGGGCTTATTTGAGGGCTCAAACGAAGTCTAAAAATTATGAAATTTGGTACGATGGTACTTCTAATACTCCTCAAGCTCGAGGACTCCTCGGCTTGCACAAAATGGAGTCTAATCTACCAAAAACGGGATTTACAATGTTTGTGTAGTGATTAAAGTCACTTGGGTTGTACATAATCTATGGAAAAAATGATCTGGCCTTGTTGCCGTATTGTGCATGACTCCTTTATTGCTTTGTATGCCAACACTCCCCCCTTCCTAGCGTCTGTCGCCCCTGACAGACCTTTGTTCGCGCGGGTGGTCGATGTAATATTGGATGACATTGGTGGCCAGCTCATGTTCTCCTATCCTTAAGCCTCTTGCTAGATCGGCTTCCAATGCCTCCCAATTTATTGCACCAGGGGTTTCTGGTTGCGGGGTGGTGTAGTACTCTGAATACATTGCTTGTTCACAAGCAAACAGTTGAAGCAGATGTGTCGGCTTTGGTGCGAAAATCTCCGAGTGGTACTCCCAGAAACCTGATCTGAACATTTCTTCGAAGGTCTGTTTGTAGCAGGCGGGGAGGTACTTGATGCGTGCATGCCAAGCGTAAGCCACACGGATACTGGGGGTGGTGCTCATGTCATACACCAAGTCGTAATTTCCATTGCTAAACCGCGGAAGACGTACCTGTGGTGCGGCTTCATTTCTAAAGGTCTTCAGCACTACTTGCATCATATCTAAGATTCATAGCATCATTTGCGCTGCTACATCTGGCATGGGCTTCAAGCGCGGCATCCAGTGGCGGATGGTCCCCATCATATATGCTACCGATGGTGGTCCTTGTGGTGGCGCTATGTACGGGTAGTTCAGCCATTCCTTGCATTGAGCATTGTTCTGTACCTTGATATTAAATGCCTTCCATGACCTGCGGCGGGGGACTGGACCGTAGCATGGGTTGTACAGGAGGTGCAACGGCGCGTTGTTCCATGTGCGTAGCATTTCTGGATAAGTCTCTAAAAGTTTCTGCCGCCATGTTGGTTGACGAATCTTGCCTTTTCGCACCTCTGGAGGAAGGTCTTCGGGTTGAAATTGGGTCGCAAAAGTAGGAATCTGACCCGTGACTCTTTGTATTTCTGCATTATAATCAGCCAAGATAATATAATATGGCCTGTACTGGAGTTCGGATGAGAGAATCAGGCGTCTCGATGACAAGTTCTTGAAGTAATCTGATTGTAAAACAGTCTCCTCTATGACCCTCATAGCCTGATTTTGCACTACAGTGCGCTCTTCATGCGAGGTCCCTATTTCCTCCACTTGTCGTAACCATGGCGGCCGTGGTGCCTCGAACGTGTCCTGCCCTTCTTCTGTTTGTTGGCCTCCTGGAAATGGTTGCGGATCATATTCTTCATCGAATGTTTGTTCCACAGGAATTTGCACAACTTCTTCGTCCGTGGGGGCCTCCGGAGGGGAAGATGGCCTCTCATATTGTAGTAGGCGTGTTTGCAATTCAGTTACCTGTTGCTGGAGGTCTTTTATGGCCTCTGCGTCGGAGGGAAGCGAAGCCGCAGAGGGGGTGGTTGGAGGGGCAGCTGTTGGGCCTTGTTGGTGTTCCTGCTTCAGTTGTCCTAGCTCCTCCGATAGCTTATCATGTGCTTCGAGCAGCATGGCATAATCTTCCAATATAATCTTGATATTATCGGGGGTTACTGCTTGAAACTTGGATGGGCTGATGGGTGCCCCCGGTGTGCTCTCAATCGCTGCCTCCAGGTTCTCTTGATTTTGTTTTTGCAGACGTCTGTTCTCTTCCTGAGCAGCCGCAAGATGGCGTTTAAGTAGTGCCATATTTCGCTGAAGTTTTGAGTTGCGTTCCAGCTGTGTCCGTAGGTGACCTTCTACCACCTGCACTGCTTCCTGATCTACGTTCTGTAGCTGTACCTCCAATATATTGTGGGCTTCTTGGAGGGTGTGGAACTGTGTGTGGAGGCGAGTGTTCTCCTCTTCTAGTACCGCAAGGCGGAGCTGTAGTGTCGCTGAGTGCTCTTGCAGGCGTGCATTTTGTTGCTGGAGCTGAATGTAATCTGTTCTTAAATTTGATATACAAGCCAACATGGTGTCCAATGCATTACCTATAGATGAGTGGGGGGTGTTTACCGTGGAAGATGCATGGGAAGGGAATTGGGGAAGGGAGACAGTGAATGATGTGTCTACGAAAGTTGTGTGTGTGGGTGAAATTGGTGGAGGGGGAATGGGAGGAGGTGAAACCGTGGGTGGAGGTGTCGTGGGTGGTGAAATGTCCATCCCTTCAGGAGTGGGTGTTAGTGTGGGGCCTGCCATATACACTGGTATGGTAGGTGGTGTGTGTGTGGAAGTGGTGAATAGATGTGAAGTGGGGTGGGGAGCTGAAAAGACAGGGAATGGTTGAGGGCCTGGTTGAAAAGCCCTAGCAAAGATGTCCTGGAGGGATTGTAGAAATGGAGAGAGGGATATCGGGGGTTGGGGTCGTAAATTTGAAGAGGGCTGAAAGGGTTGCGTGGTAGCAGGGAAGCCCATGAATGTGGATCTAGGGTCAGGATGACCCGTGGCTGAGGGCGTTGGGGATGGTTGCCCTAGGGCAGGGTCTAGGAGGGGTTCGGCGGATTGTGTAGTGTTGGGGTTGTCTTCGAAGATAGGATTATCAGTGGTAGAGAATAGGGTGGCACTGGAGATCGGAGTACGGAAGATGAAGGTGGGGTCGGTGGGTTGAGTAGTCGATGTGGTTTCTACTGTTTCTCTTCTAGGAGGTGATGGTGGGGGAGTAGGTGGTAGTGGTTCGGTGGACTCCTCATGGGTGGCTGGGTGCTGTTGGCTAGCTGTCTGGGAGGTTGTTCTGATAGTTTCAGGTGTAGTAGTCGGCTCTTTTGCAACTGTAACGGGAATTTGAATATTTTTGCCTGGGCGAGGTCGTGTCTGGAACCTTCGTGGGTCATATTGAACTGAAGGCCTCTGAATGGCAGTACGCACAGCTTCTACAACTCCATATGTTTCTGCCATCAATAAGAGACCTTCCCTGTACTCTGAGTCGACTCCCGCTTCTTCCAACAACTGAGTCATAAGTACTCTGCTGCTCTGTTCAGTGAGTAATTGCTGCGATCGTACTCTTTCCATAATCTGATACAGCCTTCGGAGTTCTGCTGTATATGCTGGGGCCTCAGTGGTTTCTTCGTCATACGCTTCTTCTTCTTCCGGGTGTCCGTGTTGTTGACTTTCTTGAGTGTCACTCCAATGGACATGTCTACCGTCTGTAGACTTTCTTCTTCTTCGTGAGGATGTGCCCTGCTCCTCTGCCTCTGAATAAAACTCCACATCAGAGAATTGTGTGCTTTGTAGGAATGCTTCGAAATCCTGGGGGTCCAGTCCTTCAGCCTCTCCAGTGGCAGCAAATTCGAACTCAGGTGTGACAGGAGGAGCCGATGGGGTAGGTTGTGTCGTAGTGTCGGATTCCGACCTGGGTATCCTAATGGTAAAGGGAGGTACCGTGCCCTCTCTTAATGGTGATGCCTCAGGAGTAGTCAGGACTTCCCTTGTCTGGACACAAGGGATCGCGCCCCTCATGCGCTTGGACTGATGTGTGGATGTCTTGAGCCTTTTAAACATTTGTAATTGTGCCCAAGTTAAGGCACGCTCAATGGGGACATCATATGCCAAGCATCGATAAATGATGCGTGTGAGTGCACAGCATCCGTTCACCACTAATTTCCTAGAAGCCCGTTTGTTCGCTTCATACAACTGATCTATAATCCACACTGGTAGCTTAATAGGTAGCGCACCTGCCTCCGCCAAGTAGAGAGCAAACCAGATCTTCTTGTGTGGTTGCGTGAATCGGTCTTGACCGGGGAAGGCGAAATGTTGCATGCACATGCGGAGAGGGATGGACACATTTGGGGTGAGGGCTGCCATGTCTTTCAGCTTCACTACTTTCCTGTCCTTCATGTTGTTGGGAACGAGAGCATCCTTTTCTGAGGGTACATGCGTGCCATGCATATTTAAAGCGTCGCTTACCAACTCCACAGTAAGTTCAAACCTCTTCAACTCGTTGTTGCCCAGCAATGAGGGGAGAACAAATGATCCGGGTTGGTCCTTATCTTCATTAGCTTGTAATGTGGAGACCAAATAGTAACATCGGAGGAGATCGGGTTTAGGTAGTGGGGCTTCAAAATATTCCGCCAATCCTGCTCGTTGCCATATGATCTGTAGATCTTCTGTGTTTTGTAAAGTCTCGAACTCCTTGGAGAAAAATTGGAATCGCACCCATGATCTGTCATACTCGCATTTAGACTCCCAGATATACTTGGCCTCACCTAATGGACCGGGCATGCCATTGAACCAATGAGAATTCGCATGAACTCTTTCCGTGATTCCTGTAGGTGGATCTGGCACCGGGAGTTGCTGGAGGTGTTGCATCTCCACTGGTCGTTCAGTCGGGGGCACATCCACGGGTAGGCTATCCACATCAATTCCTGCAGTAAGTATCCCTACTTGTGAGCCCGAACCTGTCGCTTCTGCCATTTTTCTTCTTGCCTTCTGATTCTGTGAGAATATAGAATCATGTGTTAACATCGTAATGGACAGAATAAATCCGTTGTTGTCCCCGTTACAACATTAACATGAGGTAGATGGTGAGTTAGTGGTTAGTAAGTGCTCGAAGACAGTGAGTGTAGTTAACGTTTGTGTATTCCTAGGAGACTAATGCCGTTAGTAAGTGGGGTGAATTTACAAATCGGGGTCGGGGGGTTTATTACAGATCTTAGACTGCCAAATGCAGTGGATGGGCTTTGCTTTCGGTTTCGTAGAGACTCCAGAGAGCTGTGTCGGTGTCGCTGTTTGGGAATGGGGCCTTTTAGGGACCCACTTATAAGTGATTACATGCATACTCATGGGTCTTTGTGTGTTCCTAAGTGTTGAGCACGAGGGAATTCTGGTGGTACTCGTAGATGGGTTATGCTGCATAGGTTGCGGCCTTGGCTTAACTACTTGTGCCCTCAAGCAAGCCTTAGGCACCCAAATTTGTCTAGATTGTGGGCTTGCCTTCATCGACTTCTTGGGCACCCAAATAGATTTTACTTTAGCAGAAGAATTTCTGAAAGACTTCTTATTAGCGTCGTGTTGTTGGTTACTAATAAGAGGCTTTGCCTGTGTGGTTGACGGTGGTGCAACCGGTCGTTCGCCTTTCCGCACCCACATCTGGTTGAGTTTCTGGGGCATTCTGCTGCGCAGGTACTTTTGATCTCGGACATAGGTAGTACTCGGCTTCTTCTGCCTGTGATCCGCCTTTGGTTGCTGCCTCCTTCTGACCTTTGGAAAAGAAGGGAGTTCCGTTGCATCCCTGACTCCTTTTTTGCAAATGTCATTCCTCTGCAACACAGGGTTTTGAACAAGAACAGCATGGTCATCTTCATGTGTACCCCTGGAAGGACCAGGAGTCTGTGCCTTTCCTAGTTCCTTGAGTGCTCCATTGTCTAATTCTACTGTAACTCGACTATGATTGACCCAAACCTGGAGAAGTCCACTTCTTAGGTTTAGATTGACTGCTTGGTCATAGATCCAATCCTGACCCAAGACGAGAGGTTCAGTGAGATCCTCATCTTGACACACCAGTACTTTAACTGTCATTGCCTCATCATGAATGTAAAGGGGAAGTTCCGCCTCGCCCATGCAAGGGGTTTCCACTCCTCCCAATCCTATAAGATATGCTTCCACAGGATTGACAGTCAATTGTAATTCTTGGCAGTACGACAATTTAACAGCACTAGTGGCTGCTCCTGAGTCAATCAGGGCTCTTACGGTCCTTGCACTCTTTCCATGTCCTATATCTAAGGTTACGAAAGGACGTCTATCAATTATCCTATGCGAGCTTGTTCCTGCGACTTCACACATGGCCATAGGAAATCCTTGGTCTGCATAGTCATTCGCTCCAGGCTGATCTCTACCTTGCCTTCGTAATTTCATCCTTCTGATGCGTTCTAAAGCTTCAGCTTGAGCTTCTTCTCGAACTCGCTTTTCTTCCTCTTTGCGTTTCTTAGCAGTGTTGAGTCGACTGAGCATTTCCTCCGTGAGGGGTTCCTGATACAACTTGACTCTGCAACCGCTAATATAATTTGGGAGAACATCACCCTCTAATGTGGCCAATTGTACTGCTCCGCTCGTGGAGATCCTATTGATGATCATAGGTCTGTAGCCTCTCTTTTCTAGCTTCCTCGCGTGTTGTTTTAGTGTATAAACTAAGACTAGATCTCCTGCTTTCAAGCCTTTATCCTTCACATGGGCATCGAAATATGCTTTCTGTCTCTTCTTGGCTGCATATATTCCTGCGGCGGCTCTCAGTCTTGTTTCTCCTAATTGTTCAAGGTCAAAGATCCTAGAGGAGAGCTCATGACCTGTCCATTCGTGCTCTTGTGCTACTCTCAATGTAGGGATCAGGAAGTCCAAGGGTAGCACAGCGTTTTGGCCGAATACCATCTGAAAGGGGGTGGCTTGGAGTACCGTTTTGTAGGCAACTCGGTATGCCCAAACAGCATGGTGTAGCTGTTTGTCCCAATCAGAGCGTTTAGTGTTCACTAATTTCGTCAGTACATTGCATAGAATCTTATTAGTGCTCTCAGCTTGTCCATTAGCTTGAGGGTGATAAGGGGCAGACTTCTTGTGTATTACCAAGAATTCTTGGAGTAGATTTTCAATCACTTCATTCAAGAAATGAGTGCCTCTATCACTTACAAGCTCTATAGGTAGCCCGTATCTTGTGAATACATTCTCAAACAAGAATTTGGCAGTTGTTTGAGCATCGTTCTTGGTTGTAGCTTTTACCTCTACCCACTTGGTGAGATAATCTGTTGCCACAATGATGTATTCCGCATGAGAACCCTTAGCTGGGGGGTTAATAGGACCTACGAAGTCTATTCCCCACTTAGAGAATGCACGTCCACCCATCATAGGTTTCAGTGGCATCTCATCTTTACGTATAGGATACTGAGTCCTCTGACAGACATCACACCGTTTCACATAGGTATGTGCATCCATGTGAAGGGTAGGCCACCAGAAGCCCGCGAATAGTATCGCCTTGATCACCCGATCTGGTCCAAAGTGTCCTCCTGCTACACCTTGGTGAGCAGTTTCCAAGATCTTGAGATATTCACTTTCATGGACACATAACCTCAGGTAACCATCTTTACCACGCTTATATAGATTATCACCTATGAGTGAGTAATCCAAAGCTTCTTGTTCTAAACTTCTTTTCCTAGCCAGAGTCATGTCTGAAGGGAATGTGTTTGTCCTTAGGAATGATACTAGTGGTTCGCTCCAATCTGGCGCAATGGATACTTGATAGAGAGTGGCATGTTCCACTGGTGGTTTAGTGCAACAGATTGGGCATCCCTTGCACAACTTTTGGACATCAGCTTCCATAGTTGGCCAATGCACTCCGAGTCTCTTTAAGGTCTGTAAAGTTCGTTGCTTTGAATGGTGTTGCTCTAATGCACCTACATGTGCTAATTGCAACCATTTAGCGTACTCGTCCTCTTCTACGCAACAAGCCAAGATCCCTTGATCTGTGTGCTTGTACATGCTTCCTGCCATGATGTGGTACTTTTGGGCCTTTACAACCTCCCTATTCCGTGTGTTTATCACTGGATGATTAGGCCCGTATGTCAATACTGGTACCAATGGCTTAGCCCACTGCGGCACCACTTCCAAATTAAACAAGTAAGCATCAGGAAGGTCATCTGACACTCCTTGTGGGGCTTCTCCCGATGTGAGTCTAGAGAGGTGATCTGCTCTCAAATGAGTCCTACCCTTTCTTACCACAACCTCAAATTCGTATTCCATTAGCAAGAGAAACCATCTTACTAATCTTCCTGTATTGCATGGCTTGTTTACAAGATATAACAATGCCTGATGATCAGTAAAAAATTTAAACTTATTTGCAAGCAAATAGTGTCTAAATTTCTTGACTGCATATACCATGCCTAATCCTTCGCGCTCTGTAGTGGTGTAATTCCATTCAGCCGCATTCAATTGTCTACTGGCGTAGGCAATTGGAAGATCCATATTACCTTCACCAGTAGGTTGTGCGAGCACACATCCAATAGCATAATTGGATGCATCCACATGAACATGGAATGGCTTATTCCAATCTGGTGTGGTCAAGATTGGTGCTGAACATAATCTTCGTTTAAGCTCTTGGAAGGAATTCTCACATTCATCCGTCCACTCAAAGTTTGTCAGAAGTCCGTACATGGGCTTTGCAATGACAGCATACATGTGTATAAATCGTCGATAATAGCCACAATGCCCCATGAAAGCTTGTACTTCCTTGACATTCTTTGGCCTAGGTAGCTCTGCTATGGCTCTCACTTTCTCCTCGTCAGTAGATATGCCATTCTTTGACACTATGTGTCCTAGAATCTTACCTTGCCTTACCATAAAAACGCACTTTTCTGGGTTCAGGCAGACTTGGTACTCTCTACATTTGTCAAAGATTTGTCTGAGTTCAGGAATATGGGTTTGTCTAACGTTGGAATGAGCACAAAGATCATCAACATAGACTTCTAAACTCTTCCTTAGGAACTCCTTAAACACATGGCACATCAGCCTCTGGAAGGTAGCTGGTGCATTGGTAAGCCCAAATGGCATTACTCTAAAAGCAAAAATGCCCCATTCTGTGGCAAAGGCTGTCTTATGCTGATCCTCTGGAGCTATGGCTACTTGATTGTAGCCAGAAAATCCATCAAGGAAGCTGTACACTTCCTTGCCTGCCACTCTTTCTAAGAGATGCTCTGTGATGGGAAGCGGATAGTTATCTCGAATTGTGGCGGCATTAACCTTTTTCAAGTTAATGCACACACGCAGTTTGCCATTCTTCTTGGGCACCACTACGATAGGGGATACCCATTCAGTGTGCTCAATTTCATAGATAAATCCAGCTTCGACCAATCTATCTATCTCTTCCTTGATCTTAGCAGCATAGTTATCGTTATATGTATATGGCTTTTGCTTAGAGGGTTTAGCATCTGAGGTCATGGGAATGGTGTGTGAGCATATATCAGGGTCAACACCTTTCAAATCCTTGTAACTCCAAGCGAATACATCTCTGTATTCTCTTAGCAAGGCAATCAATTCATGCTCTTCTTCTTCTGTCAGATCATGGCCTATATACGTGCATCTCTCCTCTCCTTCTTCTATGGCCACTACTATTTTCTTGGTGGTTTCTTTGTTATCATAGGCCTCTCCTGATTGTGCTTCTCGTTTAGGCATTCTTATCATGACTCTCCTGTCATCTATCTCATACTTCTTAAAATTTTCCGGGACCTCAAACAAAGATTCTTCCTCCTCTGGTGAGACTTCTTTCTTCTTTCGTTTCTTTCCTTCTTCCTTCGGGGTCATATGGGTTGCTAATCTTACATCATTTGTAACCTCTCCATGCCTCTGGGGTTGAAATTCTACTTCATGGAAATATTCTTCATCTGATGCAAATGGTGGGTCCATAATGATTGACTCTAGATCGGAGTCACTTGCATCCTCAAATGCATCAGGGCTAGGTTCGCATTCTTCTAGAACTGCCTCTCCCATGATTGGCTCTATGGAGAAGACTGAGATATCATAGCCATCCTCATCACAGTGAGGTGTCCATTGTTCTTCATTGATGGCTACGTCCATTGTTGCTAAAATTTCTGCCCAGCCATGGGGTTCAAATTCCTCGTCTGGAAAAACTACAGGTGCATAGGCTGGGTCTTGAATGGGTCTATGGGTTTCGTTTGCACCTATTTCTCTGGCCTTTTCTCTCTTCTCTTCTTCTACTGCTACCTTGCACATCCATAAGTGAGTATCTTCATGCATCCATGAGGATCCAGACCCTATGGAATGCACCGATTCTGTATCATCTTTGGCTCTATGGATGGGATTCCATTGGATAGGTGGGACATCTCTATGAGAATAATCCTTGAGATTGACTTTGGTTGTAACACCTAAGTGCTGCAGGTACAAAGAATTGGTCCCCCAATCCTGTACCACTTGCAACTGTCGCATGAATGGTCTCCCCAAAATCATCTCATAGGCATGATTCTTGCTGAAGTCACATATGGCAAAGGTATGTTCAAACTCGACACCACAAGTGGTGAGAGTTATTCCTTCTAGCAATCCTAGGGGTCTCTCTATGTGACCATCTGCCATTTGCAATTTCATTCTCGTCGGCCTGAGTGCCGGCTTGCCCCAACGCTTCCATAAGGAGGTAGTGGCAATTGCAACTCCTGCACCTGAGTCCAAAATCGCTTTGGTGGTGTACTCCTGGTAGGTGATGGGAAGATAGGTGTTTCCTTCTTCACCTTCACACATATCTCCTATCTTATCCAAGGGAATTTCTGGCACTGTCCTATGGGATCCTACCTGGGAACGAGGTTTGGCTATCTCTGGTACTTGTTTGGCTACATGTTTCCATAATTCAGGTCTAACCTTGAGTAGCTCTTCTAACTTGAGATTACACTGCACGTTAGTGTTCTTCACTACCTCTGTGTTCCTAGGTATGACTGAGTCGTCGTTCCTTACCATGACTGTGGGTGCTCTCATACATGTGGACTTTGCTTCCCATGGGCCTGTGAAGTGGGGTAGCTCTTGTATGGAATTAGACTCAAAGTCTAATCTCTCGTGAGACTGAACACTCTCATGCTCCCCGTAAATAGATGGGATGTCTTGTGGGAATTGGTCGTGTGCATCGTCCACAAGTTCAAAAGGAGGGGCGACCTCGCTTTCGTTATCCCATTTGTCTTCTTGAATCTCTCGTAGGAAGTCTGGTGCAAACCGGTTCATAGAAGAAGAAGTGTCTGGCTCCGTAGAATTGGGCACATAAGCAACCTGGGAAGGAGGGCTTATTCTATCATTGGCTCTCTCCTTGTTCCCATAGATGGCTGGAGCACAAGCTTCTTGGGGAGGATTACTTATTCTATTACTTTTCCGAACAGGCTCATACGCTCTCTGGAAAGGAATGTGGGTTACCTGTGGAGGTACATATGCTTTCGAGGGAGGCTCCTGTGACCTTTGGGGAGGAAGATAGGCTCCTTGAGGAGGCACATGGGCTTCCTGAAGAGGCTGGCTTACCCGTTCTCTTGCCCTTTCCTTTCTTTGAGGGGTAGGTTCCTTTTCTGGCTGTGCTATTGGCCTCTCTATTCTTTCTAAGGAGGGGAAGTTGTCCGGTTTAGGGGCATTGGCCACATACACTTCTGATTGGGAATGATTCCTGTTTTTGCTTGCTTTTTCTTGGTCTTGATTTTTTTCTTCCTTGTCAGATCTTGCAATTATCCTCTCTAACTTCTCTAGGAATCCATCCAAGTGTAATTGCGTTTTGGCTGAGCCTGAGTAATTGAAAAGGCGACTGGCTTCAAACATAGTCTGAGCCAATGCGACCATTTTCGCGCATAGTTTGGTTCTTTCTATCTCTAGGTCAGCTCTAGGATAGCACTTGTCATGATCCGTGACGTTTGGCCCTTCTTGGATTCTGGCCTGATATGCTTTAAGCATCATGTCTATGTCTTCGGGAGTGGGATCAGCTAATACTGATCCTGTTTGGGGTGGTGGGTGGGTTGCGTGGACTATCTTAGAGGGTGAAGGGATGGAGGGTGATGTGGATGGTAGCGGTGGGAATGTGTGAGAGTGCGGTTGAGACGTGATCTCTATGATTTTAGCCTTGGTTTCTCGTAGACTTTCCTCAAGTTCACTCATCTTCTTTGCCCATTGCCTTTTCATGCGTTCGCGGCTATCTTTCCAAGCTCTCGTTCTCTTTTTATTTTGGCTCTCCGTATCGCTAGCATCTGGGCTCTTTTCCTGGCTTGCCTCTCGGTTTTGCTGCAATGCCTGAGCTCTAGTAACCACCTGCACTGGTGCAGTGGAAGTGACACTTCCTGAGGCATCCACAACCAACCCAATCACATTGATAGGAGTGATTTTTGGCATGTTATTGGGGTTCTTTGGGCAGTCTCGTAAGAGATGCTCTTTTCCACAATCTTGGCAAAAGCCTTGGATCGTCACGGACTGATTTTGTGTAGGTGCAGGTAAGGGACAATCACGAATGAAGTGATCCCCCTGACATCGGTAGCATGGTCCTCTAGGAAAGGGTGGTCGTACCTGCCTAGGTTGAGGCCTAGGGTTGGGGTTTGCATACATGACGTTCGTGTAATCCGACTCCCAACTAGGTTCACTTGGTTCTTCACTATAGTATGACTCACCATGTTCCGGAGACTGCATGTAGTAAGCTTGGGGACTATCGACATGTGTAGAATCAAAGCTATGGTCACTCGGGTCACTTTCTGAGATCAATGGGGTTACTGGTACTATGGCCCTATTCAGGTTTTCTTCTGCAACAGCATACTTTACTGGAATCACGTTAGCGGGGTTTGGAGGCTGTTGAGCTAGCACCGGTTGGGGTCTCTGTTGGGCCTGATATGGTTGCTGATAGGTTTGTTGGGGTCTAGCATATTGTGGTGGTGGAGGGTACTGGTTCTGGTATCTGCCTTGTTGGTAGGGCTGAGGGTATGGTTGCCTAACTGCCTGTTTGTTGTATGGGCAATCTTGTGCGGTGTGGTTTGTGTACTTCCGTTCTATGGTGCAGTACTGGCTACTAGGGTTAACTTGGGGTTGAGCCATAATGGGACACACATTTGCCATGTGGTCGCCACCGCATGTATAGCACCTCTTCACAGGGGCAAACCTTGGGATTTGTTTGCTAGTTACACCTAATTTCTGAGCTACTTTTTCGGCAAGTTCCTCAATTGATGTGGCTTGTGTGGAAGATTGACTAGATGCACTATCTGAATCTTTATAAATTTTGGACAGCTCTAGCTCTTCTCCTAGGTTATCTTCAATGTCAATGCACATACGTACACATTCTTCTATAGTCGTAGGGTCTTTCAGATACACATAGGATCTCAATTTTGGGCTCAGCAATCCGTCAAGAAATAAGGCTACTTGTTTAGCAGATGTGGGTAGCTCCGAAATAGGGCACCTTTCAAGATATTGTCTAAATCTTCTTCCTGCAAGTCTCACAGTCTCTTGAGGGGTTTGCTTGAAGCTGTGAATCAGTGAGGAGGTGTTGTGTCTTATGCCGCTCTTAGAGAACTCTACAATGAATGCCTCTAGGAGTTGATCTATGCTCCTGAACTGGCGTTCATCTAATGGCTGAAACCACGTAAGTGCTGTGTTCCTAAGGGTTAGACCGAAGGCATTGTACTGCGTGAACAGATCCTCCACTTGTTCAGCTCTCAAGACTTGCTTGAACTCTGCCACATGATCATAGGGATCTCCTGTGCCGTCAAAGTAATTCTTCATGGACTTAACTAGCTGGGTGGGTCTCAAAGTTCTTGTGTGCTCTCTAGGCCTCGGCAGAGGGAATCCATCTACATTTCTTTGGTTCCTGTGGGCTCTATGCATCTCAGGTTCTACCCTATTCGTCTTCGTTCTCGTTCTTTCTCTGCCCACTGGATTGGCAAAACTTACCTCTGGTCTATCTTTACTTCTGTCTCTTTGCATACCATGAGCCTGGGATGTTCCAGCTCCAGGGTGACCATAGGCTACATTTGATCTTGGTTGGGGGAAAATGAATTCGCCCTTCCAAGTGTAAGCATGCCTATCATTTTCTGTCACCACAAAGATCCGTTCTGAAGCATGATCTAAGTAGGTCACTCTGCCTGGGCTATCCGGATCCTTAAACTCATAGATCATGATATTTCCTATGTCTGTTGGCTGATTAGACTTATACCTCCAAAAGGCTTCATCAGTTTCTCGATTAAGGAGCAACTCTATGCTCTTGTTGTCTTGAGGGACCCATTCAGGCGTGATAAGCCTAGTGAGAACTGATTTACCTCGAGGGGTTCTAGGTTCCGCACCCATGTTCCCTTGTTCCAGGTCCCCTAAGTCCGCTTCTGAGATTACGTTCCCAAAGTCATATGTCCTATCAGGGTGACTAGTGACTACATATATAGTTCCTTCTTTGTCCAGGTATGCACCATTTTCAAACTTGACAGCTGGGTGCTCTAGTCCAATGGATTGATCAGGGTTTTTAATCTGGACCACAGATCTTCCTAGGCCGTCCTCATAGATGCTAGCACCTAATCGGTTGGTCCTAAGGTACTCGAGCTGCGTTTTGTAAGGGCCTTCTACCCTGTACAGGTAAGGCACTCCTGAACTTCCCGTAGGTCTGTCCATGCCTTGAGACATTTCTGACTCACTGGTCTCAGAGCTAGGGTAGTATGAGTGGTGGCTCAACTGCTGGGCCCAAGACCTTGCAGTGTGATTGACACTAGCCTCTGAAGACCTAAGGCTTTGTCTTTCCCTTGCTAAATGTCGTCCTGATCTAAGGTTCATATGCCTAACTGATTAGCCCAATTTTTTTTTCAGAGTACAACCTCGTTGCCGATTAATTGGTACCAGTCACTTGATTCTTTTTAGTTATTCCTCGTGTTTAAAGTCTTGTCTGCTATTACGTCGTTAGGAATGCTTGAATGTTCTTCGCACTTTCAGGTTGATCGTTCCACGTTAGGTTCTTTCCTTTATGTTGTCGACAGTACAGAGATTAAGTTTTTAGCTTGAACTTGAGTTTTTAGGTAGTCTTCAACTTGATAGTGGCCTATCGTCGCCCTGACTTACTCCTACTTCTAATCGCTCTTAGCCTAGGCTAGGAATTGACGAAGAGGAGTTGAGAATATTCCGACCTTTCTTGCCGAACCTTGCTCTTTAGTGCTCGAGAAGTTGATTCTCAAGCGTGTGCCATACCCTTGCTTGGATACTCTCAATTGCTTCTCAATAGGCCTGCATAAATCCCAAGATTAGCTCCAAGTAGACCTTTCAATTGACAGACAATTTATTTCAGACACTTTGTTAATGACCCTTGTTCCCCCTTTTGCATTGTTAGAAATTTACTCTGGAGCTCCCTTGGTGTTCCTACCCCTCAGTGTGTCAACTTCCAAATATCCTATCTGAAAATCAACGCGTTAGTATATGTCACGAGCTTTCCGACAAGCCCTAGAGCTCAGAAAATGGATTTCGTATGAAAAAGTTATGACCGTTCAGGGTTTAGGGGGTTAACTAGACAAACAGAACCTTTCGGGGGTTTTAATGCATTTTCTAAGGCCTTCGTAAGTAGATGAGTACATGAAAGTGCAAATATGCCCAAAATTTAGCCTAAATTTCCAAAAATTCACTCCTTAATTTTTTGCCGAAAATGCCTGTCTATCGCGATAGACGGTGTCTGTCGCGATAGACACAATCTATCGTGGGGGCTGTCTGTCGCGATAGACGGTGTCTGTCGCGATAGACGGTGTCTATCGTGAAATTCTGTCTGTCGCGATAGACCGTGTCTGTCGCGATAGACGGTATCTATCGTGGATTTCTGTCTGTCGCGATAGACGGTGTCTGTCGCGATAGACGGTGTCTATCGTGGATTTCTGTCTGTCGCGATAGACGGTGTCTGTCGCGATAGACGGTATCTATCGTGGATTTCTGTCTGTCGCGATAGACGGTGTCTGTCGCGATAGACGGTGTCTATCGTGGATTTCTGTCTGTCGCGATAGACGGTGTCTGTCGCGATAGACGGTGTCTATCGTGGATTTCTGTCTGTCGCGATAGACGGTGTCTGTCGCGATAGACGGTATCTATCGTGGATTTCTGTCTGTCGCGATAGACGGTGTCTGTCGCGATAGACGGTGTCTATCGTGGATTTCTGTCTGTCGCGATAGACGGTGTCTGTCGCGATAGACGGTATCTGTCGCGGATTTCTGTCTGTCGCGATAGACGGTGTCTGTCGCGATAGACGGTGTCTGTCGCGGATTTCTGTCTGTCGCGATAGACGGTGTCTGTCGCGATAGACGGTGTCTGTCGCGGATTTCTGTCTGTCGCGATAGACGCTATCTATCGTGGATTTCTGTCTGTCGCGATAGACGGTGTCTGTCGCGATAGACGGTGTCTATCGCGATAGACGCTATCTGTCGTGAAATTCTGTCTGTCGCGATAGACGGTGTCTGTCGCGATAGACAGTGTCTGTCGCGATAGACAGAAAAAACGCAAATTTTTGAAAAACTTCTAGTGATCTAGAATGCCCTCAAGGTGTAGGTTACAGTGCTACTCATGCATTCACAAAATGTTAAGATTTTCTGTCTGTCGCGATAGACAGAGATCGTCGTCTCGGGAACTGTGCAGAGCCTGTCGTACCTGCGCACACTGTTGGGGATGATGGTACAGCAAAAAACCTGCAAAATAGCTCAAGAAACATGCAAAAACAGCGCATGCAAATTCGCTCTCTCGCTCTCTCTCACAAGTGAAATGAGGGAAATGAGGTGGAGATGGGGATATAGTCAAAAACTGAAATTTTTGCGATGATGGAGATGGAGGTGGGAGATGGGAATGATGATGATGGTGATGAAGATGGTGAAGAAAGTAAAAGAAATTCGATGAGAGTGAAGAAAATACCTACCACTCCAACGCGTCAACTCTACGTCTTACCATCACACGCTCGTCCTCAAAGCTCGATCCCCGGCAACGGCGCCAAAATTTGGTGTAGCTCAATGATGAGTAGCACCTCCTTTAATGTCAATCCGGGAAGACGTGAGGATGGTATGAAGACCTCGAGCAAGTGGCGGCACAAGTGAGTGAGTGAGAAGCACACAAGCATGCACACACATACACACACACGCGCACACACAGCAAGACAAAGAGAGAGAATCAATGGAGTTCTTTAGATTACTTTCAATAGCTCTTACAAGTTCGTTTCAATTACAATCCAACCAATGGAGTTCTTTAGATTACTTTCAATAGCTCTTACAAGTTCGTTTCAATTACAATCCAACCTCAAAAATGAGCTCTCTAGCTCTTTTTATAGTTTTTGACTAGCTTTTGGCCCTGTCCAGACCTAGTGTCCGGCCTAGTTAAAAATTAGGTTCCAGGGCTTATTTGAGGGCTCAAACGAAGTCTAAAAATTATGAAATTTGGTACGATGGTACTTCTAATACTCCTCAAGCTCGAGGACTCCTCGGCTTGCACAAAATGGAGTCTAATCTACCAAAAACGGGATTTACAATGTTTGTGTAGTGATTAAAGTCACTTGGGTTGTACATAATCTATGGAAAAAATGATCTGGCCTTGTTGCCGTATTGTGCATGACTCCTTTATTGCTTTGTATGCCAACAACATGTACAATTTACAATGCCTAGAATGCAAGCACATAATCAGAGATGCCCTGGAATAGGCAACCAACAGTGACCACCTGTGAGACCGAGACCACCCTTAGGAGTGCAACCTAGAATACCCCCAATTAGACCAGCCATCTCTGCATTCCCAGTAATGCCCAGACAAACTAAACCCATGAGAAGATTGAGACCTATCCAAGTGGCCAAATGTGTAAGAAATCATTATGATGGATTGGGAGAACCTTACGACCACATTGCTGAATTTAAACAAGTTTTAAGAGCTGAACAAGTGGATGATTTCTTTGTGCACTATGAGTCCTTTGGACTCACCCTCACAGGAACAGCTCTGATGTGGTTCCAACCTCTAGATCCCAATCAATTTGGAAATATGAAGCAATTTTTCCAAGAATTCATAGGAGAGTTCACTAAGAGAGGGATTAAACACAATTCATTGTCTTTAATCCATAGTTTTAAACAGAACCCTAATGAAACCATGAAAACAACTGCCTGAAGATTCAATCAGTATGTGGATAGATGTCATATAGCAGAAAGACCAACATAGCAAAAAATGATCTCCTTATTCTTAGACGGATTAACGAATGGAACTTTAAGAACATTAGTCCATGTGAAGAGGCTACAGACATTGAATGAATGTCTGCAAGAATGTATCAACTTAGAGGTCAACCTAGCAGATGATCTCAAAAGTACAACCAGCCCTACTAAATCAGAGGACACTCGGAGCACAGTAACCTCCAACTCAAGCAATGTAGAAGAATTAGCAGGGCTGGTAGCGAAGAAATTGGGAGTCCAAGGACAAAGAAATTATCAGCACCTAGCCTTAAGAGTGCCCATGCTACGAAGATGTAGCTCGTGTGGAGGTGATCGCCCCACTCACATGTGTGTTCGAGGAGGTATAGGCGTACCTCAGACATACCCTTATAATAGATAGCCCCATCAAGGAATGGCCTTGTATTGTCACATTGAACAAAAGTATACCAATCACACCATGGAAAGTTGCCCTTTTAATAGGTAGACACGACCTCTACAACCACCTGAGTATCAGCCATATGGATATCCACCTAGAGAGCCAGGCAGAGAGATGCCCAGGTACAATCCCTACCCAACACCACCAGGAGCACCAAGGCCATACGAGCAAGCACAGTATCCACAACCACAGCCAGTGTTAGGATCACAACTCTCACATCCCCAACATGTGGTACCTGTCAAGTATACCCAACCAGAGGAAAACTTAGAAAGAGCCATAATGCCAGCATCACCAATAGCTAGTGTAGAGTCAATGGACCCAAGATATGAGCAATCGCAAGGGGGGTACTATTCCTATGATGCTCGTATAATGGAGTAAGAGCAAGTGTGTTGCAGAGCTAAAGAAAGCACAAAGCAGAGAAAAAGACGGGCCCCAAAATTTTTCCAATTTGGACATCATATTTTTGTATCATAATCATTCTTGTAATATATTTTCCATTGTAAATGCACTAGAGGAGTCCTCTAGATGCATCCCCACAGAAGATTAGAGATTTACCCATGTAAAATAGTAGGAAATTAGTCTTTTAGTGAATAAAGTGCCGGTCTCTTGTGTGAAAGGACCATTTTTAGGGCACTAGTATATAAGTCAAATGTGACTCTTTGTAAAGAACTTTTTGCCATTGTGAGAAGAGAGAGCACAGAAATTCGAATTTGTGTCTTCTTCACTCCATATCTTCTTCTCTGTGAGCTTGTATGCATGTGTATTGCTTAGAAAGAGTGCTTGTGAGTGTTGTCTATCCATGAAAGTGTTTATTTGCTGTAGGTAAGGTGTGTGCGAAGTGTAGGAAGTGCTGAAGTGTAGGAAAGTATTCCCGCGACTCAGTATTTTGCTCATAACTTGAAGTAGGAGCGTCAGAATTGAGTAAAACCACTGCCATTGGATGCGTCTTCTTGAGAGCTTCGAAACGCATATGCTATTTGCTATATTTGGAGCTCGGAGCTGGGAGAAAAGTCCAAAATACTGACGGCTGCTGCACCAAGTATCGTTTCGCCATGACCGACAATTGAAGCTTGTTTGGATAAGTCTTTGCCTTATTTACACTCTTTGAGTAGTTCATTTGCATTGATTATCACATGATTGCATGTCCTCATACACTCGGCTAGGTTTGCATTCTCCTTGGATTGATAATTAAAAGCGTGTATCCCCACTATATGCACTTGAGAGGGGATTGAGATATAGTCTCTCTCTCCGCAAGTCCCTAAGTTGGTACTTAGGTCAACACACTTTTTGACACCATTGCCGGGGAGTGACGAATCAAACCGAGGCATTCGTGTGATGGTAAGTAGCTTTTTTGCATTGAAGTAAGTGGAGGAGTGGAAATTTTCTCTTCTTTGGTAAGTCACTTTCAGCCGCACTTGCTACTTCTCATTCTTGGAGTGTGTGTAGTGAGTTGTTAGTTTAGGGAAGTGAGTGAAGTGAGTAGAGTAGGAGTAGTGAGAGAGTAGGTCAAGTCCGGAGAGTAGGAGTTAGTCTTTGTTCAGTAAAGGTTTCTTTTTGAAAGCAAAAAAATCCCAAGTATAAAAGCCAAAAAGAGTCATTGTGCAAATCACTTGCCTAGAAAGCAAGTATCGTGAGTTGCAGTGTCGAGTATCGTGAGTGCTGCGTCAGAGATCGCGTGGGAGCAACTAGGCTATCTGAGGCTACACAGAGCAAGGAGAAGTGATAAAGGAGTTGGAAGAGCCTCCAAGGTGAGCACATTATTGCTGTGTGGTGATCTCTTCTCTGTAAATCAAATTTTTGGAACAAACAATCTGCGTCAGGTATCGTTTAGGAGTTGCAGAGGTTATAAAGTGTGATTTGATTGATACAGAGAGTGAGGAGAGGGTAGGAGACCTTATAAAACATCTGTGTGTAATCAAAACTTGAAAAATCTTAGCAAAAATTTTGAAAAAGGGTCAAGTATCGTTTTGCTCCCGCGGTCGAGTATCGCGATACTTAGCAAGTATCGTTTTGCTCATGTGGTTGAGTATCGCGATATTTCCCTCCGATCGTGTATCGTTTCATACCGATCGCGATACTTGGTCAGAGATCGTTTTTGACCAGCGATCGTTTCGTCAGCGATCATCTCTGAGAGATCGTTTTGACAGCGATCGTTCCTCTGAACGATCTTGTGCCAAAGATCGTCCCTCAAAGATCGTCGATCGTGTATCGTCTGGTCTTCAGAGATCGCGATACTTGATCAGTGTCGTGTAGCGTCAGGGGCAAGTATCGCTTCGGTCAGGTATCGTGTATCGTTTGGTTCAGCGATCGCGATACCTAACAAGTATCGTGTATCGTTTTGCCAGCGATCATCTGCGAAAGATTGTTTTTTGAGGTATCGTTTTGTGAGAGATCGTGTATCGTTTGGTGGAAGTATCGTGTATCGTTTGGTTCAGCGATCGCGATACCTAACAAGTATCGTGTATCGTTTTGCCAGCGATCGTCTGCGAAAGATCGTTTTTTGAGGTATCGTTTTGTGAGAGATCGTGTATCGTTTGGTGGAAGTATCGTGTATCGTCTATGTTCAAGTATCGAATAGCATTTGGGATCAAATATCGTGTATCGTTTTATCCAGAGTATCAAGTATCGTTTTCATCAGGTATCGTGTATCGTCTGGTCTTCAGAGATCGCGATACTTGATCAGTGTCGTGTATCGTAGGATCACAAGTATCGTGTATTGTTTGGAGCGAAGTATCGTTTGTACTAAAGATCGTTTTGATCAAAGATCGCGATACCTAACAAGTGTCATGTATCGTTTTGTCAGCGATCGAGTATCGTCTGTAGTCAGAGATCGTGGAAATGGGAGGTTAAGTATCGTGACTTAAGTTATTTTCAGTCAATTTTTAGCCAACCTTCTTCCTAGAATTTTGACCCTTAGTGAAGAATCCCAGAGGCTAGAAGATTGCAAGGACTGATCAGAGTTGTTAGGTGGATGAACCTGAGATCCGGAAGAGTGCTAAGTAGTCGAAGAAGTGTCATATCTTCGGTAGGAAGCGCTGCCCAGGCTAGTCACCACTCCATTTACTCAGAAACCTCTAGTGATTCGGAAGGGGAATTACACATGGCTTCGGAAGACATGCAAGGTCCAACGCCAAATAGGAATTTCATGTCCACTGTTGAGGGGGATTACCGTACCTCCTTACAATATGTGTCCACCAATGCCCAGGAAATCCCAATCTACCTGGATGGGTTAAACAGATCTGTTGCTAGGATGGTAACTTCCCAGAATGCCACAATTGTGCCCCGACCTGCTGTCAAGTACGAAGGAGGAGCATATGTAGACAAGATTGGTCATATCTATATTGTGACTGAATTTCCTAAGAGGATCAATGAAAGAGGAGAGTTTGTGGACCCCAACAACTCCGAAAGAACACACCCTGAAGAGTTTGTGTCTACCCCGAGGGGCAGGTCTCAAGTGTCACGGGTTTTGAGAGGAGATTTGATACCTCAAGATGATTACCTGTTGGAAGTCTATATGATCCATGGATCAGACCTGTTGCTTCAAACCGACTTACCGGCTCCAGGGAGAGAAGAAAGCCCCATGACATTTTATGAGTTGAAAGACCCAGATGATGAAACTAGACTTACTTACTTGGATAAGGATCAAAGGAGATATTGGCCTGTGAGTGCCCTAGATAGGGCTCAGTTGAGATACATGGGTACGCATGTATTTCCTCAGAGAGATCAGGCAACTACTTCACAAAATCCTTTTGGGAATCAACATGAAACGGAGCAAACCACATCAGGATAGACCAGTCAACGAAGTGTGCCCAACCATACTCATGTACAGTTTGCAACTCCAGGAGTGCACACACACAATCAGGCCCACGCAGGGATAGGGAACCAGTACCGCCCACCAGCAAGACCACAACCACCGGTAGGAAGACAACCGGGAGTACCGCCATTACAACCAGCTATCCCAGTCTTCCCTGCGATGCCCAGACCACCTGAACCAATGAGAAGGCTGAGACCTATCCAAGTAGCTAAATGTGTAAGAAACCATTATGATGGGCTGGGAGAGCCATATGATCATATCGTGGAATTTAAACAAGTTCTAAGAGCGGAGCAAGTAGAGGACTTCTTTGTGCAGTATGAGTCTTTTGGGCTCACCCTCACAGGGACTGCTCTAACTTGGTTCCAACCTTTAGATCCCAATCAATTTAGAAACATGGAACAATTCTTTCAAGAATTCATTGGAGAACTCACAAAGAGAGGGATTAAACACAATTCTGCATCTTTAATCCATAGCTTTAAACAAAACCCTAATGAAACCGTGAAGACCGCGGCCCGAAGATTCAATCAGTATGTGGATAGATGCCCAGCAGCTGAGAGACCCACTCAACAAAAGATGATTTCACTATTTCTAGATGGACTCACCAACGGAACCCTAAGAACACTGGTGTATGTGAAGAGATTACAAACACTGAGTGAGTGTCTTCAAGAGTGCATTGATTTGGAAGACAACCTCGCCGAGGATCTCAAAGGTACAACCGACCTCACTAAAACAGAAGATTTAAGGAGTACTATCACGTCCAACTCCAGTAACATGGAAGAATTAGCAGAATTATTAGCAAAGAAACTAGGAGTCCACGGACAGAGAGCCTACCAAAACCCAGCACAAAGAGTGCCTGTGCTACGAAGATGTAATTTATGTGGAGGAGAACACCCCACACACTTGTGCGTCTGAGGAGGGGCCGGTGCACAACCTACGTATCCATACTACAGACAGCAACAACAAGGGACTTCTTCATACTGCCACATCGAGCAAAAATACATCAATCACACCACGGAAAACTGTCCCTTCAATAGGCAAGCACGGTCTATCCAACCACCTCAATACCGACCATATGGATTTCAACCAAGAGAACCTGGTAGGGAGATGCCTAGATACAATCCTTATCCTACACCAGGAGGAGCACCAAGACAATATGAGCAAGCACCGTACCCACCACCACAACCAGTCCTGGGACCCCAGCTATCACAACCTCAACAAGTGGTACCAGTGAAGTATGCTCAAACAGAAGAAAACTTAGAGAGCCATAGTACCAGCATCAATAAGGACCAATGTGGAATCAACCAACCCAGGGTATGAACCTCCACTAGGGGAGTACTATCCATATGAAGCCAACATGATGGAATATGAACCAACATATGACACGGCTTATTATGGTTATGAGGGCTATGATCAGACATATGGAGCAGAAACCACCACCTTAATGTATACGGCTCCTAAAGCACAACAACCCATGAGACCTCCTGTTAGACCACCGGTGCAGAGAGGACCATGCTATAGATGCGGAGGGGATCACTTCATTAGGGAATGCCCTCGACCTTATAATCCACCACCACCCAGAGTTTGGGAAGGGTATTGCAGTGATTGTGGAAAGGAACATCTTTTTAGAGATTGCCCTAAGAACCCAGCCAAATCCCAAGACACTGCACCTATCAATGTGATTGAGGTCATTGAAGGATCCGGAAGTGATAAGGAGTACACGGTGCCACTAAAGGCCATTACGAGAGCCCAAACGAAGCAACAAAAAGAACAGCACTCAGAAGAGAAACAAAAAAGCAACAAAAAAATAAGCCCTTCAATTCAGAGAGTGGAAGATTCTGAGGACCCATGTGAAAACCCCCGGAACCCGAAAGCTCAGAAATGGAAGGAAAGACGAGAGAAACTCAAGGACAAATGGGCAAAAAACAAGACTATAAACAGTAAAAAGCAAACCAAAAAAACGAATAAGCCCAAGGAACAAGGGAATCCGAAGGAGACCCCTGAGCTACCCGAACCTAGCTCAGATAGGGAGAAGCCTGGATCAATTCTAGCAGACCCAAAGCCAGACGACTTAGACATGTGGTTGAAAGCCTACCAAGCTAGAATCAAGATGGGCCCAAGCGTTGAACAACATGAAAAAATCTACCCTAAAGGGGAAATAGAAAAAGAAAGACTGACCATATGCAGGAAACTCATAGAAGTAGCACAAGCAACCCTAGAAAAGCCTATCCCAATTCTACCAGAGACCAGGATTGCACATAGTCTGTATGAAGAATGCTTAAAGTCCAATAACAAAGAACCTAGGAAAGAAGATGACCAAAGCGGCCAGATAACAACCCAAGAGGAATCGATGTCAATAATCCCAGATCTAGAGGCAGATTGGCCAAAAGACTTATGGAACAGAATACGAGAGGAGCAATGGAAGAAGAATGGAGATAATACACCTCCTTTTGAAGAAATAGATGGGGAAGATTGTCAACTTCACCCCAACTTGGAGGAAGTGTACGAAGAAGTGTCAAGACTTGACAGAGGAAGAGAGGAAACCATAAGCATTTCAACGTTGCCTAATTACATGGGAGAATATGAAAGGGAGTCAGTAATAATCCGAGCACCCACAGTGCATGGAAAGGGAAAGGAAAAAGTAGAAGAGAGTTCACACAATCTAACAGAATTAAAGAAAACAAAAGTACGATGCAAATTAACGGTGGAAGAATTGCTTCGACTTAAACCACAATTATGGAAGCAAATGGCAAACCAATTAGAATCACAGCCAGAGATTGGAGGACCGACAGAAAAGGAGAAGGAAAATAACTCCGCAATACAAGTTCCTGTGGACGAAGTGGGAGAGTTTAGTGAAGGGGATGAGGGTAATACTTGTCTACCAGTCACACACAATGGGTACATGACCAAGGCTATTCTAGATACGGGAGCCGGGGTAGGAATTTCCACTAAGGAAATCTGGGAAAAATGGGGAAAACCTGCCTTACGACCCACACGCATGAAACTCCAATTAGCAGACGGTCATGTAGAAAAACCCTTAGGAATATTGGAAAGGATCAAACTAACCACTTGCGGTGTAGAATTCGAACACACCCTAGCCATCTGTAAATTCGAGAAAGCAAACAACTACGAGATGATATTAGGACGACCCTTCATGAGACAAATGCGGGTAGTACAGGATTGGGGAAGAGATTCGTTATACCTGCAACATCAGGGAAACACCACCAAAATAAATTTGCACACATTTGCTTATCGAGATGTCCCTCCACTACAATGGAATCCAGTACACCGAGAAGAAGACTTATCCATTCACAGTGCTGGATCAAGTGATCAATCTTGGATGCATGAAGATGCCCAGTTGTGGATGTGTAAGGAATCCAAGAGAGAAGAGAGCAAAAGGCAACCATGGCCGATAGGACATCCTAACCATAGATCCGTAGAGGACCCCACTTACACACCTCAAATTTTCTCTGATGAGATCTTTGAGCCACATGGATGGATGGAAATATTGGCAACTCTAGATGTGTGTGTAAATGAGGAAGTTTTGACGATGAATGAATGCATAGATGAGGAAGGTTATGATGTGAACCTCTATATGGTTGTTCTTCAAGAAGTAGAAGAAGGGGAAATCCTGGAAAAAGAATGGAGAGAGGAATATGAAAGCATAGAAATGGAACCAGAATTTGATTACGAAGAAAGCTGCTTAAATATTGTTCAGAACTAGAAGGAACAGGAACCAACAAAGATCTTAGCAATTGAAACTGCTACTGCAATACGTAGGCAGGAGGAGAACAGGAGTAAAGTAGGGCCGGACCCAGATCTTTTTGAAGTTCTTGAACACTTTAAAAAATACGAAGTGGAGGAAAGAAAAGTGGCTATTCAAATGCCTCGACGAGAGGCACGAGACGGGGAAGCGTATGACAACAAGGAACAAACGAAAAAAATTGTTGTGACAGTTGAGGAAGGAGAAGAAAGATGCACATATATTGGTAAAGATGTGTCTGAAGAAGAGGAAGAGGAACTCATATATCTTATTCGGGAGTACCGAGATGTATTCGCATGGACCTATAAGGATCTCAAAGGGGTAGAACCCACTATTTGTTCCCATCGAATACCAATGACAGCAGATGCAAAACCCTCCAAACAACGTCCTTATACATACAATGAAGTCTACGCGGCAAAGATTAAAGAAGAAATAGACAAACTACTAGCAGCAGGATTCATATACGAGATAGAACATACCGAGTGGGTATCGCCACTAGTAGTAGTGCCTAAGAAAAATGGAAAATTGAGAGTGTGTATAAATTTGAAGAAGGTGAATGCAGCCACTATACGTGACAGCTACCCACTACCTATCACGGACCATTTATTAGAGAGAGTAGCAGGTAAGGAGGTCTATAGCTTCCTAGATGGATTCTCCGGATACAACCAGGTAGCTATTGCGACTGAGGATCAACATAAGACAGCATTCGCCACTGAATGGGGAGTGTATGCATTCAGAGTGATGCCCTTTGGACTCACTAATGCTCCAGCCACCTTCCAGAGATTGATGTGTCATGTTTTCAAGGAATTTCTGAAAAAAAGCATGGAAGTATATGTAGATGACCTTTGCACGTACTCCAATCAAAGACCGATCACATTCCCGAGTTGAGGAAGATATTCAACAAATGTAGACAGTACCGAGTCTGCTTAAACCCCGAGAAATGTGTCTTCATGGTAAGGCAAGGGAAAATTCTAGGACACATAGTTTCGAGAAATGGAATATCAATGGATGAGGACAAGATTAAAGTCATCTTAGACTTACCAAGACCCAAGAATGCAAAGGAAGTGCAAGTTTTTATGGGACATTGTGGATACTACCGTAGGTTCATTCACATGTATGCCATAATAGCAAAACCCTTGTATGGTCTCTTGACTCAATTTACTTGGACAGAAGAGTGCGAGAAGGCATTCACCGAGTTGAAAAAGAGACTTAGCACTGCCCTAATTCTGAAATCACCCAACTTGAGCAAGCCTTTTCATATTCATGTTGACGCTTCTAACTATGCCATTGGATGCATCTTAGCCCAGCCGGCTGATGAAGGCAAGCTTGATCATCCAATTGCTTATGCGAGTAGACAACTGAATCAAGCAGAAAGAAATTATACCACTACGGAACAAGAAGGCTTAGGAATGGTATACGCAGTGAAGAAATTCAGACATTATCTTTTAGCCAACAAATTCAAATTCTTCATAGACCATCAAGCTTTGTTGTACTTAGTCAATAAGCCTTGTAACATGAGAAGGTTGGTACGATGGTTTCTACTACTAATGGAGTTTGACTCGAAGTAATAGTGAAAAAGGGGAACACACGTGTGAGAGCAGACCACCTTTCGAGGCTAACACACGGAGAGCCACCAAGTGGAGTACCCGACGATCTACCAGATGCTTATTTGTTCAATCTAGAAGTTTGCCCAAAGTGGGCAGAGAAATTGATCCCTATACTCACTCATGGCCCTCAACACTCTATCAATAGGAATAGCAAGAAAGAAATTCTTCAATCGAGGAACTTACACATTGTGTCAGGTAGTGTATACTACAAGGAACCCAACGGAGTGTTACTCAGATGTGTTGATGAGGATGAACAAACGCAACTAATTGAGCAAGCACATGTGAACAAATGGAGGACACAGCAAGGGACTCATGGAACCATCCGAGAACTGAAAAGATTAGGAGTGTATTGGCCTGACATGCCCAAGAATGTTCACGACCACGTAAGTAATTGTGCAGAATGCTGAGAGACGGTTCCCGAAGATCATATGTCTCTACCTTTTTCGACCATAGCACCCAATTGGAGTACAACTTTAGTGAAATTCTTAAAAACTCAAGAACATGAGTTAGGAACCAGCTTAGCAAGAAAGCGATCCTTAGAGGAAATGAGCAAGGACTACATTCTCATAGGAAAACAATTGTTCAAACGAGGGAAGGATAACCAACTCAGATTATGTGTGCATGAAGGAGAATATTTACCCATATTAGAAATGGCACATGCAGATGCTGCAGGAGGTCATTTTTCGGCTGAAAGGGCTGTTAAAATGATTCTCTTTGCGGGCTTGTGGTGGCCAACTCTACACATGGATGCTGAAACATATGTACGAAGTTGTGAGACTTGTCAGAGAACTAAATACCCAATTCGGAGAGATGACATGCCATTAAGACCAATGATATGCGCTAGAGCCTTCACAAAATGGGGTATAGACTTCATTGGACCTATCAATCCACCTGCCAAAGGATCACATGCAGAATACATCATAGTAGCCACTGACTACTTGACTAAATGGGTAGAAGCAAAAGCCACTAGAAAGAATGATGCTCAAACTACCGCAAAATTTCTCTTTGAGCATGTCTTCACCCGCTTTGGCTTGCCCATTGAGATTGTCAGCGATCGGGGAACGCACTTCCTCAATGAGGTGATCGAGTCATTAATGAATGAGTTCTTAGTGATTCATAAAAAATCAGCACCATACCATCCCCAAGCCAATGGACAAGCTGAAAGCTCTAACAAAGTACTGTGCACGGTGTTGACTAAGCTTGTCAATAATGGAAGGTCTGATTGGGACAAACAATTGCATCATGCAATTTGGGCATTCCGAGTTGCATATAAAACGGCCATTGGAACTACACCTTTCAATTTAGTGTATGGGCAAAATGCAATTTTGCCAATTGACTTCTTAGTGCCTACATTGAAAGTGGCCCAGCAATATGAATGGAATGGTCATGAATTATCCCAACAACTAGATCAAATTGAGAAGTTACATGAGACTAGATTACAAGCAGTAGCAGGCATTTACGCTGCTAAACGGAGACAAAAGGCATATTATGATGCACATATAAAAGACAAGGGACTTAAAGAAGGAGACTTAGTCCTAGTATACACCCTGAAACAACATGCCAAGAAGTTACAAAAACGCGGATACGGACCTTTGATCATAAATCGAATCTCTACTAGTGGTGCAGTCAATCTCGCCACGCTAGACGGAGACATTCTTCCCAACTACATCAGTGGATGCAGAGTAAGACGATTCATGGAGCCCTTGACTGATCAAATGCTAGCACGATTGGTAGGTGCTCAAAATAGGAAAAAGGAAGAAGAGCGAATTAGAGAGGAAGCTCGACAAGAAGCACTAGAGCGCATTAAGAAACGGAAAGAGTGGATCGGGCAAAGAGATGAACGCTATCTCCAAGGAGAAGAGCCCATCCCTATGGCAAATTACCAAGTCGATAATCATGACACAACAGGTATGTGTAAAACGCAACCTTACCTAAACCTAGGGATTGGCAAGACAGAGTACAAATTGATAGATGCATTGATAGACTCAGGAGCAGGACTTAGCTGCATGCGAAAGAGAATAGCAAAAGAGCTGCAATTAGAATTGAATCCCACAAAAGCCCGATTAATAGGAATTGGAGGTCACACCCTAGAATGTATGGGAACCACGAATGTATCCCTCCACCTAGGAAATTCCTCAATGGAACAAAGAGTTCTAGTGTGCGAGGATGAAGATTTGATAGAAGACTTCATCCTAGGACAAGACTGGATCATAGAGACTGAGGCGTGTATCCATCTAACTCAAGGCTATATTTCGGCTAAGATAGGGCATAAGGAAATTTTCAGCTTACTTGAAGAGAAACCATGTATTCCAACAAATATAATACCAAGTTCAAGGGAAGTTCAGAGAACAACATTAGAAAGTATCAACAATGCTCACAAGTCAGAAACCAAACGCATAGAAGCTGAAACCTCAATCCTAGCGATGTCAGCAAGAGAGTCAAAGTCATCCAATGCAGTTGAGGGAAAGCCAACCGTTAAGGAGACTTGCTCTCCTACACATGCTCAAAACATCAAAAGATCACACTATTGGAAACCAATAAGCAGACACTCAGATCAAGGCCCACCCAAATATAAGTGGGTACGCAGGGATCAAATACAGAGTCGAGAAGCGTCCGCACCCACTCTTAAGAAGGAAACAGGAATCACCAAACCAGCTTCATAGAAGTACATACAGGAAGAATCAGTGCAAGTATGGATCCCAAAGACTTTGCTCGAAGCTCAAAGATCGCGACTTCAGATATGGATCCCCAAAAAGCTCAAACAAGCAGCTAAACAGGAGTTAAAGACAAAAGAAGAGGTACTACATCAGACAAGGCAAAAGATAACAACACGTAGGAGTCATCCAAGAAATTGGAAAAGCAATGCCAATTTCACTCGAACAATGGAGGAAGCAAACAGAACAAAAGGAGCTGTAAGCATCAAGAAAACGAAACGACCTCCCTTAGTGTTCACGAAAGGGATCTGGAAACCAAAGCAACCGCGCGGAGCGGAGGATCGAAGAGATGAAGCTTTCCATTGCACCCATGAAGTGTTTAATGCACCTCAAGTAAGCATGATAGGGCCACATTACAAGGCCAAGCATTCGGCACATCCTTCTTCTATTTCACGATAGTCAAGCACATTTTCCTCTTGGGAAATAGGAGAGCACTTGTACATACATTAAGGAAATTACTCCAAAAAATAATAATAATCGCTTCGGCTATAAACTAACTTTTCTGTTTTCCTTTTCAGATGAAAATATAAAAATACCTAAAAATGTGAAAAATCCAAGTATTACCTTTCTCACACACACGGGAAAGGGACGACACCATTCACTCGGAGCAATATCGAGCTTATCACAAACAAACAAAGGAGGATTTCTGATAATATATGGCAACTAATTCATGCTCTATATTGAGTGCAGATGGCGTCTACTAGTTCCAAAGCTACACAAGAGGAAGAGGTCCAGCTTCTTCCATTGGAATCAGTCAGAAAAGCAAGAGGTCACTGGTTTCGGGATGACCAACCAGTGGCAGATCTCATCTTCATGGCAACTATCAAAATTATGGACACAGATCACTATTTTCCTATCATGTCATAGGACTTCAAAACATAATACAGGGGTTACCTCATATTGAAGACGTATGGACACAAGCAGGCATAGAGGCATTTCTCAAATTGCCAATCTATGTTCCAGATTTTCAGAGATGTGCACAAGTAATGAATACCATGCAACCTACAGCTACAAAAATATCAGTTCCAGAAGCACGCGTCTTGGATAAAGTCGGAATTTGGAAGACCATCCAATTCACACACGAATTAATCAACAGAGCATTTGGATGGAAGCAAGAAGGCGTCACAAATGTCAAAGCAGAGTGCCATGATCCCAAGAAGAGATCATTTTTGGATATAAACAGAATTGACATAGAAGATGCTGTTCGATTGGTGCATCAACACTTTTGTTTCCCAAGCATGCACAGGTATACCGCTCCACAGAAGATAGTCGTACAATTACTATCGCATGCCATGAGACAAATTGGGAACAAAGTGAATTTGACAGGCTATGTTCAAGAAAGATTATTTGAAGCCCAGAAGAAGTGGGGCCAGAAGAAATTTTTGAATGGTAGTTCGGCTCTCACATTACTGATATATGAAGCGTTAGATATGAAGAATTGTTTGAGAGAGATGCCAACTTCAGAAAAGCTAGCTCAATATGCAAAACCCGCCATTGTCCCTAAGAAAAAGAAGGTTGCCATCAGTGGGGAAGAAGCAGAAACCAGTTCTCAACCGAGAATGAGAGGCACAAAAAGACTACGAGAAGTCAAGCAAGATGAAGAAGGAGAACCTATGACAAAAAGAGTCCATGTACTTCCCAAAGTAACCATGGCAAGACAAAAACAAATCACGGAGGAAGAATTGACTAAAGCACTGGAAGAGACGCACAAATACACGGAGGGACAAATCAACTTACCAGTGCAAGGTCATCATTATCAGCAGTCACAACAAGAATTAAATACAAAAAGAAAACTCACTAAAGTTCACAGATACCGCGAAATCGGATTAGATAATTCCAGCTCGTCATCACAGGACAAAGAAGACAAGGACACATCATTGTTGGATGTGGATATTCGAAGCGAATCAAAAGATGATGGGCAATGGACCGAATTAAATGAAGTTGACTATGGTGAAGAACCAGAAGGCCTCAAGCCAGTCGATCAAGAAATAAAAGTGAATCAGACAACCACAAGCACAAAGACAGATGTGGAGATATCGAAAATGGAGAATGAAGATAATGCTATAGAAACGGAAGAACCCTTCACACCAATCAGGGTTGTGGCAGGACCCTCCCCAATGGATGTCACATTTCAGGGGAGTGCCACTAAAAAGGATGAAGCAAAAGGAGATGATGAAGAACCCAGAATACAACTGCAAGTTAGACAACCGCATAATGAAACACTCCAGGTGGCAGAAGGCAAAGATGTGCAAACAGGAGAGACTCTAGGAATAGCAAAGACATGGCTGAATGTAGACATAGCTCAGCTCAAGCCTGTTGTGCAAGATATGATTAGAACAGCTCTGGACACACAACAATTAATGCTTGACACTGATGAAGATTACGACCAAGCCATGAGAGACAAGAAAGAACTTGAAAGAGCAGGTCAAAATCTTTCCAAAGAATTATCCAAGGTAAGAGAACAAGCTCTGAATAAAGAAAAGGAACTTCAAGAGGTCAAAACACGAAACAACATGCTAGAGACAGAGCAGACAAAACTGAAAGAACAAGTCCAGGAATTAACAAAGAAATTAGAGATGAGTGAGACTGAGAAGGCTCGTATTCAAGCACGCAGTAAAATCTTAGAGTCTCAGCTTAAAGTCATGGAGGAAGCTGACAATATGCGACAACGAAATAAAGAGTTAATGACAGCTCTCATTAGTGATCAGCCACTTGCAATTACTGATCACCAACAAGGAAATATCAAGAACTTGGACGAACAGATCACTAAACTAGAAGACCAGCTCAGACAGGAGCAAGCTGTCATTACAGATTGGGAAAAGAGATACATGGAGGACACAGCTGCCCTCAGAACGAAATGGAAAAAAGCAGAGAATAACTACCTGCGACAGTGTAAGGAAGACACAGAACACATGAATATTGTGGCCCAGGAACTAATTAAACACCAGGCAACTATTGCTAAGGCCGAAGAAGAAAACAAGAAAAAAAATGATTTAATCAAACAGCTTCAGGAGCAATTAGAGCAACGAGCAAAACAGGGGACACCAGTAGTTCCACAAGAGACCACGGCTACTATGGAGGAAGAGCTACGTCCTCTCTCTCCCCCCTCGTATCATTCACCAATAAGGGCGAAAAAGAAGGTTCCCATTGAACCTAACACTCGAGACATTGCAGAACTAAGCTGAGCAGACAGGGCACTACTGGTGTCCCAGCTTACTGCGGAGTTTGAAGATCAAATCATCAAATTAATGAAAGAGGCTCAAATCGACAGCAAGCAACTCGAGCACCTACTCAAGCCATTCAATGTACCATACGGGCTATTGAAGGAACAAACTAGGCATTACATAAAGCATACGACAAATAAGGAACCGGATCATAATCTCCACTTTCGGTATGACACGTTTAACTATACTCAAGCAGAGTTTGAGGCAGCAGATCCAATATGGAGAAGGAAGCTCTTGGAAAAGAACCCTACACTACGGGTACAGTGGGAAGCATCCCCGTATGAGCTTCAAGTCAACCCATCATTTTGCCCACTACCCCGTAGAAGAGCCTGGATGCAATTTTGGGAAGGTCAGCGACAAGGCAGCATTAATAATCAGTGGTTAAATTATCCACTGTTACCTAGTCCACCACATAACTACCTACCGACAGAGGAATACATGGTCAAAACCATGGAATTTTGGCTTGTAAGATATGCTACCGTTCCAGATTGAGCAGTCAAAATGACAAATAAAATATTTAGCATGTTCCTGACTGTAATAAAAGTGTTCCAACATGCACGGTATACATTTTTGAATTTCATTGGCATTACGCAAGGATCGGAGGCATTAATTTTTTATTTATCTACTATTCCCAGCCGGTTAACTATTATGGCATATTTTTCTCGTCTCATGTTTTTGCCATCGATATATATGCAGACTTTTGAAGAAGCATTCTTTACAGGCTTCTTTGAAATGGATTCAGAGATTTTTGTTAAAATGACCTCCAATTTGAATGCAAGACTGGTGGCCTACGAGACAAGTTTCTTTGCTGATCATAGACAGGCGCCAGAGGACGGAGTAAAGTCTCAGCAATGGAAGGAGTTCATGCTATGTCACGCTAATCTGCTAAATCAAAGAGAGCAACAAGCCATCCAAACCTACACACGTCGCCACAAAAAGCCTGTCGGGGACGACAGAGTCCAAGAGGGGGGCAGTGTTGAGGGAGAGTCAAGTAAAAAGAAGAAAAGAAGAAGACAACGAAAGAAGCAGCTTCACTAAAAGGAAATATCTGAAGATATATCTCTGCAAGAAGCCCCGTAGGGGCGCAATACCCATCTCTGCACAGAGCCCCACAGGGGCACACACACCAAGGAAAAGCACGCAGCTGAGAGGAGGAACCAGGGCCAACAAGTATTCCATATGTGGGTGCTTCAACCTCTTGAGTTACAGAGGATTCAGATCAAGGCTTACGAGCTACATCCGCATATGTGCACTAATGGCGTGCGTGGCAAACCGAATCAACCGGCTTGGAGTAATGCAACCAGGTCCGATGTGTGCAACCAAGACAAATCAGAGCGCCTCTAAAACGTAATGCAAGATCAAGAATCAGGCAATACTGACCACTGGATGCGTGCGGATAACAAACTGAGGACAAGAAGCAAAGCCTGTCAAGGGACGACAGAGACGAAGAGGGGGAGAGTGTTGCAGAGCTAAAGAAAGCACAAAGCAGAGAAAAAGACGGGCCCCAAAATTTTTCCAATTTGGACATCATATTTTTGTATCATAATCATTCTTGTAATATATTTTCCATTGTAAATGCACTAGAGGAGTCCTCTAGATGCATCCCCACAGAAGATTAGAGATTTACCCATGTAAAATAGTAGGAAATTAGTCTTTTAGTGAATAAAGTGCCGGTCTCTTGTGTGAAAGGACCATTTTTAGGGCACTAGTATATAAGTCAAATGTGACTCTTTGTAAAGAACTTTTTGCCATTGTGAGAAGAGAGAGCACAGAATTTCGAATTTGTGTCTTCTTCACTCCATATCTTCTTCTCTGTGAGCTTGTATGCATGTGTATTGCTTGGAAAGAGTGCTTGTGAGTGTTGTCTATCCATGAAAGTGTTTATTTGCTGTAGGTAAGGTGTGTGCGAAGTGTAGGAAGTGCTGAAGTGTAGGAAAGTATTCCTACGACTCAGTATTTTGCTCATAACTTGAAGTAGGAGCGTTAGAATTGAGTGAAACCACTGCCATTGGATGCGTCTTCTCGAGAGCTTCGAAACGCATATGCTATTTGCTATATTTGGAGCTCGGAGCTGGGAGAAAAGTCCAAAATACTGACGGCTGCTGCACCAAGTATCGTTTCGCCATGACCGATAGTTGAAGCTTGTTTGGATAAGTCTTTGCCTTATTTACACTCTTTGAGTAGTTCATTTGCATTGATTATCACATGATTGCATGTCCTCATACACTCGGCTAGGTTTGCATACTCCTTGGATTGATAATTAAAAGCGTGTATCCCCACTATATGCACTTGAGAGGGGATTGAGGTATAGTCTCTCTCTCCGCAAGTCCCTAAGTTGGTACTTAGGTCAACAAAGTGTATGACCCGCAACACTATGGATATGAAGGATATGACTATACCTATGAACCCGAAGTGGTGACATTAATGTACACTACACCCAAAGCACTGGCACCAGTAAGACCACCTATCAGACCACGTCTGCCAAGAGGACCGTGTTATAGATGCGGAGGAGACCACTTTATTAGAGAATGCACTTGTCCTTACAACCCACCACCTCATAGAACTTGGGAAGGGTATTGCAGTGATTGTGGAAAAGAACATCTCTTCCGAGATTGCCCAAAAAATCCTGTAAGCCGCCGGATTGGCATTTTGTATTTTCATTGTTCCTGTATTTTCCTATCCCACACGAACTGAAAGGTTTCCTATTCCGCACGAATTGAAAGGTCGTTGTGAAGAGATGTATTTACTTATCAACTAATGAAAAGGCATTGCAGTGACGCTCCAATAACGACAAGCGGGATCGCCAAACTGTGTGTCTAGGCGATTGCGGTCAATGGAGAAGCCGTAGTGCAGTATTCGAGAAGTCTGAGTATTGTTGTCCTTACCTTTGTTTAATTTCATTAATTTGTGATTAACACATAAGGTTATGTTGTTGATATTCGTTTGTGCGACGATAATCAGTAATTGCTACGTGACACGCTTTTAAAAATATTAAACTGAGTATGAATAGTAAATCTGTGAGAGGACTAACTAGAGTCTTGACAGTAATTCGGATTAAACAGAGTGTTGAATGTTAACGTATTGCCGTTTGGATAAGTTAATTGGGAAAATCAAGTCACAAGGCCTCGGATTTATCAGACCCCTACCACTCCCAAGAACCCGAAAGAACTTAAAATGCATGTAATGTAAAAGTGCATTTTAACACTAGCGCTGTCTGTGGGAAAGTGGCACAGAACTCTGAATAATCAGTAAGGTGTAGTACGCAAGTGGTGCAGAGGTGATATATGCCGGTTACTCAGTCCGGCGAGTCATATCCGAAGTACAGGAGAGACCAGCATCCCTGGACAGTACCAAATTTGTTAGGGACACCTCGAGTCGGCAGAAGCATAGACCGGTTAAGTCTAGTTGTCGAAGGAACAGAGTCTGTTAGTAGCGATTCCGGTAGAATTCCGGTGATACAAGAGGAAATTCCGGTAGGTTCCGGTGTAATTTCGGTACAGTCTGCAGAAGGTACAGAAACTTTGGAGTGTACAGGGACACATTGCGCAGTTGACCCGACACCGTCTGGTCAAGATTCAAACTTTTTCGAGGATAAAGTGGTGTTACCCAGAGAGATCATTGTTGGTGAAAGAATACCCTGTTTTGGGGAAAGTTCGACAAATTCTGGGGACAATTCGGTCCCAGCTGCAAGGAATTTACAGTTTTCGGTGACCGTATGATTTGATACTCCCTGGTGAATCTTCATTTCGGACACCACTGTTCGGGGCAAATTTGCCTACCTGGGATATCCAAGCTGAGGATAGGCTCTTCGATTTGGAGATCCGTAAGAGATTAAACGCTATTTTCAAGCCGGAAAGTGAGCACTCTGACCATACAGACTCCGAAGGACCAGAAACACCTCCTCAGAACTCAAGAGACAACCACGGTACCACGGCTAGCACCATGAGTGGTCAACAGCAGCAGCAGCAACAACAACAGCAGCAACAGCAACAGCCCCTTCCACTGCGATCAGTTCCAACAGGGGTAACTTACACAAAGTTCGGTGGATTTCCAGGCGCCGACCCTGATGCCCATGTGCGTACTTTTGAGATAAGTTATGCCGTGCTAAACCATCCACCCGATCCGACATACAAGGCCATCGTGTTTCAGTCAATATTAGTCAATGAAGCAGCACAATGGTTAACAGAGTATGATTTCAATCATTTCGTTACCTATGAGGCGATAAGGGATGCGTTTTTACAGAGGTTCTGGCTGAAGAAGAACCCTGCCGAAATCTTCGATTACTTGCAGAACAATAGACAGAAGCCGCACCAAACTGTTCAGGAATATGCCACATTATTTAGAACTCATTTAAGACAATTGCCTCCGGCACATGCTAATTCACCGGATGATGTTATAACCCAGTGGTTTATTAATGGTTTGACCCCACAGCTAAGACAAATCATGATCATCCGCTATGTGGGAGCTATGACACTCGATGCTATTATCGCGATGGCCCTGCAACTAGAGCATAAGGTTGGAGGATTCACCGAAGACTTGGAGTGGCTGAAGGCCAGTAAAAATGTTACAAATGATCCGGCTAAACAGATGTATTGCACTAAGTGCAAAAATCCTGGGCACACCTGTGCCACCTGTGCCCTTAATCAGATGTATTGTGCCATCTACAATACCACCGGACACTCAACCGAAAATTGTGCGTATAATGCCAAAGTGCAGGGACGAGCAGCTGTAAATGCCATTATACAAGAACCAGGCCAACCCGCAACCCACTATGTACCACGGCAGATGCGAAACAATCAACTGCAAGGATACCGAAATTACCGGGGACAACGGAATACAAACTTCAATACAAATCGATGGCAGGCCAGTACATCAGCGGAGAATACTTCTCTGCATCCACCTCGATGTGATTTTTGTGGTGAGCTTGGCCACATCCGGAGATTCTGCAAGGATGCAGCCGAATACGACCAACAAAAGAAAGAGCGTCAAAACCCGATGACCAACATGGTCTATATCTCACCAGTGGAATCGCAAGCAGCAATGATCCAGACAAGATCTGATAAGCATTTGCAACCCGCAGCTGAGGTGTTTGAACCTGGCATCTGTGAACAACATCGAATGTATACCAAAGCCAGCCAATGGACCGCCAAAGAGCCTACCATGTTCCGCGATCCAATTCAGGTGACACAGGTTCCCCTGCTAAATGGGAAAGCACATAAACAAGACTTTACTCTAGTAAGAGGAGAATCATTATTGGAACCGGTGAAGAGTACAACTCAACCAGAGCAGGTATGGGATATTCTCTCTAAGGCTTCAATTACACTCCCCTTGGGGCAGCTACTTGCCTTGGTGCCCGAAGTTAGGCAGCAGTTTCAACTACAAGTTAATGCGGGATCTCTACTAGATTAACTACAACCAAAAACTGACTCTACAGTGGATCATTATGTCCCTTTAATCACTATCTGGCATAAAAATCACAAGATTACGCAAGTGTTAATCGATGGCGGTTCCGGTGTGAACATAGCAACTGCAACTCTCTGCAAGAAGTTAGGGTGGACCCAAATTGAGCCCGTTCAATTCTTTGTCAGAATGGCAGATCAATCCCGAGTCCATCCGGTGGGACTTGTAAGGAATATCCCCATTACTTTGCAGGGTACCACGTTTAAAATGACTTTCATAGTCTTAGAACTACTAGAATCCAGCCTCGACTATAATCTTCTATTCGGTCGACCATGGTAATACAGGATTGGTCAGCGCAGGAATTGACTTTTAAAGATAATCACTGTAAATATGTTATCAAACTAGATGCCATTCAACCCTGTAAGCTTCATGCCAGGCCCTATGTAGCAGAGTCGGTCCACATGTTGGATATCTTATCTGACGACGAAGAAGAGGTGTTTTTGATGAACAATAAAGATTTGATTTCCTTAGGTACTATAGATCTTCAAGCTGTAGCCGATAACTGGAGTCCGGCAGCCTGTACGGTTGTTCCCGTGACCGGAGACACAGATGTAAATGATAATGTTGCTATGGATGAAGCCACTCTGCAATAAGTTTTACAATCAGCTGACGATCTGGGGAAACCTCCTCAATTTTATGTCCCGGAAGACCAGTTAGTAACCTATAATTTGGGTGATGAAAGCAACCCGCGTCCTGTTAAGATTAAGGCAGGATTGTCTGAGGCCTTTCAAGAAGATTTGATCCGACTCCTGCGTGAGTTTTCTGATGTTTTTGCGTGGGATTACCGCGATATGAAAGGTTTGGATCCGCCGATCTATCAACATCGAGTCATGCTTAAGCCGAAAGCGAAGCCAATTAAACAATCTAGTTACCGCATGAATCCCAATTATGTGGCACAGGTCAAAGTAGAGCTCGATAGGTTATTGAAGGTGGGATTCATCGTACCAATAGAACACGTTGAATGGATATCTCCGATCGTTATTGTTCCTAAGAAAAATAAGCACCTCCGAATCTGTGTGGATTACCGGAAACTGAATGCAGCCACGGTACCTGATCTGTTTCCTCTTCCCTTTCTTGACACAATGCTTGATAGAGTGGCCGGGCATGAGATGTACTCCTTTTTGGACAGCTACAGTGGTTATAGCCAGGTCAGAATGGCTGAACAAGACATACCAAAACCAGTTTTCATTACCAACTGGGGTGTTTTTGCTTGTACGGTCATGTGGTTTGGGTTACGGAATGCTCCCAGCACATTTCCCCGCTGTATGCAGGAAGTTTTCTCACCCTACCTAACCACTTTTATGCAAGTCTATTTAGATGACTTCTCCTTATTCGGCAAGATTGCGGCGCACCTGTATCATTTACGGTGTTGTTTTGAGAAATGTCGTGAATACCGACTCTGCCTGAACCCGTCAAAATCTGTTTTTGCGGTTGCTTGTGGCAAACTCCTTGGCCACATTATTTCTGAGCAAGGCATTCAAGTTGACCCAGACAAAGTTGCAGCCGTGTTGCAGGCACCAGTACCCACCACACCAAAAGAAGTTATGCGATTCTTGGGACAGATTCGGTGGCATGGTCGCCATTTACGGTGGTTAGCCCATTTAGCAACACCACTAAATCGGCTAATGACTAGTACTCCACAATAGTTCGAATGGACTCCGGAATGCCAAACTACATTCGATTGTCTAAAAGGATTATTGACGCAGGCTCCCATTTTGCAACCTCCTAATTGGGAATGCCCATTCCATGTCTTTGTAGATGCATTGGATATAGCCATTGGTAGTGTTTTAATGCAGCAAATGGACAAATGGTTTTGGCCTGTTTACTATGCAAGTCACCGACTTGCTCCTGCGGAAAGGAATTATTCTGTGACTGAATGAGAATGCCTCGGATTGGTATATTCTGTAAAGAAATTTAGGCATTATTTGCTAGGCTGAAAATTCACCTTTCACGTGGATCATGCTGCACTTGTATATCTGGTCCGACAGCAACATTTAGGAGGTCGCTTGGCTCCTTGGGTCTTATTGCTACAAGAGTTCGACTACGAAGTGATTCATCGACCAGGTGCAGCCCATGCCTTAGCAGACTTCCTCTCTCGGTTGGATTTCGGCGAAGCTCCAGTGGGCGTTGACGATACCACACCAGCAATTTACGTTGTTGAACCAGCTGGTGATGAATCTCCCGAATATCCTGAGCAGCCTACCTATTATGATAGGTTGTTAACTTTCCTGACTGATGGATGTCTTCCTCTTCATACACCCCCTACTATGTGACGGAAGATTGCAGTTTATAGTCGTCAATTTCGGTTGCTGGTAGGACAGTTGTACTATATGGACCACATTGGTGTATTACTTCGCTGCATTCCGCCACATGAAGCAAACTCAGTCATCACTATGGCACATTCAATACCCTCCGGTGGACATTTTGCTGCAGATCTCACTCGTCGAAAGATTTTGCAAAGTGGGCTTTGGTGGCCAACCATGTATAAAGACGTACTTCAGTTTGTGCAGCACTGCGACACTTGTCAACGGGCTGGACAGCCATTACAGAGAAACTTTTTTCCTCTACAACCTGTATTACCTTTGGAACCTTTTCAGAAGTGGGGTCTTGATTTTATTGGTCCAATCACACCTCCAGCGACCCTTAGCAATAATCGCTACATTCTAACCTGCACAGATTATGCTACTAGGTGGGCAGAAGCTTGGGCCTTACGGTCCGCTACAGCTATTTCGGTGGCAAAATGCCTGATGAAGGATGTTTTTTCGCGTTATGGATTACCTCTGGAACTTGTGACAGATCAAGGAACACACTTTGCTAACAATTTAATGCAAGTATTAACGCATAATTTTCAAATCCTACATAAATTCAGTTCACCGTACTATCCTCGTGCTAATGGTTTAGCTGAAAGTACCAATAGACGCTGTTAAGTATGCTTTGCAAATTGATCGTGGAATCACCAGAAAGATGGGATCAGTTACTACCTGCAGTCTTATGGGCATACCGGACTACATACAAAGTTGCAACCAGACTGACTTCTTTCAAGCTTGCTTATGGGATGGAAGCAATCGCACCTATGGAGATTGTCGTGCCAAGCTTACGTGTGGCCATAACTCAGAAACTGTTACCCGCAGACTCTTTGTCATTTCGGTTGAAAGCACTCAGAGACTTGGATGAACATCGTTGGGAAAGCTTTCTAACTCTTCAAGAAGTTCAGTTGCAGCAAGCCCGGACTCATGATCGTTTCCTCAAGACTCCTGTGTTTACGTTGGGCCAACTTGTGTTGTTTAATAATGCTAAATCAAATCGTTCAGCGGGGAAATTTAAATTACGGTTCGGTCCTTACCAAATTAGTGAGCAAGTTACTACATCCAACGTCATTCCGCCCACACAGCGAATGATCATGATTTGTCTCAACTGTGGATTAAGTCCATTAATGAACCATTGGGTGATAACATCGTCCGGTAGATTAGCATGTGCCGAAGGTAGCTGCATTAAGTGGTTTCTAAACAGTGTTGCGTATTCCTGAACACTCTGATGCGGCTTCCGCCGATTGTTCTACAAATAATCAAAGATTTCGGCCAGATTTTTCTTCAACCGGAACCTCTATAAAAACGCATCTCTCATATCATCATAGTTAGCGAAATGATTAATATCATACTCAGTCAACCACCTGGCTGCTTCATTAACTAAAGTGGCATGAAATACGATGGCCTTGTACGCCGGATCCGGCGGATGATTCAACACTACATAGATTATCTCGAATGTGCGGACATGTGCATCGGGATCATCCCCCGGAAATCCGCCAAACTTTGTGTAAGTCACTCCTATTGGAACCGGTCGAACTGGTATAATTGGTTGCGGTTGCTGCTGTTGCTATTGCTGGAACTGCGGTTGCAGCTGTGGGGGTGTCTGCTGCTGAAACTGTGAACCACTCATAGTGCTATTGTGAGTAGTGTTGTTGTTATCTGTCTGTTGAGGAGGTGTCTCTTGTCCTTCAGAATCTGTATTGTCAAATTGCTCACCTTCCGGCTCGAAAATGGTGTTGAATCTCTTACTTATCTCCAAATCAAATAACCTGTCCTCAGCTTTGGTATCGAAACTAGAGAGGCTTGCCCCGAACAGTGGTGAACGTAATAAGGTTCCACCGGGCAGTACTGCACTGTCACCAAAAAACTTCAAATTCCCACTAAATGGTACCGAACTCCCTCTGGAACTTATCAAACTTTCACCGCCCCAAGTTATCTTTTCACTAGCAACGGTCGCACTCGGTAATGCAACTTTATCATCAAAAATAGTCGAATTCTATCCAGATAGCGTTGGACTAACTGCATACTGCGTCTCTGTGCACCTAGAAGTCACTGTACCTTCTTCAGAACGTATCGGAATCACATCAGAATCCACCGGAATCTCATCATGTGTCACCGAACTGGCACTGGAATCACTGTTAACTGGCTCCGATCCTTCTACCACTAGGCTTAAATGACCTATACTTCTACCTCCAGGGGGTGTCCCTAATAGATTTGGAACTACCCAGGGATGCTGGTCTCTCCTATACTTTGGATAGGACTCGCCGGACCGAGTAACCGGCCTATATCACTTCTGCACCGCTTGCCTTACGTACTGCTCTACCTTTACTGATTATTCTCAATCTAGTGCCATCTTTCCAGAGACGGCGCCAGTGTTAAAAGGGACTTCGGTCAAGTCACTTTTAATCTCTTCCGAGTTCTTGGGGATGGTAGGGGTCTGACAATGCAGAGGCCCTTTACTTAATTTTCCCAATTAACCAATTAACCAAACAGTAAGTATACATCCAGGTATTAACTTCTGTTACACAGTTGCAATTCTTCGATTACGGTTATCCTCACACAGTAGGTTATCGCGCAAAATATCAGCCACATAGTCGTTTAAACTTATTGATGTTAAGACAACGTTACTGTGTTAGTAATAAATTACGGCAATTCAATAAGAACAGATTTAACAGTATTCCAGATGTATGCAAACTCTGCGCCACGACGTCTCCAGCGTAGTTGCAATCGCCCAAACAGACAGTCTGGCGATCCCCCGTCTCCTCTACCGCCGGAGAACACCGTAATGTCTCTTCATTAATGAATAAAAGGGTTACATCACTTCGCTACGCCCTTTCGGTGCGTGCGGTATATGAAAATATAAAATTACATTGTGCCAATCCGGCGGCCAAACAAGGCATATCAAATAAAATAGTACGTACTCTATGAATTTCTTCTCGATGCAATTGTCTATTCATAGTTTTTATGTGCAAACCTTGCCTTTCCGCTTCTAGGTTGCTGACCTGCAGACTTGCCTTGTTTGCGATCACATACAGAGTGATAGTCTCAACTTCCCCTCTGTTGTCTAATAATAGGATGATACCAGAAGATCATATAAATGAACTCCAAATCATATCAAAAATACAATATCAGAGACTTCTATCCCATACCATCTGTCCTACACCTAGGTAGAATACAAAGTTTGATGTCCCATACCACCAAACTTTATACCCCACATAGATGCATGTATGAGATTAAAGTCGAACACTTCTCTCAAAAGCATACGAATAAATCGGTGAGTACTCACAACCATGAATAATAAGAAATGAAATCATGAAGTGTTCCCGAAGAAATCATGAATGAAATCATGAAGTGTTTCATTCCCTCGATGGAAAGAACATAGTCATTCCTATGACTCTATCACTCATAACTATTTCTAATATCAACCCATCTTGAGTTGAGAAATGATAAATTATGTAATAAATCAACTCAACGAGAGTTGCGAAGGATGCGACTGGCATCAAATATCAATTCGTTCCTCTGTCCTACTGAGAATGGTCACCATAAACCCATGCTCAAAAAACAAGTATCTAGGGCATATCTAGCCCATGGTGATCACACCATCTCAAAAAATATCATAAAAAACCTGTGAAAATTCTTTTCCTTTCAACAATGTCTCCTGCATAAACAATTTCAAACAATAGCACATTAAATCTTACCTTTAACTAACCTTTACTCAACCAAAATGTATGACATTTTCCATCCTTATGTAGCTTTTCGCAAGCTTTCATTAGGCATAAAAATCACTTGATTTTGATATTTGCTCAGACTTTTATAACCATTTTACTAGAAGGGTTGAACACTTGATGCCCTTAGACTGATCAACCAAATTTCAAATTTCATTTTCTTTGTGCCCGAATTTATATCACCTCATCTAGTTTGGTCTCACAAAATTTCAATTCAAAATGAAATCAAATACTCATTCAAAAGTATAATTCTATATCTGCTACACTTGCGCTTAGGTGAGCCTAGAAACACTACTACTGCACTTTTATAATATCTTCTAATTATGCGGATAGCTTCCAAAATCCTTGAATTTTGTTATAAAATAGTGTCTATACTGGAGTAGCTTCTCCAACAAAAAGTTTTGAAATTGGAGTTTCCAATATGAAAATATCATATGCTCATTAGACACATGTACCACTTTTTGGAAAATCCTCGCCTACTTTGATGTGCAGAGATTATTTGACCTATCAAATGATCTCTAAAAATAATGAAACTTGGTATGCATAGATTTCATCTATCAAGATTGCATTCCCAAGAAAAATCATTCCATTTGGATATACCAATTAAGAGAAATGCCATTTGCAATAGACCTATGTCACTTGTTTCAGGCCTCTACCTCTAGTAGCAGCACTTTTAGTGCAGAGGTCACTTGACCTATCTAAAATTCTCCAAATTACTTGAAACTTGGTCAGCTTAAAGAAAAGCCTAAGAGCTACTTGCCCTCCAAATTTCAATAAATTTGGGCATTCTCTCAAAGAGTAGCATCCAAATCTCTATGAGGCTGCTACCTCACTAACTATTTGCTCGATCATTTTTTTCAAACTTAAAAATGACGAGACATGTTAATCCTTATGATTAAACAAACTAATTCATTATCATGGATGGATTATTTCATGGAGATATATCCATGTATATAATGATCATCTAGATCAATGCAAACCAAATAATCATCCAAATCGTCTCGTTGAAAAATCAACTCTTTACATAGTATCCACCCTTTTGTAAAAGTGAACATCTATGGATGTCATTCTATTCATTGTGCTTCTTGCACATTCATTAATCTCATTACAACTAATCATATACAAGCACTTAATACTTGTATTGATGATCATATCCATAGGTCTCTTGTGCGGACTCGAGATAAGCGTCGATATCAAGTACATAGACTCGCATGAAAAACAATTCATGTGCTCATGTGTTACTAGTCAAAAACACATCTTAGTTGCTCTTGATGTATATTCCTTGTCCTTTACTCTCTAAAGGCACAATTATTCTATGCATGATACCTCTATCACATACGTCATGCTCACCCTAACTCATCGTGGTGATACATAAAAGTGATCTTCTATAAACAAAAAATGCATCATGCATTTCAACTTTCTAGCGAACATATCATCTATGTATACATGCATTCACTCATGCATTTTATTCTTTACTTCAATAAAATTATATGTTTTTAGCTATGCTGACAGAAGACTTTCTCTCTCACACAACACAACATCACTTTAGTTCTCACATGGCATATAACTCCATGTGGATACAAAATTTTTGGCAGCATTTTGCCAGGAAAATGAAGCCTTATTCTTTACAATGATAGGCATCAACGTTTTGGCTGGAAAACCACTTTCTTTACTCCCGAAACCTGCAAATAAGAAACTTTGTCAAAATGTGTTGTTGGGCACTACACGCCCTCATTACAATGTCTTTTTCTGCCTTCAATACCTACCAAAGATTCTAAAACACACAAACAAGATTTGCGCATGCTTTTATGAATCAACATAAGTTAGTGTAACTTCATGTACATAGATAAATTCATGTAAAAACTATCTTTCATGCACCTTCCAATGTTGATTTCATAAAACTGGAAGAAAATACAATGCAAAATTATAAATTTTGATGTGAGAGGTATTCAAATGGATTTATTAGAAAGAAAAAATATGATGCAAGTGTATGAAAAACAATTCTTTCCTATCCAAATTGGTTCAAAATATTATAAAAAAGTCCTAATTATCATAATTGGACACGTAATTCACTCAAAAAGGGTTTCTCACTAGTCAACAGCCATCTAAAAGCTTGTGTAGAGATGGCTTTCAATGGTCCAAATATGGATTATCACAAGTCAAAAGAAAGGTCTTCAAGTGTAGAATCTATACCAAGTTGAATTTCATGATTTGGAGCTTCCATTAGGAAGTTATGGCCAAAACAATGAAGCTAGGTGAGTGGGCAGCATGCCTCTTTGAAGAGATATGCAGAGAATTAGTTGCTCTCTACATGTGGCTTTTACTTATCCAATGATATCTTACAGCCACTGTTGGAAGAAGCCAGAGGCATAGAAGACGCGGAAGCATGTAACGACGGAGCAGGGAGTCAGTCGGATGTTTTTTCAAAGAATTATGTTTTAAAAATACTTTTCAAAAACCTCCAACAGTGATTTTTATCACTATTGTAACATATGTAACATAGAAAAAACCCTTTTCTTAATTTCTAGCTCCATTTTGTGCAAGCCGAGGAGTCCTCGAGCTTGAGGAGCTTAGGTAGAATGAGCATATCAATTTTGGTTATTTTTAGACACCATTTACCCTTTCAAATAGCATCTAGGACCTATTTTTTAACTATGCCGGTCACTAGATGTGAAACCGGTCAAAACTAGTCTAGAATCTATAAAAAGAGCTAGAGAGCTCATTTTTGAGGTTGGTTAGTGTGAGCTTAGAGCTATTTTGAGCTTGTAAGAGTGTTCTTGAGTAATAGAGTTGATTTCTCACCCTCCATTGTGTCTTGCTTGTCTCTTCGTAGTGTGTGTGTATGTGTGTGTGCATCTCTATGCTTCTCACCTTCACTCTCACTTCATCTCACATTCACGATCTTCATATCACTCCTATCTCTTCAGCGAATTGACATTAAGGAGGTGGAGCTTCTTAACGTGGTTCTCACCATTGTGCTAGAGCAACACCAAATTTGGCGCCGTTGCCGGGGATCGAGTCTAGGACGAATGTGTGATGGTAAGAGTATAGAAAGAAGTGGCGTTGGAAGGTAAAATTTTCAGTTTTTGTTGTTGTTTTTACTTAGTTTTTGTTGTTTTTCACCTTCCCGATACTCCATCTTCATCACCGCATCATCATCTCCATCTCCAAAAAAAATCAGAAAATTCACAATATCCACCCATTCTCCTCATTTCCCCTCATTTGTGCATGTGCAAGAGTGAGAGAGAGCTTTTGTGCTTGTGTGTACTTTTGTTTTCTTGAGTTTTCTTGTAGGTACAGAGCTCCAGTGCATCAGGAAAGCTGCAAAAAGGTAAGAAATGTACTCTCTGTCAGAAATTGCCAACTGTGTCAGACCATCGCGATGGTCTGCAAAGTTCGGAAATTGAAGAAGGCGACCACACCAGCGTGTAGGCGACCCTTGCGCATCTACGAATCCACAGGCGCATTTCAGAAATTCACATTTTGGTGGACCATCACGATTGGCTCACGCCATCGCGATTGTGTCACACCATCGCGATTGGCTCATGCCATCGCGACGGCTCGGCCGGACCATCGCGACGGTCTCACGCCATCGCGACGGTTCACTTGAACCATCGCGACGGTTTGCTGACCATCGTGACGATCCCGTCGACCCCACGCCATCGCGATTGGCCCATGCCATCGCCTCGACAGTGCCACGTGGCAAGTTTGACCATCGCGATTGCTTACTAGCCACGCCATCGCGACGAGACCTTTACACCATCGCGACAGCTCAAATTTTGGACCATCGCGATTGGCTCACACCATCGCATCGGTGACCATCGCGACGGTTCATTTTGGACCATCACGATTGTTCACGTTGACCATTGACTGACGCCATCACGACTGTTCAATCAGTCGGACCATCGCAACGCCTCATCCCGACCATCGGGATTGCTCACATTTAGACCATCGTGACCGTGCACTTCAGACCATCGCGACGGTTCGCGCATCACGCCATCGCGACGGTTCGCCTGGACCATCGCGACGGTCCCAGACCATCGTGATCATCTCAGACCATCGCAATTGCTCACCCCAAACGCAAATTTTAGGGTTTCAATTTTTGACCAATTTTGGGGCTAGTTTTGGGAAATTTTTGGGTGATTAGACTCATAGGAGACCCCTTAGCTCATATTTGGAGAAAAACCTGTTTGTGAGTTTTTACCCCCGAGGGCCTGAACGCTCATATCTTTCTCATCCGAAGTCCGTTTTTGGAGCTTAATAGCTCGTTAGAAAGCTCTTGACGAGTACTACGTGACCTCAACTATTTTTTTCATAAAGAATACGTTGATTTTTTGAGAGGATATTTTTGAGGTTGAACATCAGTGGGACTAGGAAAGAAAAGGGACCTTGGGAAGAAAATTTTTGCCAAAGGTTAAGGGACTTTAAAAGTGTATAAACTCAAGTGCTTGATCATCCATTGTGATATTGGTCTAATATTGGATTTTTCCAGGTCTAGCAAAGGCAATCAAGGGCAACCAAAGCAAGGCAGTGAAGGGCATAAGGCTTGGGAAGCGCGGCTTCTTGGGCAACCGAGCAACCAGAAAAGCTGACTCGAGGTTGGAAGATTACTCAACCCCCTCAATCAATTTTTAGCTTAGGATAAACGTTAGCATTGTGGATTCAAGACGATAGGAACGCACCGAGTTCAAGAGAATTAAATTTATCAAGTCTAAGACTAAAGATAAGGGTGTGTGATACGAAAACCTAAGGGAAAGAACCTAAGTCTGACGGAACGAGAACTCGAAAGTACTACAGAAAGTCGGATTCCTCACGCATACAGTTGGACAAGAACTTAAAGACATTAAAAAGTAACAAGCAATTAAAAACAAAGAACCATTGACGATCTGAGCGTGTACTGAGTGTGCAAGGAAGAAAATTAATGAACCTGAGATCGGGCAAACACATAGTTAAGTCAGACCGACGAAGCCTTAGATCATCAGAAGCAAGTGTAGGCACTACTGCTCGATCATGGGCTCAACAATTGAACACTAGTTACCCCTACGAGAGCTCAGATATGAGTGAATTAGAAATGGCATTTGGCACAGAAAGACCAGAAGTAGGGTCAAATGTAGCATACTTGGAAAAGCTTGAAGGACCCTATAGGACTCAACTAGAGTTTCTTCGAACCAACCGCTTAGGTGCTCGCATCTATGAGGATGGTTTGAGAAGACAAGTGGTGCAAATGCATAACACCGATCAACCCATTGGATTGGAACATCCAGTGGTGAAATTCGAGAGAGACGCATACATAGACAAGGAAGGAACGATGTATATCTTAAGTACGCAGCCAAACAATACGAATGATTTTGGCGTAGTTCAGCTAGAAACAGAAGCAAAATCTCAAGGAAAGGAACCATTAGAAGAACCTAGAACACCTAGAGGGAAATCTGTACTGACACGAGTACTAGTTCCAGAATGGACCCCTCAGGACAACAAAAGCATAGAGTTGTTTGTAAATAAAGAAGCTGACGAAGCATTTTGGAGGTACAGAACAGAACAACCTAGTGAGGTAGGTTCCATTATAATCTACGAGTTCAAGGACCCGGATACACCTGCAAAGGTTGTATACCTGGATGAAACTTCAGAAAGAGTATATATGGTGTCAGACCACGCTAGAAACACATACACATGGAGAGGTGAATTGGTATTCCCTCCATCACGGACAAACGTAAACATGAACCAACAAGGGGCAGGAACATCCACAGCCCATGGCATGCAAAGAGAAAAGAACAAAGATAGACCCGAAGTAAGCTTCAATCACCCCCTAGGGAGAGATAGAACAACCACGGACTCTAATAGAGCGGATAGACAAAGGGAACACGGAATACTAGGTGGTAGAGATGATTTTCCTCTACCTAGACCACGGGAACATGCAAGAATATTGAGACCGACTCAATTAGTAAAATCAATGAAAAATTATTTTGATGGGACAGGAGATCCCTATGACCACGTCGCAGAATTCAAGCAAGTACTAAGAGCAGAACAAGTCGAAGACATGTTCACGCAATACAACGCATTTGGACTTATGTTAAAGAACACAGCTTTAACTTGGTTCCAACCTTTGCAACAAAGGCAATTTAGAGACATCCATCACTGTTTAGAGTCATTCATCACTGAATTCTCTAAAAGTGGGATTAGACATGACACGTCTTCGTTGATTCATAGCTTTAAACAGACCCCTTAGGAAACAGTTAGACTCGGAGGACGTAGGTTTAGACAATATGTTGAAAGATGTCCAATGCAAGAGCTACCATCAAAGGCCAAGCAAGTGTCATTGTTTCTAGATGGCTTGTTGAGCTCTAAACTACGCTCCTATGTGTACCTAAAGGAACCCAGAACGCTAGAGCAGTGTGTAAGAATTTGTATAGACATTGAGGACAACTTAGGAGACGAGTTGGAACTCTCAAAGGTCTATAAGGACTCAGATTGTTCATCTCTAGCCTCCACAAAATTGTCTAGCTCGATAGAAGACCTAGCAAAAAAAGTGGCCCAGAAACTAGGAGTTTCTAGTAAATAGATGCCCAGGGTGACGACAAACAAGCATTGTTACACCTGTGGTGGTGATCATATGGCTAATGTGTGTCCCAATGCAACACAACCACAAGCCAATCCTAGTGGCCAATACTGTACGATTGAGAGAAGATACACGAACCACACGGCTCAAGACTGCCCATACAACGAACAAGCAGTAAGACAGAACTACCCACAAGCATACGTACAGCCAAGTAGGTATCAAGGCCAATACAATGCTCAGCCTTATTACTATAGGCATCCCCAGAACTACCCATACCAGGCTCAACAGAGACCTCAACCTGTCTTAGCTCAGCAGCCACCCCCACCAGCGAATGTCATCTCTGTCAAATACGCGGCTGCTGAAGAGAATCTAAGTAGGGCCTTAGTGCCTTCTTCACCTTTGATCGGAGAGAGTGACCCGAACTCAAACAGTTTTGACTCTACACATGTAGATAGTCCACCCGCATATTACACGGAGTCACCAGAACACGTGGAGACATATCATTATGATAGTCCACCAGTGGAACCTAGTTGGGAGCCAGACCATGCTAATGTGATGTACACGAACCCAAACCCACGGCCCCAATTGAGACAGCAACGACCACAGGGCCCTAGAGGACCATGCTTTAGGTGCCAAGGAGATCACTTCATAAAGGACTGTCCACATCCTCCGATAGCAGGGCAATCACAGTACTATAACATACAAGGCTTCTGTGCCGATTGTGGCAAGGAGCACATAATCAAAGATTGTCCTAAGAACCCAGTTAACGCTTCAAATGTGACACCGATCAACGTGATAGGCATTGTAAACAATGCAGATGGATCTAACCCTACATACGTGCCTATCCAAGCTATAACAAGAGCCCAGGCGCTCTTACAGAACCAACAGCTTAATCAGGAGAAAGTAGCCGGAAGTAGTGAAGTTGCAGAATCTAGCAGTAAAAAGACTAAGTCTTGGAAAGATTCTAGAGAAAGAATTAAGAGAAAATGGAGTAGAAGGATAATTGAGTTGGAAGGAAGTTTAAAAGAGTCGAGAGCCAAAATACTAGAATTGACTTCACAGGAATTAAATCAAGAGAACCCAGCTTAGAAATCAGGATCAGTTTTAGCGGAACCCATACCAGAAAACCTAGACATGATGTTTTGCGCATATCAGGCTAGATTAAAAGAAGGACCTCAAGTAGCCGAAATGAGCAAAAACTACCCTCGAGCTGATCTAGAAATTGAGAGAACTAAACTTTGCATGAAGATGGTAGAATTAGCACAAGCTTTGTTCGAAGCCTCTAGATATCTTAATTGGAATAACATGGCAAAACCGGATTTACACTTTCAAGGACTAATGGAGAGGCTAGAATACTTGATAGAAAGCAAAGAGAAAAAGGATCAGCATAGGAATCTTAGTGTCCCACAGACACAGGAAAGGAATGCACCATCCCTGTCTCAAGTACCCAATACAGAAAGTCAAGACAACCTGTCATCCATACATAGGTACTCACATGAATTTTTGAGAGAAATACAAGAAGAGAAGTGGAGAAAAGAACAAGGAACCCATCCTCCTATTCAAGAGATAGACGACTTGCAGGAACAATTTCCCCAAGACATTCCCTCTATTTACGATGATGTAGAGGAAGAGCAACTGAGTGAACACACGGGTTTTGAATCCAATTCTTTACAAGAATTACCTCAGTTCACAGGACCTTGGGAGGAAAAGTCTATTAGCATGAGAGCACCCACAATAATAGTGAGGAATGAACAATCAGTAATCCCTAGAAACACGGAAGTGATCAAGAACACTAAAGTATAGTGTAATCTCACTCTGGAGGAATTGTTAAAGGTAAAACCAGAATTGTGGAAGCACGTAGCAAATCAATTCCCTGAGCTTGCTATTACTCCCTCACAGATAGGATCACAAAAGAAGGTACCAGAGATACCCGTAGAAAAGATAGGAGATGTGAGTGAAGGAGAGGAAGGTAACATGTATCTTCCAATAACCCATCAGGGCTACACCACAAAAGCCATCTTAGATCCAGGAGCCGGAGTAGCCATCGCTACCACCGCTTTATGGAAACGTTGGGGTAAGCCAGCCCTCAGACCTACCAGGATGAAGCTACAAATGGCTGACGGACACATAGAAAAACTATTAGGCTTACTAGAAGGCATATCTCTCACCACTTGTGGTGTGGAGTTTGAACATACCTTTGCCATTTGTGATTTTGCGAAGAATCATGCTTATGAGATGATATTGGGACGACCATTCATGCGTCAGTTGCAAATTGTACAAGATTGGGGAACTAATTCTTTGTACTTGCAACATTTAGGAGTGACTACTAAAGTCAATCTTAAAGACTATTCACATCAAGATGTACCCCCAATACAATGGAATACCATCCATAAGACACCAGCAGAAACAGAATCAGTGCACTCATTAGAGTCAGACCCCTCATGGTTACACGAGGATACTCATTTATGGATGTGTAAAGTAGCCAAACTAGAGGAAGAACGATTAGAAGCCAGGACCTTAGGTACAGAACAACATCCACGAACCCTTCAAGATCCAGCTTACGCACCTGTAGTATTTCCAGATGAAGAATTCGAACCCCATGGTTGGGCAGAAATCCTAGCAACCATGGACGTAGCCATCAATGAAGAACAATGGACACCCCACTGTGACGAGGATGGCTATGATATTTCAGTCTTCATGATAGAGCCAATCATGTGTGATTCAGTTTTAGAAGAATGTGAACCGAATACTGATGCATTCGAGGACGCGAGTGACTTTGATTTAGAATCAATTATCATGGACTCACCCTTTTCATCAGAAGAAGAATATTTTTACGAAGTAGAAACTCACCCTCAGAAACAGGAAGAAGTTATGAATGATGTGAGGATAGCCACTCAAGTGACTAGCAAGAGTGAAGGCAAGAAAAGAAAGAAGAAAGAAACCATGTCAGAAAAAGAAGAATCTTTGTTTGAGGTTCTCGAGAACTTCAAGAAATATGAAATCGAAGATAGAAGAATCATGGTACGAATGCCTAATAGAAAGGCGAATGACGGACAAGTATATGATAATCGAGAGAAAACCAAAAAAATAATAGTTGCCATAGAAGGAGAAGAAGAGAAATGTACCTACATAGGGCATGATTTGACGAAGGAAGAAGAAGAAGAAGAATTAGTTGCCCTATTGCGCGAATATAGAGATGTGTTCGCTTGGAGTTATAAAGATTTGAAAGGAATAGATCCAGACATATGCTCTCATAGAATCCCTATGACTCCAGACGCAAAACCCACGAAACAGAAACCGTACACGTACAATGATAATTACGCAGCAAAGATTAAAGAGGAGATAGACCGCTTGATAGAGGCTGGATTTATTTACGAGATTGAGCATACCGAATGGGTATCCCCCATTGTGGTTGTGCCCAAGAAGAACGGAAAATTGTGTGTGTGTATTAACCTTAAAAAAGTTAATGCCGCCACGATTAGGGACAGTTATCCTCTTCCTATCACGGAACACTTATTGGAAAGAGTTGCGGGCAAGGAAGTTTACAGCTTCCTTGATGGTTTTTCAGGCTATAATCAAGTAGCCATTGCTCCAGAGGACCAACACAAGACAGCATTTGCCACTGAATGGGGCATTTTTGCATTTCGTGTAATGCCATTTGGCTTAACAAATGCACCTGCTACTTTCCAGCGACTCATGTGTCATGTTTTTAAGGAATTCTTATGCAAGAATTTGGAAGTTTATGTCGTGTGCACATTCAAATGTAAGACAGACACATATCCCAGAACTTAGACAAGTATTTGACAAATGTCGAGAATATCAGGTTTGTTTGAACCCAGAGAAATGCGTTTTCATGGTCAGACAAGGCAAAATTCTAGGACACATTGTGTCAAAGAATGGAATTTCTACGGATGAAGAAAAGGTGAAGGTGATTGTAGAACTCCCTAAACCAACTAATGTGAAAGAAGTACAGGCATTTATGGGCCATTGCGATTATTATAGACGATTCATACACATGTATGCAATCATAGCCAAGCCATTGTACTCTCTTTTGACTCATTTTGAATGGACAGACGAGTGTGAAAATTTATTCAATGAACTCAAACGACGTTTGTGCTTAGCACCTATATTGACAACCCCAGATTGGAGTAAGCCATTCCATGTACATGTGGATGCATCCAATTATGCCATAGGATGTGTGTTAGCACAACCCACGAGTGAAGGTAACATAGATCTCCCCATAGCATACGCGAGCAGACAATTGAACGCAGCAGAAAGAAATTACACCACTATGGAACGAGAAGGATTAGGAATGATCTACGCGGTAAGAAAATTCAGACACTACTTGTTGGCCAACAAATTCAAGTTCTTTACAGATCATCAAGCCCTATTGTATTTAGTCAACAAGCCATGTAACACAGGACGATTAGTACGTTGGTTTCTATTACTCATGGAGTATGATTTTGAAGTAGTAGTCAGGAAAGGAAAGACACATCTCAGAGCTGACCACCTTTCAAGATTAACCTCAGGAGAAGCTCCTCAAGGAGTAATGGATGAGTTACCGGACGCATACTTGTTTAACCTTGAGATAGCACCGGAATGGGCTAAACCTATAGTCCCTATTCTCACATATGGACCCAAGAATCCTAGGATAAAGATCAAAGAAGGAGAGATTACCAAGTCTCAGAGATACCAAATCATAGCAGGAAGCATATATAAACAGGATAATCAAAAGATTCTTGCTTGTTGTGTAGATGAATCAGAACATGCGAATTGGTTGCAATTAGCACACATAGGTGCACTAAAGCAACATCATTCGAAACATCGAACATTACAGACTCTGCATAGACTAGGAGTATATTGGCCTACGATGGAAGCAGATGTCTACAAATGGTGTAAAGAATGCCATGTTTGTTGTGAAAGACCACCTGTAGAACATGCTACATTATACCACGTGTCTCTCACACCAGACTGGAGTGAACCTTTAGTGACATACTTGAGGACGAACACATTCCCTCAAGGAATGACTTTAGCACGACAACGCAGTCTAGAGCAGGAAGCTCAAGACTATTCACTTATTGGCGATAATCTATACAAACGAGGACGAGATGGATACCTAAGACAATGTGTTCATGAAAGCGATTATTTGAGCATACTAGAGACTACACACCAAGGTGTTGCAGGAGGTCACTTTGGACCAGACAGGATAATCAAAGCTATCCTCTTTGCAGGATTATGGTGGCCCACTCTTCACATGGACGCGCATACCTATGTAAAGAGATGTGATGTGTGCCAAAGAACTCAATTTCCTACTCGTAGAGATGAAATGCCATTGAAACCCATGATGGGCGAACGTGCATTTTCCAAGTGGGGCATAGACTTTGTAGGACCCATTAACCCCCCTACGAAAGGTACACATGCCGAATACATTATTGTTGCCACAGATTATCTCACCAAATGGGTAGAGGCAAAAGCCACGAAAAAGAATGATGCACACACGACTGCAAAATTCTTATTTGAAAATGTCTTTACAAGATATGGATTGCCTATAGAGTTAGTGAGCGATCGAGGAACTCACTTTCTAAACCAAGTCATTGAATATTTGTTACAGGATTTTATGGTGATTCACAAGAAATCCGCACCATATCATTCTCAGGCCAATGGTCAGGTTGAAAGCACTAATAAGATTCTTTGTAATGTACTGACGAAACTTGTGAACAACAAACGTTCAGATTGGGACAAACAGTTACACCACGCTGTTTGGGCATATCGAGTGGCCTACAAGACCGTACTCAATGCAACTCCCTTTCAGATGGTTTTTGGTCAGAATGTTGTGCTTCCTTTGGACTTCTTGATACCGACCCTTAAGTTTGCACAAGAACATCAGTGGACCGGCCATGAATTATCAGCAAGACTAATGGACTTGGAACGATTAGGAGAAACCATGCTAAAAGCAGCAGCAAGAATATACGCGGCAAAAAAGCGACAAAAAGCATATTTTGATGCACATGTGAAAGATAAAGGCCTAAAAGAAGGAGATTTAGTTCTCGTATATACGCTGAAACAGCACGCACGGAAGTTAGAAAAGCGAGGTTATGGACCTATGATCATTAACAAACTCTCGAGAAGTGGAGCAGTACAATTAGCCACTTTAGAAGGAGATATAATGCCTAATTACATTAGTGGCTGTAGAGTCAGGTTATACCAAGAACCTCTTACTGAGGATATGCTTAGACGACTCACGTTGGCAAAGAAGCGTAAGAAGGAAGAGAATAGAATACGAGCTGAAGCTCAGGCAGAAGCCATAGAACGCATTAAGCGCATGAAGTTAAGAAGAAAAGGACTAGGGAGAGAACATTATAACCCTCTGGAAACATCACCCAGATATCCCATGGCCATGTGTCAAGTAAAATCAACCACTCATCCTAGCATAGTGGACAGGAGACCATTCATTACAGTCAGGCTAGAGCATGGCAACCCTTGCCAAGAGCTCAGGGCTTTAATTGATTCAGGTGTTGCGACTAGTGCGATTAGATGGTCTCACTATAAGGATTTAGGAATAGAAATGCGGCCAATTGAGGCATATCTCATAGGGCTGGGAGGCATGGAAACCCCTTGCATGGGTGAGGTGGATCTTCCTATCCTCATAAACGAAGTGACTATGACAGCCAAGCTACTAGTGTGCCATGATGACGACCTGATAGAACCCCTAATCCTTGGCCAAGACTGGCTATACGATCACTCAGTGGACCTAAATCTTAGACAAGGCTCCCTACAGATTGGAACCTTAGATCAGAAGCGAGTGATACCGCTTGACTTCCCTAATGGCATTCCGACTGAGGTTTGTAACCCTAGACCCTATGAAATGCATGCGGTGGAAGACCGGAAGATCTTTGGTCAGATTAGTCACGTTACGTCTACACCAACCCACTCGGGCTTGGCTATAGACAGTTTTCAGTCAAAAGGACGTCAGGAGATTTTCCCTGGGGCTTCCTGCAAACTAGAAGGGGTAACTACCCAACCGCTAGGGCAGATGGACACAATCAGCGGTCGGGTGGGTTGCATCAGCGGACACATGGGAAAAACACCCTGCGGTGCCCATCCTTCCACACTTACTGCGGACTGGCCTAGATTAAAGATACGAAACGGAGCACTTCCTAATGGGCAGGTCACGCAAGTGTTGGACCTCCCTTCTTTTCCAAAGCAGAGTGTCCATTCGACCTCTCAGCCTCAATCACAACAGAGTCAACCACGACGAAGGAACCCAGACCGACAGCAATATCAGACGACACAAAGAGGAAAGCAGTCTCAGCAACACAAAGCAAGTGGCACAAGACAAATATGGGTGCCAAAAGAACAGAAAGCACCGACAAATTTCAACAATGCGGATAATGACAAGAAGAAGTCAAGGCAGAAGCAGAATCAGTACCCAACATTCCCTCAACCTTCTTCTGCAAGTTCGAACATTCGACGAATTTGGATCGCCAAGAAGTACCTGATGAATCGACCCACACCCACGCAAATTTGGGTACCCAAACCATGTATTATAGCTCAACCCTCAAGCCATGTAACATACACCCTTCGGAAATCTTTTCAGCCCTCCATACCACCAAATCCGATATCATCTTTTGTCCCTCCGCAGAAACCTATTACCCGATCACAAACTCTTAGGAAGTGGATACCGAAACGTATCCAGAAGTCTTCTCCTAACCCCTTGTCTAACATAACGACCACCCCGACTCATCTACAACCATGTACTAACTCATTCGCGACTGAACCTTGTATAAATCCACACACCATAACCCAACATCACTTGTAATAATACCTCATCAAGAAATGTATGTATCATCTGAATGCATGTAGGTGTCTAGAGACCTGCACTAGCTCTGCAAGAAGCATTGCATCAATCACATCACAACACTTGGCTACACGGGTTACACATCGGCTATGGAAAGGGATTGCGGTCTCACCTTAATGGGATCATAATTAATTTCCATACTAATGTGCTAATCTTTTGTAGCAGATCTTTTCCATTCGCACGACAATCATCATGCAAACCGAAGAAGGACCATCAGAAGCAGGCCCCAGCGCACCTGTAGCACCTATCGGTGTTTTACTCGCAGAGTCCCATCCGACGGCTCCACCGCCAGAATTTCAAGGTTTCCCAGGACCCATGCCTATCAACGACCCTCCTCGAGGCTATACTGAGAAGATTCATCGCAATTCTCATTGGTTTCAAGGGTTGGCAGGACCATTGGCAAAGGCTGAATTTATATTTGAGGCTAATTTAACTTTTGATGACCGTACCTGGGGCAAATATCAGTTCTTCTCAAGAGAGTTCGAAGGGCTCCAGAACACAGAAGATTTAACGCATGTTTGGGCAAGAGCAGGATTCACAGAGTACTTCAATGATCCTCTGCCTAAACCTGACTTCTACAGATGTTATTATTTGGTCACAACACTGATAGCTTCAGAGAACAAAGATTTGCCAGGAACATTCATTTTGCCATCTTTGGTAAACGACCCACCATATAAAAGGTTTTATTTGTCCAAAGATTTAATTCGTGCAGCTATCAAAATCCATGGGACACATACTCCAATAGAGCGTGAAAGACTGATCCCAGAACCCATGAAACGTGGCGATGTTACGAAGTGGGAAGATATTTCAGCTATAACCCCTGAGTTATCTAAGCCGTTGAGAATATGTATGCAGCACTTTGCTTTTCCCGCGCAGGACCGATTTACGATGCCCCACAAAAGAATTTGGTTTGGTTTATATCTGGCATGTACTTGACCCCAGACGGTAGATTTAGCAAGCTGGATCATTGATCAGCTTTACTTGGCACAGCACCGTTGCGAAAGAAAGAAGATCATCAATGGATGTTGCGCCCTCACGCGCATTGTGTATATGTGCCTAGCATATGACTTACCGATCGAACGTGCAATGACAAGTGAAGAGCTGAAGGCTTTCAAAGGGACATCGAAGAAAGCTAGGAAGCCTAGCAGAGGACGAGTAGGAAAAAGAATGAGAGGAACTATTCCTTGCCTTCAGGTCCCAGAATCTCCCTCACCTCAACCCTCTCCTGAACAGTCTCCAACAGAAGCCCCCATTCAACCCATTCGCATAAGGTTATCAAGACCAGTTACACCGGAGGGCACTACTAGCACAGTTGCTCCTCAAGCAGCCACTGCTCCAGAACCTACAACCACGACAGCAGAAGTTCCCACCACTATTGGTGCGGAAGCTTTCTCTTTTCCAATACCCCATTTAGAAACAGAACAAACAGCGCCACTGGATACAACTTTTGATTTTGAAATGCAAGATGCGTTCTCCAGTCAGTTTTCAGAAGGCCAGATCTTTTCACAGGAATATGAAAGGCCCAGCTACCCTACCACACCGCGAGATCACCCACAAGGACAAATAGTGTCTAGCTCTAAAGAGGAAAGAATAGAGACAGATGAAGACGACGGCGACGATGAAGCCAGTCAGGGAACACATGAATCCCAAAAACATGGACAGACAAATGAACATGGACGACAAACGGACACCCAGGGTGATACAAGCACACATGAAGAGGAAACCTTTGAAGCTGCAGCTTATACACTGGCCATTAAAAAGTTATACCGTACTATGGAAAAGGTTTGGGCGTGTAAGAAGCTAACTGATGAAGAAAGCCAAACCCTCATAGAACAAGAGCTTGTCTCGGGCAGATTCGAAGAAGTATATATCAGCGGTTTCAGAGAGCTTGTCAAATCAGTCGGACCTACCGAAGCCTTAAGGTATTTGCAGAGGAAACCATTACCACAGTATGACCCTCGTAGAGTTCGCTTATTATCTAAACTGGGTGAATATATTCGAGTACAACAGGTGTTCAGTCATCCCAGCAGGCCCGAGAAGCACGCCTGATTCCTGAAAGACCTGCGACCGAAGAAACCATCCTTGTAGATTCCCCACCCCACCCTACTCATGTAAATACCACAACTGTAATCGGAGTACCCGTCACCCCAACTACTCCTCCTTCACCTCCTGTCTCTCCCATTCATCCACTCTCTCCTAGACCAGCCACGTCCTTCGACAACGTCATAGCAGAAGCCTTTGTCGCATCCATTTCCATCCCCATGCCCGCACCCACTCAACCTAGTCTACCCCCTAGCACATCCACCTTTCTATCTAACCCATCACTCCATCCATCCCATCCATCCTTTCCCGCACCTCCCCGACACCTTTTCCCATTCCTACCTCCATTAACCTCTCCCATGTCTCACCCCCCCGACCTACCGTATTTCCGTTTCCCCCTTTCCCCCGAGGAGTACAAGAAAACCCCCCTGTAAATTACTCGTCAACATTTGCAAATCCAGTATTTACACCATCACAAGCACCCACATTCACACCATTATTCACAGTCACCGCACTTGACACATCCAATGACATGGACATCTCACCGCCCACCGCACCACCAGTCACTTCATTCACGGCACACCCATATTTAGGCACATCACAATTTTCCACAATCACCACCGCATCCACTCTCCCACCCCCATTCCCCATCCCCATTGCATCTACATCCACTGCATCTTTACTCGGAACATCTGTAATATTATCTCCCACTGTAGATACTGCATTTCGACAAATGTTCGCTTGCATGACTCAAGTACGAGAGGAGTTCACATCTCTAGGAAACAACTACCAGACGCTGCAGACCACGACGAATCAATTACAGTCGCAGCTTAATTCATTGTCGATTGAGAATGCCTCATTGAATACTCGGTACCAAGAATTACGAGAGGCATACCACAAACTGGAAGTAGAAAGTGAAGCGAAAGCCAAAGAGGCCACTGCTGATCTTGACAATTTGTTAAGGGCCCAGACAGTTCGCAATGCGACGCTTACACGGAACATGGGCTTACTCAGAAGGCATCTAGCAGTAGCAAAGGAAGAAAACCAGCGGCTACAAGAGCAGAACAGAGAAAATTTAGAAGCTTCTCTCGATCATCCAGATCAACTGTTAAGCCCTAGTAGGTTCAAAGCGGTTCCCTCAGAATCAATGAAGATGCTGCTAGAGGATCATGTTAGACTGCTCGATGAATACGATCGAATAAACGAAGAGTATCAGAAGCTAAAGGAAGATCATAAGCTACTCCAGCTCAGAGCACCCGCAACACAAGGAGTACAAGTAGCACAAGGATTACCAGCTCCTATGGACCCTTCTCCTGACATCTTAGAGGAACTCAATGCATTACGGGCCCAGGTATCAAATCTTGAATCACGAATCGCAGTCTATGAAGCGCTACCCCGACCAGATTCCCCTCCAGAGCTACCCGCGGATGAAGAAACTGTAACCATACCGGTGGAAGAAACCTTTGAAGAGGCCTATGAGCCCCAACCTATCCCAGGCGGACGCATCACGACTGAAGGCCAGACGACGTATGAACTTCCAACCCCCACATGGATGAAGACAGTGGAAGAGCTTGGAACCACCCACTCAGCACGAGTAGAGGCGCAGCTGCATGCAATGGCAATGATTGAGGAACGAATTTTACAGTCGCCCTACTTTGCTCATTTGGCCCCTCGTCGCTACATATCAGGGCATGAGCTACAATATAAACCTTACTTTATGTTAATGGCCGAATATCAGTTGGCCATAGAGAAAGAAACAGGCAAGAAACCATCTCATGCTACTCAGTTCGAGCCTGACGATTGCCACCGGATGCGCAGCGCGGAGAAATCCATCAACCCAATTGGCGTAAAGATCTTTTACAAGAGTATCCTGAGATGATGAGCACTTGGGCAAAGGCACCACTACATTTGAAATACAACCCATGTTGGGGACCAGTGCCATGTCGTCGCTCCTGGACAGCATTTGCTATTAAAGTACAGAACAACAAGCAGTGCCAGGATTGGTTGAATTATCCATATTTCAAGCCGCCCATCGAACTACCAACAGTGGGATATATGATGGCCACGATTCGTCACTGGCTCCCTCGCTTGACACGTATGGACGATATAGCAGCGCACATGACTGTCAAAATCTTTGACCTGATGCAAATGGTTTTTAAAGTCTTTCGTCGTATAAAGGCACCTCATGTTAACACACCGGGCTTCGAGCATGGCAATTTGGATCTTGCATATGACATGAGTACAACGCCATCGCTACGGGTGTGTTATGCCTGGCATTGCAGAATTAGATATTTACCAGCATGCTACAAGCAGACGTTCGAAGAGATGTTCACAACCGGTTTCTAGGAATACCATTCAGAAGTGTTCATCAGCAGGCCCACCCACCTCTTACACTTATTTGCCTGTGAACAGATGGTATATTCCACACATTATCGGCTCCCACCACCCGATGAACCGCAACCAATTGATTGGGAGAAACTCGAGGCAGATTTGGCCCGAGGCATTCGGATATCAGAACACACCCTCGCTCAAGACCTCCTACAGAACTACATCCGACAGACCGCATAACAAGGTTCTGTCGAGGACGACAGAAGCGAGAGGGAGGGGGGTGTTGGAAGCAGCCAGAGGCATAGAAGACGCAGAAGCATGTAACGATGGAGTAGGGAGTCAGTCGGATCTTTTTTCAAAGAATTATGTTTTAAAAATACTTTTCAAAAACCTCCAACAGTGATTTTTATCACTATTGTAACATATGTAACATAGAAAAAACCCTTTTCTTAATTTCTAGCTCCATTTTGTGCAAGCCGAGGAGTCCTCGAGCTTGAGGAGCTTAGGTAGAATGAGCATATCAATTTTGGTTATTTTTAGACACCATTTACCCTTTCAAATAGCATCTAGGACCTATTTTTTAACTATGCCGGTCACTAGATGTGAAACCGGTCAAAACTAGTCTAGAATCTATAAAAAGAGCTAGAGAGCTCATTTTTGAGGTTGGTTAGTGTGAGCTTAGAGCTATTTTGAGCTTGTAAGAGTGTTCTTGAGTAATAGAGTTGATTTCTCACCCTCCATTGTGTCTTGCTTGTCTCTTCGTAGTGTGTGTGTATGTGTGTGTGCATCTCTATGCTTCTCACCTTCACTCTCACTTCATCTCACATTCACGATCTTCATATCACTCCTATCTCTTCCGCGGATTGACATTAAGGAGGTGGAGCTTCTTAACGTGGTTCTCACCATTGTGCTAGAGCAACAACCACTCATTGGAAAGGCTTTGAAGTCTACTTTCTATACCAAGTGGAAGCATCCAATTTGGATATCATATGAGAGAGTTATGGCCATTTAAGTGAAGATAGATATGCTAATCTTGCTTTTTTTTCTCTTACTTTTATTTCTCTTTCTATTCTTTTCCTTCTCTGTTTAATCTTCATTTTAATTTTCTCTCTTCCTCTTTGTTCATCCATTTCTTGCTCCTTCATATTCTTTAATCTCTTTCTCTCTACCTCTATTCTTCTATCTCTTTCTCTCTACCTCTCTTTTCTATCTCTCTCTTTCTCTTTCCATCTCTTTCTTTTTCTCCATCTCTCTTGGCTTCTCTCTTTCTATCTCTCTCTTCTCCTTCTTCTCTTCCTCTTTCTTTATCCTTCTGCTTCTCTTTCTCTCTTTCTCTTTCTTTCTTTCCTTCTTCTCTTTCTCTTTCTTTCTCTTTTCTTCTCTTTCTCCTTCTCTTTTGTTCTTTCTCTCTCTTTCTTTCTATCTCTACTTCTTCTCTTTCTCTCTCTTCATCCTCTTCTTCCCTCTCTATCTCTTTCTCTCTTCTTATCTCTTTCTTTTTTTCTCTCTCTCTCTTGCTTTCTCTATTGCTTGACCGTGCACAGCAAACGTAATACAATAACATATAAGCATCAAGTCCTCTTCAACGAGCTGCTCTAGCTTAATGGTAACTGCACTTACCTTCAAACTAGAGGTCACGGGTTCAATATCCATGGGCGGCGGCAACGCAACAAATAGCATCGTGTGTAATTCGAAGAAATTAAGCTAAATTTTGCTACTGCAATGGCCACGCAAGCCTTCGAAGATGTGGCCGGTTCCATTGCTCCATGATCTACATACGTTTTTGAGAAGATGTCGATCTCGAGCTCTCCAGAGCTGCACCGATTTCTTCTTGCATACCATGAAGATGAAGATGAGCACCAAAATTAGAATGGAATCTCTCCTTTCTCCTTGCCCAAGGCCCCTCTCCCTCAAGCTCTGATACCAAATGTGAGAAATGGCGAATGACATGCCTGGGACTCACCTCCCAGCCTATTTATAGCCCTTGCCTAGTCACCATCTAGGGTTCTCTCTAAGACCCCTCTACTCATCTGGCCATCATGAGTAGGCACCTCGTATGAACTCTTTGGCTTTCGGCCTTGGCTATCCCCCAAGCAAGGAACCTCTCGTTCCTCTAAGCATGTACATCTCTGGAATATAACATTTTCAGCCCCATGGCTTTGTGCAGAAAGGGCATGAAAACCAGGTATGCACGTTAAAGAAGGCATTATATGGTTTAAAGCAAGCACCACGTGCTTGGTATGAGAAGATACATGCCTATCTGATTGCACATGGTTTTGAGAATAGTCCAACTGAAAGCACCTTATATGTTAAGCATGCTAATGATGTGCTTCTGATCATTGTTATCTATGTTGATGACATGTTGCTCATTGGTCCTATTGAGAAGCATATTGCTGATTTTAAGGCTGATTTGCATGCCTCATTTGAGATGTCTGATTTGGGTCATTTGCATCACTATTTGGGGATTCAGTTTATGCAAGTTGATGGTGGAATGGCTTTGTGTCAAACAAAATATATTGACACATTATTGCAGCGTTTTGGCCTTGAAGACTATAAGCCTCTTGCCACTCCTATGGAGACAGGTTTACGATTGAGTCTTCATGATGCTGGAGATGCAATTGATGTTGTCCTCTATTAGCAAGTTGTTGGATGCCTGATTTACTTATGCATTACCAGGCCAGATATTCAGTTTGTTGTCTCACAGATGAGCAGGTTTATGCATTGCCCAGGTGTCAAGCATTGGCAGGCGGTTAAGCGCATCTTTCGCTACTTGAGTGGTACTCGGCTACTTGGGTTGTTTTATCCCAAGGAGGGATCACTACCGCCAGATTTGCATGCTTTTTCTGACTCAAACTATGTTGGTTGCTATGACACTCGTGTGTCCACTAGTGGCTTTTGCTTCATGCTTGGTAGCTCATGTATATCTTGGTTAAGCAAGAAGCAGCCTACTATGGCCACTTCTAGTTGTGAGGCTGAGTATAGGGCAGCTCTCACAGCTACTTTTGAGTGTGTGTGGCTCAGACGCCTTATTACTGATTTGGATGTTGGTCAGTCTTCTGGCACCACCATCTTCACTGACAGTCAGAGCGCATTGGCAGTTGCGAGGAACCGTGTGTTCCATGCTCGCACTAAGCACATTGAGGTGCATTATCATTATGTCAGGGAGAGGTTCTCTGTTGGGGAGATCAGCTTGGCATATGTGCCCACGCAGGAGAACATTGCAGACCTTTTCATGAAGTCTCTGCCCAAGGAGAAGTTTGAAGCTTTCCGCAAAGCTTTGGGCTTACTTCCTTTTGTGGAGTGATTTCCACATAGCTTGGCACTTCCTTATACATGAGTGCCAGCTACTTGTTCACCGCATCACTCCCAGGGGGGATTTGTTGATATATTTAGGTAGTGATGTGTGTGAACACTCTAGGACCGTCGAAGCACTTTTTTCCCTCTTTAGGAGGTTTTTCCCCCCCGGCTTGTATATATGCCTATTGCCCTAATGGGCTACTTATCTTTGTACATTCTCTAGTAATACATTCAGTATTGTGTGTTGTGCTCCAAGCTTCTTCTTCTTCCATGTGTTGTTCGCGTGCTTCCGCAGCCGTCTAACTCCAACAGTCAAATCAACTCAATGGAAAGAATTTATGCTATTTCATGCAAATCAGCTTAATCAACTAGAGCAAGCTACAAACGAGAAGCAAAAGCCTCTCAAGGAACAACAGAGACAAAGAGGGGGAGAGTGCTGCAGAGCAAGGAGGCACAAAAGAGGAGCCCCTAATTTTTCAAAATTTATGGGCATATTTTTCTTCTTCAAAGTCTTAGGAAATTCCCTAAAAAGCCATGTAAATGCACTAGAGGAGTCCTCTAGATGCATAATCCCAAGTCATTGTAATATATTTCTTGTAAAATAGTAGAAGAACAGAGATTAGCCAATAAAGTGCCTGTCACTTGTGTGAAAGGACCATTTTTAGGGCACATGTATATAAGTCACTTTGTGACCCTTTGTAAAGATTTTTTGCCATTGTGAAGAGGGAGAGCTCCTGAATTTCGAATTTGCTTCTTTCTTGCAGATTTTCATCTTCTCCATGATCTTTTGTGTGTGTAAGACTGGTGTCTACCCCTCCCCAACACGTTTGAGCTGGTGTAGTGTGTGTGCGAGCAGGTACGAGTTGTGGAGTGAGTGTGGGAGTTTTCTGCCATTCACTATTTCTGTCATAACTTGAAGAGCTGTTGTTAGAATCGAGTGACCACCTCTAGTAGAAGCGCCTAGTCGAGAGCTTCAAAAGGAACCCGCTATTGGCCATATTCGGAGTTTTGAGCTGGGAGATATCCTCGATTTAGTGAAAACTGTTGTAAGTGGTATCGTGGCAAACACTTTCAGTAGTTAAGTGAGGTAGTGAGGTAGGTTAGTCTTTTCTCATGCATGCTAGCTGAACCACTTCATTTTCCATCATGTGTGCACACATCATCATATGTTTGGTTAGGTCGGTTCTTTGGATTGATAATTAAGCATGTGTCAATCCACCACTATATGCACTTGTGTGGCAAATGAGATTTAGTCTCCTTGGCACAAGTCCCTAAGGCTTTGTGACTTAGGTACACATCTCTCATCAACAAGTGCATCATGTAAATCTGCATCAGAAATGGAATGATCTACATCATCACCTGAAACCTGCAAAGGCTGAGAAGTTGCCTCATTAGGACTAGCACTAGACTATCCACCTGTAAAAAGAGGCAGCAAAGTATCATATATGTCTTTGGAGCTAACAGATGTCTCCTTAGTACATGAAAGCAATGGTTGAATAGCATCTTCCACAAAAACAACATCACGACTAACCAGAATGCGTTTAGTCTGTGGATGATATCGACGATAGCCTTTACTTTCAGAATTGTACCCAACAAAAATACATTTTATTGCTTTATCATCCAATTTTTTGCGATGTTGTTCAGGCACTAATGCATATGCCAGACAACCAAGAACACACAGATGAGCAAAATATGGCTTGCGATCATGCCAAGCCTCATATGGAGTGATAGACTACATTGCTTTAGTGGGATACATATTAAGTACATATGCTGCACACATGACAGCCTCAAGCTAGAAACTATGTGGTAAAGCGTCACTCTTGACCATGCACCTCGCTATCTCCATGAGTGACCTGTTCTTTCGTTTAGCAACTCCATTCTGTTGAGGTGTATACAACACTATACACTCGTGTTTTATCCCACGTTCAGCCAGAAATGCATTAAAATCAGAAGACATATATTCCCCCCCTCGATCAGAATGGAGGGTGCCCATTTTATATGCTGACAGATTTTCAACCAAAGCCAAAACCTGTTTGAAGCACATGAACACTTGAGACTTTGCCTTCAATGGATATACCCATGCATGCCTGGAAAAATCATCAATGAAAGTCACGAAGTAAATATAATTTCCAAAAAAAGGTGTCTGCATAGGACCACAGACATCACTCAAAAGTTTTTAAATCACAATAGTTTTTAACTCACAATCATAAACACACATACACATACTAACCTAAATCTTAGTATAAGGTTTTGATCCACATTGCTTCTTGAGTTGCATTGGCTAATCCTTTATATTTAGCTTTAGTTGATGAGAGTGTAATAGTAGGTTGCTTCTTTGACGACCATGAGATAATTTTTGTACGTGCAAATGTGAGATATACTAATGTACTTCTCATATTATCTTTAGAACCTATCGGATCTACATCAAAAAAGTGTTTTATGCCTACATCAGATGTATATGGGTAATATAGACCTTCATTAATGGTTCCCTGCAAGTATTTGAGTATCCTCTTGGGCACTTCCATGTGAGGCTTCGTAGGAGTGTGCGTAAATTGACGTAGGACACTTACACTACAGCAAATGCCTACTCTAGTCAATGTGGCATAGTTCAAACTACCCACTAAACTCTGACAACTTGTTATGTCTTCAATTGGCTCTTCTTCATGAGCGCTTAGCTTCAAATTCATCTCCATGGGTCTACCTACAAACTTGGAATTCTCTATCTTGAACATGGCAAGCATATCCTTAATGTATTTCCATTGAATGAGATACATACCCTTTTTTGTGTATATACAAGTTCGAACCCTAGGAAGTATGTGAGTTGCCCTAGGTCACTGATCTTGAATTCCTCCTTCATTTGTAGCTGGATCCTTCTAATTCCCTTAACATCATTACCTGTGAATATTATACCATCGACATATACACAAAGGTATATGAAGTCTCCTTGATTTCTCTTAATAAAGAGTGAAGGGTCTTGCTTGTTAACCATTAATACTTTATCCTACCAATAAGCGACAAGCCTATGATTCCAAGCCATTGGGGCTTGCTTGAGACCATATAGAGCTTTCCTTAACCTTCATACACGTTCAGCAAATAGTGAATCTTCAAACCCAAGAGGTTGAGCTATATATACCTCTTCATATATAAAACCATTTAAAAATACATTCTTTACATGCATTTGGTAGATTTTCCAATCCCTAGAAGCTGCAATGCTCATAAGCACTTTTTTTTGTTGACATCTTTGCCATAGGTGAAAATGTTTCTTCATTGTCAATCTATGCATACCTTTTAGTCAAAAGTCTTGCTTTATACATATTGATTGTTGTATCAGAGTTATTCTTCACTTTGTATATCCAACTAGATCAAATGATCTTCATAGACAAGGTCTTGGGTACTGATTCCCAAGTTTGATTTTCCTTCAATGCTTCAATCTCTCCCTCCGTGGCATTCATCCACTCTAGTTTCTTCTTTTGCTCATCATAAGATGAAGGCTCCTCATATTTTAAATCCTATGCTAAATAGACAGAGTGTTTAGTGACCAATGATGTATCATTTCCATAGCTATTTGGTTTTTTCTTTTCTCTAGAAGATCTTCTAATGGTTTGTTGAGAGGATTTTGCTATACCCCACCCTAGCTAGGGACATTGGCTAACCTTATTCCTTTTCCCACACACACATATAATGGTCTCTAGTGTGTATTCTTGCTTGAGAGATTTGGGAAGTCTTCCTCTAGATCATATGGTAGCTTGATCTTCTTGCAAACATATTCAAACCATGATTTGTTATCATCAAACACAACATCTCGACTTACTATAAATCCTTTATTTCTAGGATTATATAGTCTATAAGCTTTTTTATTAAGATCGTAGCCTATAAACAACCACTTTCCTACTTTAAAGTCCAATTTACCTCTTATCTGTGAAGGTATGTGTGCATATGCAACACACCTAGTAGTTTGGTAGCTTCTTCTCATTGATCTTGCAACCTCCACAATAGTCCTATTCCTTCTCTCTTCCACTCCATTTTGCTCAAGAGTATATCTTGTAGTGATTTCCCTTCATATTCCTCCATCTTGGAGATAGGAATCAAATTCATGGGAGAAATATTCTACCCCTCCATCTAACCTTAGTCTTTTCAGGGTTTTACCTGTTTGATTCTCCACAAGAGCTAGATTTTTCTTGAAGCATGAAAACACTTCATCCTTATGCTCCATGAAATATTAGATAGTCCATCTGCTACGATCATCTATGAATGTCACATAATACCTTGATCTTGAGATTGAAGGTTTTTTGCTTGGTCCCTAAACATCTGTGTGGATCAGCACCAAAAGATCTCCATGCATGCATCCTTTCTTGGTGAATGGTTGCTTTTGTATATTATGTGTTGCTTTGAGATATTGGGTAGTCCAAGAATAGATTGATAGCTACTAATGTGTTTGAGGGCTCTTTCACCAATGTGAGCTAGCTTCTTGTGCCAAACATCTAGTTTCTATAGGATTTGAGTGCCATAGTTGAACAAGTCAATATTCTTGGTATCTTGGAGTTCAAATGTGATCAACCTATATGACTTCTCTCCCTTTGCTATCTTCTTGAAAACTTGATACGGATCCTCAACATAGGCTCCATGCTTGGTAAACCTCACTTGCAAAGCTTTCTCAACAATCTAGCCTACACTTATAAGGTTCTTTGTAATGGTTGGCACATAAAGGAAACTGCTTAGTAAGTTCATGTTACCATTAGAGTCCTTCACATTTCGCATTTTCTCAACTAGATGTCTTGTGTCATCTCATGTTTGGACTTCATGCTTATTCTTTGGATCTTCCAATTCTGAGGGCAGAGCTACATTTCCTACCACATGATTTGAGCATCCAGAATCTATGTAGATACATGCTTATCAAACTTATGCGCATTCATTTCCATGTTCATAGTAGAAGTGAATCCTCTTGAGCTTGGTCATCTATGTAGTTTATGTAGTCTCTCCTTCCTTTGCATCCTCCTTGATAGTTGTTTTTGTAGGAATTGTTTTTGTATCCATACGAGTATTGAACCTACCTCTTGAATTTCCATAGCCTCCTCTATTATATCCTCTTCCTTGTTAATTTCTTGGGTTCCTAAAGCAATTCTCTATGATGTGATTTAATAGACCGGATATGGCATAAGTTGATGAGCTTTGAGCTATCCCCCTACTTTGTCTACCTCCTCTACCTCTTACTCTTGAACCTCTACTTCACCTGCAAAATTGACTTAGGAGGTACTTCCTTCATCATCAAATTTCTTACCTTTTCCTTTTTTGTCCTTGCCTTTATTCTTATCTGTATAGAGGGAAGAGGATTGGTTATCTTTTTTGTTCTCACTACTATTCATAAGCTTGGCTTCAGGTGTGAAAAGTTTCCCCATGAGTGTGTTGAAATCAGGCACTTGCATATCCATGTAGAGATACATGGTTGTGGTGAAGGCTTCCCATTTGTCATGACCTTTGATCCCATTGATGACTTGCCTCATAATTTTCTCTTCATCAATTTCTCTTCATCAATGATCTCTCCAATGCTCTTAAGTTGATTTTCAACATCCTTCATCTTGGTGACAAAATCAATCACACTCTGCTTGGGCATCTTCTTGAGTGTTGTAAACTCCATCCATAGCTGATTCTTCTTGGATTTAATACTTGAGGAGAAGAATGTTTCCAAATCATTCCATGTCTCTTCAATTCCTAATATGAGGGAGTAAAAAAATCAAAGATAAACTTGAGAATGTATGACCTTGTCAAAGCATCCTTTGAAAACCATGCATTCAACCTTTCCTACTCCTATTGAGTTTGTTGGCCCTTGCTTCTAAGTACAGGCATCATCTGATATCTTGACATGTATCCATACATATTTCTTCTTTGTGGATAAGCCTCCATTCTTAGAGACCATGTTGAGTAGTTGCTTCGATCCAACTTGTGAATAGATAAGGGGAAATCATCACCCATAATTCCTAACCTTTAGCTTTGCTTTGATACCACTATGAAGAGGTGATGGGTATAATGCAGAGATGAGATTGTCTTGGAAAAAACTTGCTTAAGGCCAGTCTTTATAAGTTCAGAGACACTTAGTACACTTCCCAAGCTTCCAATATATGCATTTAAACCACCAAACTTCTTTGGAGCATCATTCTCAAATTTCTGTGCAAAACAGATAAGGTGTGAGCTCAAAATACCTTGAGAAACTTTGTATTTATGGAGGAAAGCTCTCAGTATTTTGCTTAGTGCTCATAGTCTGGTAGCAATTGTTCAAAGAGCTTTTGCACACTTTCAAATGAAGTTTTAAGAAAGTTATATCAAGTCATGAATTTAGAATGGTCGTGTATAAGAAGTATGGGAGGTAAACCCGACTTTTCAAGAAGAAGGTGATACACAAACCTTGTCACATATAATCATACCCTATCACATATAATCAAGATCTATGCATCCAATGATTATGAAATTGTGTAGTCATGCTTCTTACTATAGTCCTAGCTAAGTGATCCAATCGATGGATTGAACAATGAGTACCCACACAGAGAAATGACTTTGAGAATTTGACAGAGTTGTTCAAAGTGTTGTAATAGTAGACAGAGATTCACAAATCAATGAAAATGAAGTATAAATTATATTGATAATGGACATATGATACAAAGGAGGTGTGGAGGAATTCTCTAACTCTGAGGTAGTACAAAATCCACTCGATGAGTGTGATGATTAGCTCTAAGTTGTCTCCTTTTTTGTCCAATGACTCAATACATAGTGTACTTATACATTTTTCGAATGGATGGCAGTTAGAGATTGTACCTAAAAGGTGAGCCTAACTTCTAGGGATGATTTGAATTTTGAGTTCGAATAGATTTGTGGTTAAAGTGCTTCATGCTTTACATATGATTATATTAATTGCTTTCCATATTATGTAACTAAATGTTAATTGATATATATTTCGCAAAGAAGTCTTCCATGCAAGAATCAAGATGATTGCATATTATCATACATCCATGTAATAATTTTCTATTTGCATTTTCTACTTGCTGTCAAAGCACAAGACCACACTGGCACCCCTTTATATAGCAAACATAAAGTCCCTTTGCCCCATGTTCACACTTGTCAAATCACCAATTTTTAGCAAAACCAAATAATAGTGATAACAAACCCAGGAAATTTCCAATTGCCTATATGTTTATACGTCTTATTCACCTACCAAAAAGTAAGACTGACAAAATTCTCATTAAAAGGCCATTTCCAGATAATTGAGATTTATTTCATTTGTTCTATTGAAACACCTTTTTAAGCCAAGGTTGATCTGATCTTTGCAATAATCATTCAAACAACGGGTTGAGTTAAAAGGCCTTTCAATTCTTGAATTGATTATGCTTACTTTCATATCAAAGAGAGGTCTACAATGCTTTTTCGGAAGCACTGCTACATCAAGCAAAAATGAGAGCGCACATGTAATTGACATTACTTCGTGGTCTTGCTTTAATAGAGGATGCATCCATATGAATACTTACTGATCCTTTCTCTTTACATTAAGCCAAGAACACAATGGTCGTGGATCAGGTGGGAGCCAAAGTATCAAGGTCTTTGGGACCCCCATATCACATAAGAAAGTTGTTCTTCTCGAGCAAATCCTCCACTATGGAATTTGGATGACTGCCAAAGCCAACAAAATATGTGACACCTCTATGTATGCATGAGGGGCCACCAAACAATGCAAGATCTCGGCCTTTTTCTCATGTATACCAAGATGAATCTAGGTAAACCCCAAATTCACCTTCTAACGGAAGTGCAACTATGAGCTCATGGCAGTCAACCACAAGCTAATATTGCAGATCAGCTCCATCATGCAATGTCAACTCAATACTATGACATCCCCACTAATGTCATCAGTGCCCAATAGTCGGTATAGAACTAAGAATGAATACATGCTCACACATGCAACCCAAAACGCATGCAGACCACGAGCATGAACTCACAAGAATCACTGCAAGCTACTCTAACAAGTGATGGGCAAACTCAGCCATAATGAAGCCTAGCACAAAATGCAAACAAAAGAAAAACCGGCTAGGGTATACACACCTATCAACTGGTTGTAACTCAGACAAAGAATCCACAAGTGTAAATTGCTGCATGTCCGCTATTACGACAATTATATGTACCAGAATGAATCTAGATTCTAGACAAACCCCAAATTCACCCTCAAACAGAACTGCAACTATAAGCTCATGATAGTCTGCCACAAGGCTATGCGAACAGTATCAGGACTAGGCCTAGTAGACAAAAACTGCTCTAGCTCTTGACAATAACCAATTCTTTGTTAAGTTGCACAGTGCTCAACCTCTCTTGAATGCTACTCAAGGTGACCCCTTTTCAGTAATAAAGGAAGGAAAATGTGCTGTTAACCATGAAAACAAGCCTAGGAAATACTCTTTAGAGAAGACCCTTGCTCTCCTAGGTAAGAGAATCAAGAACGACAAAAGTAAAACCACCTTGCACCACTAGGATTTTTTGCTAATAAGGAAACTTTTTAATGGTCTCTGATCTTGTCATTTTTTGCCTTTTATCTTAGATGAAGCTTGCATTTGCAAAGAAAATAAATGACCAACTCTTGAAGCCAGTCAAGGAAATCAAAATGTAGGTTGATGAGCTTGTGACTCCCACAAAAAGTGATTTGTATACTTTATTTGAAACCTTCAAATGACATTTTGAGAAAACATTGTTCTCTGAATTCTCAATAGCATTGTACTCATGTACCCTTCAAATGACATTCTGAGAAGAGTTTATCCAAATTACAACCTTGTGAGAAATAGCATTCTTAATACCATCTTCAACAGCAATGTACAAGGAACATTGTCATCGTCTCTGAGGACATGCCCACCCTTTGTTGATTCATACAGTCAGCAGATGAAAAGCACAAGAGCTTTGCAAATAGAACGATTCTCACAAAGTTCATCCATGCATAATAAAAGCATGTGCATGCTATTGATAGAAGATGCTGAATCTTCAAAGCTCGTTAGAAAATATACATCTACACCACTCATTCAGCAACGTAATAAATTAGATCTTAAGGTTGACCTGTTTGTCACCTAAGAAGATTACATCTTGAATGGAATCCATTACTGACCCATAGGGTCTGCAAAGCTTCTCCCAGAATACACAAATGTACAACTCCATAAATATAATGTGTTAAATACAACTGATGTACACAAAGCTACAGCTCAGAGTGCCTTGAACACCAATGCCCCTTCAAGTTGAACGTGGCCCATGCAGAAACCATATTGACAACATAGGATGAAGGCATGAAAAATTGCCAAAATAATGTGGCAAGGTTCAAAAGGCAATCTCAAAATTTGTAATCAAAAACCTTAACTTCTGCTGCTACTAAGGGTGTCATGTTCTGCCAGGTAAAAACTGTTTCTGCATCTCTTTTAACCTATCTGTGATGTCTTGAAATGAGGGACGAGACTTGGGGTCACTGTTTAACATGGCAAAAGAAAAGAGATTAAAATGAACACAGAAGACAACTTTAAATAGCATGTTTACAAGAATATCCCACATGAAAATGCTCATGTGCAAAACCCTTACTTAGCCCAGCATTCATTCATCATGGCAGCCCATTCTGTTTCCACATTGTCTGGAATTTGGAGCCTTTGATTCATGAATCCCACAGCACCAACTACCTGAGAAAAAAGGCTGTTAGAACTGATTCCTGAACTTATAAAAGCACTCTTCAAAAAGAGCCTTTTTTCCATTAAAATAGCATTGTAGTTCCTAGTTCTTCATCTAGGAACCATCTAATATTAGAAAGTTTGTGTATGAGGCAAGTATTAGCTAAAACAAGCCTTTCCATAAATTCAAATTCTTAAGTGAAGAGAGAAAAATTAGCAAGAAAAACAGCACAATTTGCACCTGCCGGAATCCCAATACATTGTTTGAATAAAACATCAACTCAAATATACAAGCTCTCTAAATGAAAATTTAACCAAAATGCAATGCAAATGTTTCTACCAAAAGAGCCTTAGATCTGTTTTTGGTGACGTGAATTTAAAAGAGAAAACTTTCCTAACTAAAGAAGAAATCATCTATTTCAGATCAATCAAGTGTATCTTTGTATATAAAGTGGTGAAGTCAAAAGTTTGAAGCCCCAAAGGAAAATATTTTCCTTCTAGAGTTCTTATAGAGGCTTAATTTCAGAGATAACACCTAGAGAACTATCTAGGATCCACAACAAGAGGATGTTAGCACATATGCTTATTTGAGTAACTCCTTCCAAAAATCATGAACAATAGGTAAGATGGCTTTAAAACAACTGCTGATCCATTTGGAAACATCTGTGAGAAGTGTATTACAAGATGCAGCTATAAATCTCAGTTTGATTGGGTTCCTAATGGAATTTCCAAACTGTTTATAAAAATGGTAAACTCGGCCATAATTTGAAACCATAAGATTTACAAAAATCTTCATGATTAGAAATAAGAGAATAATTACAAACATTATACGTAGAGTGAAGATCTTTCATATAGTACTCTACGTAAAACTTCTTGTAAACGAAACCAAAAATTATTAGGACATTTATCCACATTAGAAATCACTTTTTTTTTCTACTTTCATTGCTCTCTCCCAATTTGCTTGGATTTTTGAAACTCCCACTTTATTACCATTATGCTTTAATAACTTTCAAGACACTCTTGCTGGCTCTTGACATCATTTTTCCGAGTATAATGATGACGTAAATATGTCTAACCTTCATTACCATTACAAATCCTAGAAGTTCTATTCAAAGGCTTATGACACTGCACTAGGACTATCATGGTTGTTATATGAAAAATGGAGTTTGGGGATCAATAGGTGCACACTATATGGCTTTTGAATCAAGATGCTTCCACGTCTATTGCGGTAAATGGGAGCCTCTCATACCCAATTCACATTCTTAGAGTGGTCAAGCAAGGCTACCCATCAATTCCTCTTCTTTTCACAATTGCACCACATCCATTGTACTGCTTGCTTAACCATCATGTCTCAACCAATGACATTATGGTATTTATTGAGGCGATCAATGCTCACATACCCTACACTCAGCCATGGAGATTCCAAGGGTCTATAGAAATGCTTTTGGGCTTTGCATCAATAGTACTAAGCCAAAGCCGTAACCCTTGCTACACGAGCTTCCGAGTCCAGAGAAGTGAAATTTTCATGCACCTTCGATACAGAATGGGAGTACATATCACATCTCGTGAGGACATGCAATGGATCCTTTAACATGCACTTCAGAAGGTCTCTAAATGAACGGCTCATGATTAGCCTATGCATTTAAGGGTCATGACTACATAATCAATCTAGGACCCATATTTTATGTTCTTTTTCCTCCTTGATTGGACAGAGTCTTCACTACAACCTTTCACTTTGGAAAAAATCTTTCTTGTGGCAAAAGCAAGTTTTGCAGTTCCTTCTCAATGGGAATTGGTTACTCACCAACAAAACAAGGTGGATTGGTATTTTAGATTTGCGCACACCTTCCATGCAACTTGGTTCCGATGTATGCTATATCCATAAAAAAGGGATTTAAACTCAATGGGATTTTTTTATGACACATGAAATTGGATTCCTTTCTCACACATGAAACATCGATTTGGCCTTGGTCCTACTTGTAGAGATGCACGGCTATCGAAAGAATACCACACCACATTCAATTGTCATCCACTCATCGGGTGAATGTTCTTCAAAGGGATTGGAAGTGCACTCATATTCACAAATGGTTTATTGCTTCCAAAGTGGACTAGTATCCCGTACTTCAAACAAACTTAGACATTGCTCAAGTTTGCAACTCGAGATGGGTCTACAATACAAATCCAATTGGAGGATTCAAAGATGTATGCATCTACGAAAAGCGTGACTCCATTTACACTAACGTGTTTACCTAGGGCGAGCGATGGTGAGCGGCCTGAGAACATGTATGTTTTTGGGCGGACACTCGACACTAAAATTTTCCTTCTTGTCCAAGATGTGGAGGGTAGAAAAACATTAAAGCACTTGTTTTGGAATTATAATAAGATAAGTAATTGGTGGTCGAACTTGGAAAAAAAGCTCAAATCTCTTGTTGAAGTCGACTACTTATTTGTTGACTTGGTGTAAGCCCTAGATTGTATATCAACTACATTGCAAGATTCTACGATTTCTTTGTAGGAATACAATGACTTGACATAAATCTACATTGCATACCAATCACGCTTCTGGATTCTATGGTTCCTTTCTAGGAATACAATGCTTTTGGACATCAAGATTTCTTGGGAATAACTGCCCTAAGGCCTCTCTTTCTGTACATTTTTAGCCTTTCAATGATAGCTCTCTTCAATAGCTTTCCAAATATATTTTTCTTCTATTTTTTGGCCTCCAAGTTGGGAAGATGTAGGGCCTAGGCATTTATATGTTCTTTGACTAATGTTCACTTTGGCCTCATGTGACCTACGTGACCAAACTCTTCATTTTTTGATAAAACTAATGTCCTAACTCACATTTTCATAATGACCTTTAGAGAACTTGTGCGTACTTTATTTTCATTTTTCCATATGAAGAGCTTGAAAGGGTTTGAATATGGTGTTGAAGGGTAGAGGACTTGATGTAGCACATGTGTGCCTCTTAAAAATGGAGATGTTGATCTTGAAATGGAGGGCAATAGCGAGGAGATGAGGCGCAACTGCTTGGGAGAGAGAACAAGAGTAGTCGACCAACTTTTAGAGGGGCTGAAAGTGAGTGACTTCCCCAAAGTCTTATTAAGTTATGTTATATAGGATCCTTTTAGGGTTGGCCAAGTTCACATTGAACTTGGCCCAAAAAAATAAAGAATAAGTGATATAGCCTTTATAAATAGGCCTATACACATGTATACACTATAAAGGGGTCATTTCAAACTTTACCCCAACAACCTCCCACTTAAAGGCATAGACGGTGCCTTTAAGCTATGTGACTCCCACCATATGTATACATAACTGATGTTGTGCTTTGAGTAAGCACTTAGTGAGAACACCTATAGGGTTCTGTGATGGAAGTGATATCGCAAATCAATATGTTTTGTGCGTGCATGAAACATGGCATTCTTTGCCAAACATATGGCACTCTGGCTAACACAACCAAGCATAGGTGCTCTGTCAGACAAACCAAACTCACTGCAAAGACGTGCTAACCATATTGCTTCTTTGGAAGCCTCAATGGCTGAAATATATTCAGCCTCAGTAGTACACAAAGCAACAATCTTTTGCAGTCTACTACACCATGATACAACACCACCTGCAAGAGTGAAGACATAGCCACTTGTGGATTTCCGTATATCCACATCACCTACCATGTCAAAATCACAAAATCCCATCAGCTTTAATGGGTCCGTTCCATAAAGGAGGCATCTATTTTTAGTCCCTTTCAAGTACCTCATAATGGACTTTACTGCATTCCAATGTGACTTGCCTGGATTAACCATAAATCGGTTTACAACTCCCACTGCATGGGCAATGTCAGGCCTAGTAGCAACCATAGCATACACAAGTAAACCACAAGCTGAAGCATAAGGTCCACCTTGTATATCATTGATTGCTTCTTGTGTCTTGGGACAATATTCCTTGAAGATTTTATCATATGGCTGTAATGGCACTCCAAGAGGTTTTGCATCAGCCATGTTAAATCTGTCGAGCACCTTTTCAATGTAATTTTCTTGAGATAAATACAATATGTGTTGTTCCTTTTGCCTCCAAGTCCTTACTCCAAGTACATGTTCAGCTGCCCCAAGGTCCTTCATCGAAAATGAAGATTTCAACTGCTCTTTAAGGGCATCAACAGTGCTCCTTTTCTTGGTAGCAGTAAGCATATCATCAACATAGAGCACAAGAATGATCGGGCTGCCATCTTCATCACGTTTTGTGTACAAACAATGATCTGCATGGCTTCTTTTGTACCCATGTTTGAGCCTAGAAGCTTGGTTCAGCCCATACAAGCTTCTATTGAGCTTACATACAAGATGTTCCTTTCGAGGAATAACAAAACCTTCCAATTGTTTCATGTATAGCTCTTCCTCAACATCACCATGCAAGAAAGTTGTACGTACATCCATTTGGTCCAGCTCTAAATCAAGAGCAGCCACTATTACAAAAAGTACCCATAAAGTGGTCATCTTCACTACAGGAGAAAACACTTCTTGGAAATCTATGCCCTTAGTTGGAGCATATCATTTTGCAACCAGCTTTGCCTTATACTTGGGTTTCTCATCAACAGTCTTGATTTTATATACCCATTTGTTAGGAATAGCTTTCCTTCCTTTGGGCAATTCAACCAAGTCCCTTATTGCTGTGCTCACATGCTTTTGTCTCTCTATATGTAAGAGGTTCTCCCTCATCAATCAACATAATATAGTGCAGCGAGGGGTCATATCTACTCACATTATGCCTAATACGAGTAGATCGTCTCACCCAATGATCCTCATTCTCTGGTAATGGGTCCAGAGTAAGTGGTATAATAAAATCATTATTCACATGCTGCTGTACATCATTTCCAGCATTGTTTTCAGCATTATTTTGTGGCTGCATATGCCCTTCAGGAGCCTCTTCTTGCTGTCCAACATCATCTGGCTCAAAAACCACTAGATTATTTACATTTTCAGCCATATATGGTGCATCCTGAAGGTCTGAAATAGGCCTAACATGTGGCTGGTCTTGCTGAAATGTGACCTTTTTATGGTCATGTTTCAAGGCAACATTGTTTTGTAGCAGCCTTGCCTCATTAAAAACAACATCCCGGCTGCATATGACCCTTTTCAACAGAGGTAACCATATTCTATAACCCATTTCACCTTCTTCACCATATCCCATGAAGAGGTCTTTAATGGATTTGGCATCAAGTTTACTTCTAAACTCAAGCCTTATGTGTACAAAAGCTTCACAGCCAAAGACGCATAAGTGATCATATGAAGCAGGTTTGCCAGACCAAACCACTTCAGGGATGTCACCTTTCAAGGACATGTGAGGGGATCGATTGCATATATGTATTGCAGTTTTAAGAGCCTCTCCGCAAAAAACATGAAGGAGATTAGTTGTGGACAGCATGCATCTCACACTCTCACAAAGAGACCGATTATACCTTTCAGCCACACCATTAGAAGAGGGGCTGTATGGAACAGTAAGCTCCCTTTATGCCCAAATTTTCACAAAAATTTTTGAATTCAGCACTTGTGAACTCACCCCCATTATCCGTACATAAGCATTTCAACTTTCTACATGTTTGGGTAGTCACAAATGCATGAAATCTCTTAATCTCTTAAACACAGCAAACGCTTCATCTTTTGATTTGAGTAGTTGCACCCAAATCTTCCTAGAAAAATCATCAACAAAAGAAATAAGATGCAAAGCAACCCCCATAGATTTGGTGGGCATACATCAGAATGGACAAGGTCTAATATACAAGACTGACGAGACACACCAAAGTAATAAAAATTTTTCACTTGCTTTCCATATGGACAATCATTACAAAAATCTAGCTTGGTGCCTTTAACATCACGCTTCTTCAGGTTACAAAGTTTGGATAGACCCTTTTGGCTCATATGGCCAAGTTATGCCACAATTCGATATGAGAATTAATCTCAACCAATGCAATGAATTTGCCAAACAAGGCCTTTCCATGGAGGCAATACAAAGTTCCCCTTTTCGTGCCTTTAACAATCAGCCGTGACCCTTTGGTCATCTTTCATGAGCCTTTTTCAAATAAAACGCTATAACCATGCATATCCATTTGCCCAACAGAGAGCAAACTCTTCTTGATTCCTAGTACATATCTTACATTATGCAAAACCAGCTCATTTGTGCCATCTGTTGAAAGATGCAGAGTGACAATACCTTCGATGGGACATGCATGATTATTCCCTAGGTATACATGGACATGGCTGCCCGCACGAAAAGTAATAAAACAATCCTTGACAGGAGTCACATGAAATGAAGCACCAAAATCGACAATCCATGTCTCGGATAATGCATCATTTACAGTCAATAAAGCATCAATCAAATCACTTTTAGTAATCAACATGCCCTATGCATGAACATTGCAAGAGGCATCATGTGCATGAGCATCATCAGCTCATATAGTAGCACATAGGATATCTTCCATATCTGAAAGCTCCTCAATAACAATGCTAGAGGCCACATTGGCCCTCTCTTTTTCTTTCTAGCTGTCCTATCCATTCGTCATGTCTTCTTTCTTGTCCTTTCTTTTGTCTCCAACATTCTTCTTCCTCTCAAGCTCTACCTTATAGAATCAGCTGTCAGACTTCTTGTGACCTTTCCTACCACACCGGTAACATGTCACATCACTACTCTACTTCTTGTTGGAGCTTCCCCTTTCTTTGCGTTTTCTCTCACGTCTCTGTGAATAAGAGCCCTTCTTCTTTGATCTTCCTCTCACCATGTTCGTGGAAGTGCCTCCTTCACCACTTGCTCTTCTCCCAATCTCTTCATTCAATATAGAACCCCTCACACCATCAGAATTAAGATTGGGGTTATTTGATAATGAGACCACAAAGGTCTCCCAAAAATCAAGAAGTGTCATAAGCAAAAAAATAGCTTTCAACTTATCACCGAAGGGAGGCATCTCCGAGTCTTGCAACTGTGATAGAGTACCTGTAAACCCGGCTTTCTTACTTTCAAAGCACTGTCACAATCTTAGAGGAAGAGAATTCCTTGAATTCGCTCCTTCCAAAGATCAAAACCTGTGCTCTCGAAGGCGAATCTCAAAAAGATTCTTCATATCTAAGGACGACGATGCCATGGTTGCACAAATAAGACGTTAATGTGCTGAATTTTGGAAAAATTGAACCAAAATCAGGGTACCACCTCTAAAAATAGTGCACAATGGCTTCAAAGAGCTATAGGAGCAAAATGGAGCAAAATCAAGCCGATTGGAGCACAAGATTAGAATCTGAAATTTTCTGCAAAAAATTCAAGCAAGCGAATTTGTGCTTAAAATCAACAACTTTGACTTCTTTTGACCTCAATATGCATACATAAGGCTATAACGCAACCTTTACAACCAAATAGGAGCAAAAGCACCAAATATCGCTTCAGAAATTTCTGAAATTCTCACAAAAATACCACAATTTGATGTACATAGGCAATTTCTTTTGCCACAATTCAATATATAAGGTGCTAGACCTGTATATTGCTGTTATGACCTGCAGAACACCTGTTTAGACCTGTGAAACACCTGAAAACAGCTTGTTACGAGCTGTTGAGACACCCAAAGTGTTCCTCTTGGCCCCGGAGCAAAGTTATTTGCGATGAAATCGAAGATTATCGCGAAAAATGGGATTTTTTTTGTTGTACAACACATGCACAGAAGCTCTGAAACCCTAATTCTGCCCTTATGCCAGTTGAAAGGGTTTGAACATGGTGCTTAAGGGTAGGGGACTTGATGTAGCACATGTGTGTGCCTCAGAAATGAAGGCACTAATCTTGAAATGGAGGGCGATGGCAAGGAGACGAGGCGCAGCTGCTTGGGGAGAGAAGAAGAGTAGTCGACCAACTTTTGGAGGGGTTGAAAGTGACCTGAAATGGAGGGCGATGGCAAGGAGACGAGGCGCAGCTGCTTGGGGAGAGAAGAAGAGTAGTCGACCAACTTTTGGAGGGGCTGAAAGTGCTAGACCTGTATATTGCTGTTATGACCTGCAGAACACCTGTTTAGACCTGTGAAACACCTGAAAACAGCTTGTTACGAGCTGTTGAGACGCCCAAAGTGTTCCTCTTGGCCCCGGAGCAAAGTTATTTGCGATGAAATCGAAGATTATCGCGAAAAATGGGATTTTTTTTGTTGTACAACACATGCACAGAAGCTCTGAAACCCTAATTCTGCCCTTATGCCAGTTGAAAGGGTTTGAACATGGTGCTTAAGGGTAGGGGACTTGATGTAGCACATGTGTGTGCCTCAAAAATGAAGGCACTAATCTTGAAATGGAGGGCGATGGCAAGGAGACGAGGCGCAGCTGCTTGGGGAGAGAAGAAGAGTAGTCGACCAACTTTTGGAGGGGCTGAAAGTGACCTGAAATGGAGGGCGATGGCAAGGAGACGAGGCGCAGCTGCTTGGGGAGAGAAGAAGAGTAGTCGACCAACTTTTGGAGGGGCTGAAAGTGCTAGACCTGTATATTGCTGTTATGACCTGCAGAACACCTGTTTAGACCTGTGAAACACCTGAAAACAGCCTGTTACGAGCTGTTGAGACACCCAAAGTGTTCCTCTTGGCCCCGGAGCAAAGTTATTTGCGATGAAATCGAAGATTATCGCGAAAAATGGGATTTTTTTTGTTGTACAACACATGCACAGAAGCTCTGAAACCCTAATTCTGCCCTTATGCCAGTTGAAAAGGTTTGAACATGGTGCTCAAGGGTAGGGGACTTGATGTAGCACATGTGTGTGCCTCAGAAATGAAGGCACTAATCTTGAAATGGAGGGCGATGGCAAGGAGACGAGGCGCAGCTGCTTGGGGAGAGAAGAAGAGTAGTCGACCAACTTTTGGAGGGGCTGAAAGTGTCAGGGGAGCACTAGATTGTGCTCTCTGACTACAATAGACAAGATTTCGGAAATACACTTCTGATTACAAGATCACCCACGAAGGGGAAACGATACAAGAATATACGATCGATACAAGATGTCCCACAACCCGGGACTGATAGGTATGAATAACTCAACTAGAGATGATACAGGAGATCCCACAACCCGGGATCGTAAGTATGAGACAAGATGTCTCGATTACAAGAACTCCCTTCTGGGAGATGAACTGGATACACGGAAGAACTCGACAGGATCTCCTATTACTAGATTACAAGGGGACAAGATAGTATGTCCAAGAACTAGACTAGAACAAGGAACAAGACAAGAACTAGAACTGGAACTTGAAAGTACTTACTTGGAGGTCACGACTCCTTGAGCTCCCAAGACTGGCATTGGCAAGACTGATTATGAATGTGGCCAACCCCTCCTTATATAGGTTTTCAAGGGCGGTTCCCAAGGGCGGTTGCGACTTGATGATGTCATCATGATGTCATCGACTCGAAGCATGAGCTCTGGATATCCGAATCAGGCAAGTAGACAGTCGATCTTAGGGTTTTGGCACATTTCGGACGCAATGGAAGCATTGGTTTCTCCTAATTCTGAACCAATCATGAGATACAGGGTTCACATGGAATCTTAGGTTCAGGATGGTTTCCTTTGTCCATGACATCACCTCCCCCTCAAGCGACGAGTTCCACGAGGAGCGGTCATGTTATCTGGTCTCGGCTTCGTTGGATTTCTCTTATGGAATTCTCGAACCTTGATTGGTGCTCTTTGAAGGTTTTCTGCAGGTTCCCAAGTACGATCACTGATGTCATACCCTTTCCAATGAATAAGGTATTCCAATCTTCCCCGGGATATTCTGGAATCTAGGACATGCTCGACTTCAAATTCTTCATGATCATCAATCTCGATAGGTGGTGAAGGACTAGGTCTCTCCCCCCTCAATGGTGAAATCTGATATGGTTCCAACATGGATACATGGAAAACTGGATGTATTCTCATGGTACTCGGTAACTGGAGCTTGAAGGTGACTGGATTAATCTTGGCCAAGATGGTAAATGGACCAAACTTTTGATGATCTAGCTTTGCACAAGGCCTTGACGTTTGTAAATTGTTTCGGAGTAACCATACTTTATCCCCAATTTGGTACGATGGATTCTGGACACGATGTTGATCTGCATAGTACTTATATTGTTGTTGAGCTTTATGGATCTCTTCCTTCAGTTCTTTGTGAATGTCCATCAGGTACTGGGCCTTGTCTCTGGCAGCTGGGTTCTTGACATGATTTGAGAGTTGTATATCCATCCTTGGATGTTGTCCATAGTTTGCAAAGAAGGGAGTTTGCTTAGTAGATGCATGAACACTATTGTTATAGGCAAACTCTGCAAAGGGTAACAACTCAAACCAATCATTTTGGTGATAGTTGCTAGTGCAACGGAGATATTGCTCTAGGACTTGATTCACCCGTTCTGTTTGTCCATCAGTCTGTGGATGATTTGCTGTAGATAGTTTAACTTGAACACCAAGGAGCTTGCAAAGACTGTTCCAAAAGCTAGATATGAACTGAGGACCTCGATCACTGACAATATCATGAGGCAATCCATGAAGCCTAAAGATGTATCTGAGAAAGAGTCTAGCAGTGCCTGCACCTGTGATTGCCTTTGTGGTTGGAATGAAGTGTGCCATCTTTGTGAATCTATCCACAATAACAAGAATGGCATCATACTTATCTGACTTTGGTAGATCTGTGATGAAATCCATAGATAATGAAGCCCATGGCCTTTCTGGAATAGGTAAGGGTTGCAAGAGGCCATGAGGCTTATGTCGTGGTACCTTAGATCTATTGCAAGTGTCACAGGTTCGGATATATTCTTTGACTTCCTTCCACATTTGAGGCCACCAAAAATCCCTAGATATGAGTTCTATGGTTTTATTTACTCCAAAATGTCCTGCTGCAAGGTTGTCATGACGTTGTTGAAGTACTTGGATCCTGGGCTTTCCTTGAGGGACATACAATAGGTTCTGATAGAATAGTAACCCGTCCTTTTCCTGGAATTCATTTACTTCTTGGACTTTTCCTTCTTGAGTTTTTTGCTTAACATTACAAAATAATTCATCTTGCTGTAGATTCTCACGAATCAAATGATTCAAGGCTGAATCTTCAGGATGGGTTGAAGAGATAGCTGCTAACTGGAGATGTTCAGGCTTGAGTAATACACTCTCTTGTTGATCAAAGGCCTCTTCACCCTTCTTTGGTGCAAGGTAAGATCTTCTGGATAGGGCATCTGACTGACATTGATGACGTCCTGGACGGTATGTGATGACAAAGTCGAATCTGGATAAAAAGTTACTCCATCGAGATTGCCTTCTATTGAGGATCCGGGTGGTCATAAAATACTCTAGGTTCTTGTGATCTGAATACACAATGACTTTATGAGCTGCTCCTTCTAGATGGTGACGCCAGGTATCAAACGCGTCTACTATGGCAAGGAGTTCTTTATCATGAATTTCATAATTAATTTCTGGAGGGGAAAACTTCCTTGAATGATATGCAACTGGATGTAGGTGTCCATCATCTCCATGTTGGGAAAGAATGGCCCCTAGAGCAAAGTCCGATGCATCTGTCTCAAGGAAGAAGGGCTTACTAGAATCAGGATGAACTAGAATTGGAGCAGTAGTGAATGCTGATTTCAAGGTCTGAAAGGCCTTCTCTGCTTCTTCGGTCCATGAGAATTTGGAGTTCCCTGTAAGCTTGGTAAGAGGTGTCACTATCTTGGAGTAATCTCTGATGAATATCCTGTAGAAATTGGCAAACCCCAAAAAACATTGTACATCTCGAACACATGAAGGTGGTTGCCAATCAAGGATTGTCTCAATCTTCTTAGGGTCCATAAAAATTCCTTTATCTGATACTATGTACCCTAAAAATTCCACTTCTGTCTTATGAAAAGAACACTTCTCCAATTTTGCATACAATCCTTTTTCTCTTAGTTTCTCTAGGACTATCTTTACATGATCTTCATGATCCTCTAGATTTTTGGAGAATATCAAGATATCATCAAGGTATATTACAACAAAATCATCTAAATATTCTCGAAAAATATCATTCATCATATGTTGGAAGACAGCTGGAGCATTTGTAAGACCGAATGGCATAACTACATATTCAAAATGCCCATACCTTGTTCGAAATGCTGTCTTCCATTCGTCTCCTTCTTTGATCCTGACAAGGTTGTAAGCTCCTCGAAGATCAATTTTCGTGAAGAATTTTGCTTTTCCAAGGCGTTCCAAGAGCTCTGATATGAGTGGTAGAGGGTATCTGTTTTTTATAGTGACTTTGTTCAATCCACGATAATCTACACACATCCGGAGAGTCCCATCCTTCTTCTTTACAAATAGAATAGGAGCTCCTGCTGGAGACTTCGAGTGTTTGATAAACCCTTTTGCTAGATTCTCATCAATGTTCTTGCGTAGTTCTGTAAGTTCCTCTGGAGATAGTCTGTAGATTGGTCCAAAGGGTGGTTGTGTTCCCTCTTGAAGATCTATGGGGCAATCATAAGGTCTATGCTCTGGGAGGATATCTGCATTCTTCTTTTCAAAAACATCTTTAAAGCTGTTGTACTGATTGGGTAGCTGTACTGGATCATCTTTCTTGGATTCTTGAGCTGGTATGGCATAGATCATATATGTAGGTTCCTTCCTTACTGCATGTATGAAGGCTTTGGCTCCAACATATGTTGGGTTCTTCTGGATATCTCGACGGGTGATTTTATTCTTTTCCCAATTAATTTCTGGATTATGTTTCTTTAACCACGGCATTCCGATGATAACCATATTTGTTGGACTCGATATTACATTGAAACATATGTGTGAATCATGGTCACCAAGGTATACTCTTAGTGGTATGGTTTCCATGGTTATATTCCCCGATGCTAGAGGCCGTCCATCTACTACTTCAGCTACTACTGGTCTGTTCTTTCGAAGTACTGGAATTCCATGTTTCTTAACGAGTCCTTCATCAATGAAACATGAGGACGCTCCTGAATCTACCAGAGCTATGAGGGAAAGGGTCTTCTTAGACAGGATTAACTTGACAGGGGCAAGACATGTTTCTACGGGTGTGGATGGAATTATGAGACCCTTTCGTATATCATGGTCCGGCTGTATGGTCTCTTTTACAACTGGACTTCCTCGTTTCCCTGCTCTACAAGGGTGGCTGCGACTTTGGAGTTCGTTCTCTTGTTGGGACAATTAACTGCAATGTGGCCAGGGTTTCCACAATATAGACATAATTTGTTATCCCTCCTTCTTTGTTTCTCTTGTGGTGTTAGAGGCTGGAACCTAGTTACATCTATCTGCATAGGTTCGGGCATAGTGTCATCTCTAGGAGTAGGCTGGAAAGGTTTCCATTGGCGAGGTCTTCCTTCTACTTGTTTTTCTTGTTTCCTTTCAAAAAGGCGGTTATCACATTGAATGGCTTGGTTGATGTATTCATTCAATGTCTTCACCTCTGGCATCGTGAGTAGAAGGTCCTTCACATCATCCCTTAAGCCCCATCTAAATTGGCTTATGAAATAATCTTCATGCCAAGTGAGGTCACATATCAACTGCCTAAATTCTGATGCATAGGTAGAGGCAGGGCGGTTACCTTGACGTAGCTTTCGAAGTTTTGTTTCTGCCACTCGACTCGTGTCTGCATCTCCAAATGTGGCGACAAGCTCTCCAAGAAATGCCTCATAGTCATGAAGTACGGCCATATCCTTCTCCAAGATTGGGGCGAACCATGATAAAGCTTGACCATAGAGCAAGGTTCCAATAAAACCGACCTTGGATGCATCATCAGGGTATCTATCAGGCTGCATGCGAATGTACAATTTGACTTGTTGCAAGAATCCTCGAAACTTTGTGCGATCACCATTGAACTTTTCTGGCATGCAGATCTTGGGTTCCTTCATAAATGATGTACTGGGCCGTTGATTCACTTGAATACTCCCTTGATTCGCTTGAAGACTCCCGATTCGTTCTTGTAATTCTTGGAGGAGTGCACCTACATGCACCGGATGTCCCATCTCGACTTGTGTCTGTCGATGACTTAGGTCTTCGACTTGTTGTTGGAGACTCTGAAGTGATGCTACGATCTGTTCATAAGCGTTCTCCATGATGTCTGGTCTTGGATAGAAGACAGTCTTGCCAAAATGTCAGGGGAGCACTAGATTGTGCTCTCTGACTACAATAGACAAGATTTCGGAAATACACTTCTGATTACAAGATCACCCACGAAGGGGAAACGATACAAGAATATACGATCGATACAAGATGTCCCACAACCCGGGACTGATAGGTATGAATAACTCAACTAGAGATGATACAGGAGATCCCACAACCCGGGATCGTAAGTATGAGACAAGATGTCTCGATTACAAGAACTCCCTTCTGGGAGATGAACTGGATACACGGAAGAACTCGACAGGATCTCCTATTACTAGATTACAAGGGGACAAGATAGTATGTCCAAGAACTAGACTAGAACAAGGAACAAGACAAGAACTAGAACTGGAACTTGAAAGTACTTACTTGGAGGTCACGACTCCTTGAGCTCCCAAGACTGGCATTGGCAAGACTGATTATGAATGTGGCCAACCCCTCCTTATATAGGTTTTCAAGGGCGGTTCCCAAGGGCGGTTGCGACTTGATGATGTCATCATGATGTCATCGACTCGAAGCATGAGCTCTGGATATCCGAATCAGGCAAGTAGACAGTCGATCTTAGGGTTTTGGCACATTTCGGACGCAATGGAAGCATTGGTTTCTCCTAATTCTGAACCAATCATGAGATACAGGGTTCACATGGAATCTTAGGTTCAGGATGGTTTCCTTTGTCCATGACAGAAAGTGAGTGACTTCCCCAAAGTCTTATTAAGTTATGTTATATAGGACCCTTTTATGGTTTGTCAAGTTCATATTGAACTTGGCCCAAAAAATAAAAAATAAGTGACATAGCCTTTATAAATAGGCCTATACACATGTATACACTATAAAGGGGTCATTTAGGACTTTACCCCAAGAGAGCTTTCCCTCTCTACTTTCTCTATGCTTACATAACAACTAACCTAACCTCCCTGATGTTTGGTACAACCGGGCACATCATCGCATAGCTCTCTACCCCCCCTTTCAATAGATGAGAGTTTGAAGTCAATTCTTTGCAATAAAGTTGCGGCAAATGCTTTACTATTTCAATATATGCTAAGTTGGAAGGCATTTTGTGGCATTTTGGTAGTTTTCATCCTCAAAAATCTTTATTTTTCGTAATAAAAGCACTACCTTTGAAAGAGCACTTCAATCTATACCATTGTTGGTTCCCGACGCATCAATAACATTTTTATTGACATGTTTCTAACTTATTCCTAACTTGGCATCAGGAAAGCATTCCTGACTTGTCCCTTGCAGATCTCTCAACCAGTATATACTTTTCTTCAATGTCTGTTCTCTTGTTTATTCATTAGCAACTACATGCTACAGGCTGAAGTCACTCATGAGTCATCTCATGCTCAATGCTCATTGTTTGTACTATGTATGGTGTTTAAAATGCTATATTTTTTCTCAGCATTTGCTCTCAAGTTTTATTCATTCAAAGCTAAGGGCTACATGCTAAACTCGCTTATGAGTCATTTCATGCTGAATGCTCATTGCTTGTACTATGTATTGTGTCTACAGTGTTGTAGCTTGTAGCTTGTGATTCGGAGCTCATGCTCTCGGCTCATATAGTATACTCGGAGCCTTAAGGCCTATGTGATAGTCCTATAGCTATTACAATTTACAGCCATAGACCTCAGCCTTATGTGCTTTGATAATGACGATTGACAAGTTAGAGACTAAAGTATTCAATCTTTATTCTTACAGATGTAGTCGAATGGCAATGTAGGTTCTCTGAATGCATAAGGTTTTGATTTTTTCCGCCAATTTCTTTTGCATTTTTATTCCACTATCCCAAAAGGTGCAAGCTTACTTTCCCCCTATCTCGATGATTTCTCCAACTGATTTTACATGCATTCTTTTTCATGTAGTGGAACATCATCATCAATCATTATATTCAGCTCATGATGTATCATGTGTTATACTATTATGTACGCATGATTTCAATTGATAGACACATAGATCTATTTACCATCAGTTTCTAATGACTTTGTTTATGTTAAGTCTTATGTTTATATTGAAGAGTGATGCATATGTAATATGTATGTATTTCGTATTCTTTTTAATTTAGGTCGCGTCAGAAACGTTTTTTGTAACTCGTCACAAAGTGGGATTCCCGTCAGAAGCCAGAAGCCAGAAGCCAGAAGTCAAAATCCCATCAGTAACTATGACTGTGACTATTATCATTCTAGATGCAAGTGCAAAAGTTTTCATCATAGTGAACACATTTTTATATGCAGATCCTTAGACTACTAACCTTTCATTGTATGTATCAATAGTACCATCAACTTTCCTTTTGATCTTGAATATCCAGTGTCCACTTTAAACCAATAGCTTGCTTTCCTTTTTGTAACTCAGTAAACTTCAACGTTTGATTCTTATGGATAGAATCAATTTTCCTCTTGCATTGCTTTCTTCCACACAAGAGTATGTAGTGCTTCTTGAACAGTTGCAAGTTCATTCTCAACTTAAGTGAGGGCCAAAATATAATGAATATCAATAACTTCAACAAAATTTACTTGATCTACTCTCTCTTTCTTCTTTTCTTATCTTCTTGTTCTCTCCTTGAAATTTTTTACACCAATTTCTTGCATAGCTTGTAAAAACCACTTTGCTATCTTCCTAAAAATTGGAAATGTTTCTCTCAATTCTTCTTGAATTGGATGAGGAGGGATCTCCAACCGTTCAAAAGAAATAAGAGATATTGAGGGTTGTGGTGGCTGAGATTCAAATTCAGTTCCAAGAGTATGAGGAGTTTGAACTTGTCCTTTATATACCTAGAATATAAGAGTTCAGATTTCTTTCAAATGATATAAATTTTTATTTTATAAAATCTAGAATTTCTAAATTTTTTTCATAAATCTAATTTTCTGCAATATACACATTGTGTGAGAGCAAAAATTGTATCTCGTACATAGAACCTATTACCTATGCTTTCTATAACAGAACCAATAAAAACAGATTTGATTGCTTTTCATCAAGCTTACCATGATCTTTCTTCTAATAAGAACATATGCTCAAGAACCAAACACTCTAAAATTGTCCACATTAGGTTTCTTACAAAAGTAAACTTCATAAAGTGTGAGTACTTTCAAAGCTTTTGTAGACGCCCTGTTTAGAACATTGTTAGCTGTATGAATACCATCAAACAAAAACTTATTGCATCTCAGTGAATAATCTACAGCTTCCTAATAGACTTGATAAATCCATGCTTTTTGAAAGATAATTTTTGTTATTTTCCTTCCAACCATCCTTTACATGAATGTGCATCGTCTAGTAAAGCAAAAGTAGCCAAATTTTCAACCATACACGTTTCTTCCATGTGCATAAGAGCTGCATAATTGATGTGTCCACATCTAGCATGACAAAGCTCCATGTTTGTATTCGATGATGTAGATGTCCTTGCAACACTAGCATGGCTGATTTTTTTAAAAACAGACATCCCATATCTATATTCAACTTGTCATAGGCAATGCTCTTCAATTGGAGAGAATTCGAAATGCATCCTTCTTAAAGACTACTTTATAACCATCTGCTATAGAAGTTCAGATAGAGAACACTTTTTTTTTATTTTTGGCTACATAAAGAAAATTAGAAATCTTGAGATGTCTACTTCCTCTCGACTTTAGTGTTACATCAGCAACACCAACAACATCCAAATCATGACCATCTTCATTAGCAAATCTTCTACCCACAAAACTAGTAAGAGAAGAAAATATTTTCTTGCAACCTATCATGTGCTTTGTAGCTCCAAAATCAGATATCTATGGAATTTCTGAAATTGCATGCAATGCTACTTGTTCAAAAGAACCCTTCTCTATACTAACACATGGAAAGCATCATCATCTAAAGCTTTACCTTATGAGCTTTCCTCAACATTGCTAAAGCTCTTTTCTTTTCATTATAGATTCTTTTCCTGCACTCTGTTATGTGATCGCTTGGCTTTTTGCAATAATGGCAAATTCCCTTTTTTGAGATAGTAGAAAGAAAGAAAGAATGCAAGTTATATTAGCATCTTCTAAAGTCCAAAATTGGCCTATGAGACAAACCCATATACATCGGTGTACACAGAGTATCCACAAACAAAAAAGAGTAGAAACATCTAGAGTGAACTGAAAATGAGAGCCTACAATGTGTAGAAAGTGAGAAAGTGATGTGGTTCAGGCATCGCTGAGAAACCATGTAGTACGAGAGAGGACTACAAATGATATCGTGTGTGCGGGCTACAATGGAACCAACCAAGATGAATAGACCTATGAATGTAGTATAGGGGGGAGTGGATGGAGGATGTGAGACATGGGTGTCGGATGAAGAATGATATGCCATGGTGTGGATAGTCGTCTCCACTCCACCTCGTGCTCATGAAGTAGTCGGATCCTCAATATCTCATGTTGGCATAGTTTGGGTCTCCTATATCCAGGGACACGCACACGTCTCCTAGCTCTCTAAGTCTTACCTCCTCGAGAGTGAGCCCTTGGCCACTAAAAGAAATGGGTGATCCTCTGTTGTATGCACTCACCTGCTGCCTGTGTAGGTTGTATCACAATCTCACATCTCTAGTATACAGCAATGAGGAATCATCCAAGACGACACTTATCCATTCTCCTCATACAGTGCTATAATGATCCCTCTATCTAAAATTTTACCCTAAGCTCTGCATATGCAAGGCATCATATAACAAAATGCTCCTCATTCTCCACCTCTACTTGGCAAATCGGGCATATGCGATCCTCCTTGGGTATCCTTCTAGCTCGACCTCTCTCGATCTCCAACCAATGAGATGATATCCTAAGCTGCCCAATAGCCACTAGCGTGTGATGTGGCATATAGATTTGCATGTAATAAGGCATCTAAATGAACCCATGGTCTGAAACCTGTTATAAAAAAAAAAAAAAAAGCTCACGACAATGTAGCTTTTTCGTTGATAGTGTCTCCCCAAGTAGGAACCACATCCTCTGTATATTTATGTGCCATAGCTCTTGTCATATGATCTTATTTCTCTCATGCAAAGAGAGTGAATAGGTGGAAGCATGTGTATCATACTATAGTGGTGGTATATACCTTCAAAGAGAGTGAATAGGTGGAAGCATGTGTATCATACTGTAGTGGTGGTATATACCTTCATAAGTTCATACTATAGTGGTGGTAGTCTGTCCATGTCAAATCCATAGTTGGCCAACCAATCTCTAGTCTGGGCATACCAACATGAAGTATCTCCTACTAGGGCAAGATCTCGTGATGCCTGAAAGGCCCTGTACGCGATGCGGCCACTCTCCATATCATAGAGTCTATGGAGCAAACATACTACTTAGAACAATGCATCTACTAGCATCGAGGGTGTAGCAGGATCTTCTCTAACCTCTAATGAGGTCATGTGGTCCTGATGGCTTGCTATGTATCATCCTAGAAATCATGAGTACCTAGGGTCTCTCCACCAGTGTCCATATATGGTCTTCCAATTTTGGTCCTCAAATGGATGATCCATACATCAGTGAGGGTGTGACTAGTGTATCAATTAGCCAACCCTTCATGCAAGGCTCTTGAAAGTATGCCTAATGACACTGTCTCTCTATCAATGCTAATGTTGTGTATCCATGAGTGACTCGATCGCAAGCTGCCTTGGCCATAGAGAATGTACTAGACATGGTTGTAAAAGTCACCCAAAGCTAAACATATGAACTAGTGATCTCAATGTGTCCACCAACAACTGTGAATACACTCTGTCTCCGTATATGTGCTGATATGCAAAAAATAAATACGCTCGTTTTACGAAGGTTCACTAAAAGTCCTCTTTGTGAGCAAAAATCATCTAATGCATGTAGGTGGCTTTGCAACCACTCGATTGACTCTGAAATCAGGACAATGTCCTAACCATATAACAAAATGTGTATAGTGGCTCCCCCAAACTCCACTCTTGAACCTCCATGCTTCTGTATAAAGTCTACAATCTCATCAATGTATATCCCAAATAAGGTAGGGGATAATGGGCACCCTTGTTATACTCCTATGGTGTTAACAAGGAGAACGGAAAGCCCTCTTGGACATCTGATCTTACCAAATACCCGCTCATATAAAGCATACATCCCCCATAAGAGGTTCTTAACCCCAACATCATGTAGTAGTCTATAGAGTCTCTCTCTAGGTACTGTATCGAATGCTTTGCGGAAGTCCACAAAGTAGCAATATAGTCTCCTCTTCCTCACTCGTGCCTAATCAATCACACATCTCAAAGTAAATATGTGGTCAATGATGGAAAAGGCACGTCAAAAGCCACCTGCTCCAGTGCTCAGCAAGAGTGCTAATCTGTGTTAAGATCCTCCTCAAGTATCGCTCCATAGAGTTTGGCCAATATGGGGCCAATCATGATAGTCCAGTAAGTGCTAGGATCCATGATCCATCATATCTCCACACTTGTGAATAGGCATAATAGTATGCTTTGTCCACGAGACCGGGAAGCCCTCAACCAATGCCTGGTTGAAGAGGTACGTAATGAGCAATGTCAATACCTCTGCGCCATATATAAGATGCTCAGCTTCTAAGACGAATTGGTCTTTGGCTCCTGCATGTTGTAGACGTGAGATAGTTGTTCTCATCTTCTTCTATGTGAAGAAAGTGGAAATAATCGGACGTGAGCTCTCGGGTGTAGGTATCCATGGCTGATCTCTATTTGATATAAACTCTGATCTCTATCTGATATAAACTCTCTGCATGGCAACACCATCACACACATGGATTCTGGGGCATGGTTCCAGTGCATGGAGGAAAGGTCTGTGTATTGTGGGGAAAGCTTCGTATAGTTGAGTCATGCAAGATAGATATGATATGTGAGGAGAGTGTATCAAGAGGATCATGTGGATCGAGTGAGTAGCTCTGAGCGAAGATGGTGCGCATAGACATGTGAAAGCCAGTGTGTAAAATGTATGGTGGTATGTAGATGCCAAGATGGTGGAGGATCTGGTGATGAAGAAGAGAGAGTAAAGCTAAGGTATGTGTGATCTGCCCCAAGTGGGCATTGGCCAAAAGAAGGGATGAGAGAAACTCCACATATAATCCACAGTGCTATGTCCTTCACCATGTGGAAAACAAGTGAATGCATCAGATCCTTGCCACCAGTCCATCCCGTTATAAATAATGAGGTGGTGGCGGCTACCGAATTTAACAAGGTGTCAGTCATACCCATTTGTACTTGAACCAAAGAATGTAGAAGAGAGCAGATAGACATTAGGTTTCAAACAAGATGTGAAACGAGTGGAATGTTCAATGCTCTACTTAAAAAAATAGAACCTCATAGAATAATTATCTACAATGTGTCTCTATACATATGAATGAATAGGTTGAATGGTTCTAGATACATAGCACAAGAGAAGAGTGCCTAAAATTGTAAGAAATGATGTGTGTGCTGAAAAGTGATGAATAGGTTGATTAAGGAACAATCATACTATGTGTTGTGTGTATGTGTGAAAACCAGCATTGTATTTTTCTAATAACTCCTCTGATGTAGATAGCTGCAAACGCTTTTCTATTTGAAACAGATGGCTGAAAATAACTTGATATGGCAAGAAGATAAGTGTGGAACAGAATCCATGAAAAATCAGCAAATATAGCTGATCATACAGCTTTTTCCCCATGCATACGATTATGTGGCACACATTTTAATGACATGGACTTCAACTTCAGCTTCTCCATCTTCTCCAAATTTCTATAAGTTTTTCCCTCTACTTTCACTTGCCTCATGCAAAAGCCGACTCCCTTGGTGTTTGGAGCAACCGACCTCACCACCACATAGCTCTCTGCTACCTCTTTCAATTGGTATCAGAGTTTTGAAACGTTTCATCGCAACAAAGTTGCTCCAATTGCTTTTCTACTTCAGCATATCTAAGCTGAAGGCATTTTCTTTCATTTGAGAAAAATTTATCGCAAAAACCCTTCATTTTTGGAAATAAAAGTGTTGCTTTTGGAGGATTACTCAAGCCCAAAAGAAAGCTGAAGCAAATTTTGAGTTTTTCAGAGAGTTTCTCATGACCAACCTCTTCTATTATGCTTCTTTTATTCCCACATGTCATTTTCAGAACCCCAACTATTGGTTTTTCATTTACAGGTCCTTTGTTGCATAGATTCTCTCTCACTGCAAGTAGGAGTACATGTATAAAGACTGTGGAAGTACATAATTGCTAGAAGCTTATCACAGCAAGTCATTTCTTTGATTTTACAAGTGATATTGCTGCAAAAATTGGGGCTTTTGTTAAAAACAAGCAACCATTCACTGTATTTTGCATCTATGTATAACTTTTGTGGCTGAAAAATAACAAATTTGTTGTTTTTTATATAGTTACAGCTTTCTTGAATTTTCTGAATTTTTTTTGCAAAAACATTCAGATATCGGTTTTTCTAAATTTTGAACAATTTTTCATCTTAGTTTCTCTAGTATAGCCTCATCAGGTCATTGCCCATCAGTAGGTTAATTTTACCTTTCTCGGTGAAATTTTAAAAGCTCTGAGTGTGTAAACATGGCTTCTATCTTTTCTGAAGTCAAAAACTTGTTTAAGATTAAGAGATTTGAGGGTAGCAACTTTGATTTGTGAAAAAGCGAGAATGCTCACCATCCTCTTTCTTAAATATTGTGAAGAGGCTCTTGAAAAAGTCAACCTTGAAGATATAACAGATGTAGCATGGACGACAAAGTCACCCGGGCACGAGGATGGGGACGGGTCCTTGGAACGGTGGTGTCCCCAGAACGGGGACAGAGCCTAGTGTGTCCCAGGGACAGAGATTGATTTTCTCGAAAATATCAAATGAAAGTCATGTACAATGAATTACTATCGATTTACCATATGAAAAGACCCAAAAAAACAAAACTATAGAAAAAGGTGTTTTTCAATGGAAGCATGAAGCATGTTGAACATTCAAACTTGACTCTCAAGTCGAGATAGAGAATATCACAGGCATGGACATATTGATAATTTGATTGGATAAAGTATGCAAAGTCATATGTATTTCATCATGTTAAAAAAAGATACTACAACATTATCATCATCATTATATCATATAAATAACAAGAGTTAAGACTCAATGATCATGTGACATATCACATGATCATGAGAACAAATGTCAAAGACTATCTCATCAAAAGTCATGTGTTTTCATCATCATGTCATAAAAGATAATAGGGCTAAGAGCGTGGCGGGGGCTGCCCAAGCCTCAATATGCAAGGTTGAAGGGCAAGGTTGAACATAAGAGGTTGAAACTGAAATGTGTGTTTGCGGCTTGAGCCTTAAGGCTTAAGGTGTCACAAAGCCTCTTTTAATGGTGGCAAATAGGCTTGGGAGGACCTTCTAGAACCCAAGAAATATGAGCTAAGTATGTGACTAGAGGTAGAACAAAAAAGAAATGGGAAAAATTGGTTGTTTCACTTTTGAATAATCTTGATCTTACCTTTGATGGTGTAAGGGATTCTATTCTGAATGAAGAAATCAGGAGGAATACGAGTTGAGAGGGCAATGGTTCAGCCAATGTGACTAGAGGCAAAACGAAAAAGGAAAGTGAAAATGCACAGAGGATCAAGAGCAAAAGCAAAGGCAAGGCTGAAGTGACTTGTTACCAATGTGGTAGAAAAGGTCACAAGAAGCCTACTTGCAGATACTACAAAGCTGAGATAGAAAGAACGAAGAGCATAGGTGACAAGAAGAAAAAGGGCACCAAGTATGAAGCATATGACATCTCAAAAGGACAAGGACAAAGAGAAGGCCAATGTGGCCTCTAGTGTCATTATTGAGAAGCTATCAAATACAGAAGATATTCTTTGTGCTACTATGGCAATGGATCATGCCAAAGTTAACGATGCTTTTGTTAATATTCATGCACAAGATATGCAAATCACAAAGGGGGATCTAATTGATGCCTTGCTTATTGTGAATGATGCTTTGTCACAAACATGTTCCATGTTACTCCTATTAAGGAGTGTTTTATACTTTTCATGCAAGCAGCCATGGACATGCATACCTTGGAAATAACCATGCTTGAGCCTTGTTCTATTGAGGATATTGGATCAGTGCATGTCACTATAGATGGCACCAATGAGTTGGTTTTGCATGATGTAAGGTATGTATCAAGCATCAAGAAAAGCCTATTGTCCATTGGGCAAATGGTTATGCATGTATATAGTACCCTCTTTTAGAAGGGGTCATGGAAGCTTATCAAAGGCTCTAGGCTGATTGTTAACAATACAAAGAAAGGGACTCTACATTGCTTGCACGGTAAAGCATTGTTGGGCAAGTTTATTGTTGTGGCTGAAATTCATTCACATATGGAGTTACGACATAAAGAGCTTGGCCACATGAGCCAAAACAGCCTTAATAATGTGATTTGGACAAGTTTGATGCTAAATGCTCAAAAGTTGATTTTTGTAATGAATGCCAATTTGGAAAGCAAGTGAAGAGTTCTTATTACTCGAGTGTTTCTCGTAAGTCTAATGTATTAGATCTTGTTCATTCTAATGTTTATAGCATGCCTACCCAAGTCTATGGGGGATGCACTTTACTTATTTCTTTCGTAGAAGATTTTGCAAGAAAGCTTTGGGTATATTTGTTAAAATATAAGGATGACGCCTTTGCTGCAATTAAGAAATTTCATGCATTTGTGACCACCCAAACAGGTAGAAAGCTGAAATGCTTACTTACTGATAGTGGAGGTAAGTTTACAAGTGCTGAATTCAGTAAATTTTGTGAAAATCTTGGTATTAAGAGGAAGCTAACAGTCCCCATACAGCGCCTCTGCTAACGGTATAGCTGAAAGGTATAACAGGACTATATGCGAGAGGGTGAGATGCATGCTGTCCCCAGCTAATCTGCCTCATGGATTTTGGGGAAAGGCTCTCAAAACTGCAATTCATGTTTGCAATCTATCCCCTCCTACATCCTTAACAGGTTGCATTCCAGAAGAGGTTTGGTCTCGCAAGCCAGCTTCATATGACCAGGTTTGACAAACCAACTTCATATGACCACCTACACATCTTTGGTTGTGATGTTTTTGTGCATATAGAACCTGAGTTGAGAAGCACGTTATATGCAGAGTCCATGAAAGGAATTTTCATGGGTTATGGAGATGAAAGTGGAATGGACTACAGGATATGGGTACCTCAACTCAAGAAGGTAATACGCAGACGGGATGTTGTATTTAATGAGGCAAGGCTGTTGTATTGAATGAGGCAAGGCTGCTCAAAAACAATTGTGTCCATAAAGATGACCATAAAAGAGTCAAATTTCTGCATGTACAGCCACCTGTTGAATCTGATATGAACCCTCCGGATGCATCACATTGGCTGGAAATGACAATGAGCCAGTGGTTATTGAGCAAGATGATGTTTGAGGCTCCTAAAAGGCATATGCAGCCACCTATTCATGCTGAAAACAGGGCTGAAAAAGATGTACAGCAGCCCATTAACAATGAGGAAGTTGATATACCTCTTGATATAGATCCATTGCCATGGAATGTGGATAAATTGGGTAAGAAGATCTGGAACTCAACCACAAGCTCAGTTCTTATGAGGGGGAGTTCCTTGAAGATATTATAGGTTACCAAAAGCTTGTTGGGAGTCTAAATTATTCAACCCTAACAAGAGTGGACTTATGTTATGGAGTAAGTACATTAAGCCAATTTATGCATACACCAAGAAAGCCTCACATGGAAGCTGCCAAGAGGATATTAAAATATTTTAAGGGTTGTTTTATCCATTCACTTCTGATTTGGATATCAAGATGTATTCTGATGCAGATTGGGCTGGCTCCAGGAAGCCTACGAACGAATATGACCCCTCTGTACATTACATTATGTTATCAGATGAGAGTGAGCCTCTCACTTATAAAGAGGCAAAGCTATGTGAGCACAAGAAGGAAGTGGGAGTTAGCCATGCAAGAAAAGATAAAGGCCTTGCATGCAAATGATACTTAGGAATTGGTTGAGTTGCCCAAAGATAGGAACGCCATTCCTAACAGGTGGGTATACAAAATCTTATAAAAGTTGTATAATTTGTATCC